>VZRL01003828.1:1409416-1484905 GCA_013397895.1 Origma solitaria | reverse complement strand
CCTTCCCCTTTCCTTTCCTAGCTTAGTTTAAATAAGAGACTTTGATATATTTATTCAAATTCATGCAGATCATTCTCTTCTGCTTCAACCTGTCCTTTACAGAGGCGTCCAGTGTTGAAATATGGTAGATCTTGCATTATTTTCCTTTTTTTTTCCTCAAGACCAGTTCGTCTACCATGTGAGGTCTTGATCAGAAAAAAAAAGAAACCCATTTTTAAATGTGTGTGTAATAATGGCTTGTAGCTTTTCCAGAAAGCCAGATTTTTAAAAGCCAGAATAGGACCAAAATATTTGCTGCAAATTTCCCTTTAGCATCCAGGCAATTAGCTCATTTTTCTTTTATCTTCCATAAGCCCAGTACTCTTTGATGTTTTCAAAACTGTCAGGGAAGTGGCCTTTGATGTCTTCAAATCAGAACTAGATATCCATCTGGAAGATACGCTTTAGTCAAGTACACATTATTCAGCTTAGTGCAAGGATAACCAGGTGAAATTCTACAGCCTATGTTTCAAAGGTAGTCAACCAGATTAGCTAATGGTTTTTTTGCCATTACATTTTATGAAGCTATAAAAAATGAAGCACTATGCATCTTTATACAGAGTCTCAAAAGGGGATCGTAAAAAGAAGTATGAGAGAAAGCAGACATTGTTACAGAATGATGAATTCTAGATCGTGATACAATGTAGAATGGTGGGGAGAAATCAGAAAGACCATAGGTGGACAAGTTTTCATGCAAAAAATTTTCATTGCAGACAGACCTGTAGACCTTCCATTCTGCAGTTACTCTTACTGAGACTAGCAACATAAAGTAGAATAAAAGATGACTAAAAGAAGCGCAACTAGCCAACAACAAATATCTGACTATGGCAGAGCTATGTCTACCTTTTCTGTCACTGTATTCTTGTCTGGGCAAGTTACTAAGTTCCATCTCATTCTTATGAAATGTCTTCAGCAGTAGTTTGCAAATCCAAATGTATGAGCATAACGCAGCAGGTAACAGTAGAACTATCTCTTTGATTGGTTAATGACTTTGAAATTTATTTTCACAGCTCCTTTTTGTACAATCTGTGCAACATCAGTAGTCTCATTTTCAGAGGCAAAAGACATTCAACCTCTAAAGACTCACAATATTTACCATTTATTTACCCAAGAGATAACATGAGACTGCTCTGTCACATCATCACAAACAATCACACAAAATACTTTTCCATTGTTGCTCCTAGATGTTTTTAAGCAATTTCTCATTATGTACTTTTTAATATGCCTTTTTCCAAATGATACATGAGTTTTATTTTTAAAAGTGTTTTACTTAAAAAGGCCTATGTAATCTTGTGGTTTGCATTGCTTAGTAAGATTTCTGCCATTCCTTGACAAAGGTGCAAGTTCTTGGAACACAATATTTCATCTTCCACTGTTTTCCTTCTCTTCCTGTCATTAAATTGCTCTACCAGAATTTACTGGTTTTATAGCTCTGTTTCTTCCTGAGTTCTCTTCCCACACTAGAGCCTATTCTATGTAAATGTGCAAACTTATGTTTCTGTGCACCTCTTTTCTGAGAAAAGGAGACTACTTTCACTGGTTTATCGAAACTAGAGTAAGTTTCCTAAAGGCTGAAATAATGAAACATTGTTCATAAACAAAGGAGCTAGGAACTGTATTAACTCAATTCGTCTTTGTGCTTGCTTATTGGTCTCATTATTCTTTTGAGACAACTAAAAGGACTGAAGTTATATTAAAGAGCTTCAGTTTCTGCCTGGGTTCTTCCTAGCCAGAACCCTAAGGATGGGTTATATGTACTTGGTGAAAAGTTTAATGTGCCAACTGACCCTGTCTTCCCATTATACTAACAAACCATTTATTTCCCAATCAGGGAAATGCTCAGGCCTTCAGACATTTTGGAGACATTTGCTGGAGTCTTCCAGTACATCTGGCAACTCTAGGACAGCGTTACAGAACAGAGATAAAAACAAATTCTAAATGTGTTTGCATTGGCATACACATGTCAATATACATATCCCACCACCTAGATCATATGTAAAATCAAACCAAATGGCTGGTATAAAACATGCCTCTCTACAGGGTTCAATTAATTTCTTTTATGTATATTGATTCACCTGCCATTATTCTAGAATTAAATGGCTGTAACTAAGCAGAATTTAGTTGTCATTACATTAGGAATAAATGCTGGATACTGCATCAACATTTCAGAGAAGAGTTAGTCAGAATATTAGCCTAAGTGTAAACATTAAAAATTTTGCACATAAAATCCTATGCAAAACACTTGGTGAATGCACACAAGCTGCAAATGCACAAATGGAAAAATGTGTTTTTTGAATAATGTTTTTAAACATGTTGTCCACCATACACAGAATGGTGTTAAATCTACAAATCTTAACAATCATTTTTAAGGATTTTAAAATACTAAGATTTTTCTCTAGGAATCAAAAAGAGAGAGCCCCACTCAGTATTTCTGCTGTCATTTTGATCTCTTCTAGCACACCTATACCTGCAATTGTTAAGCCCTTTATAGACCCCTACAGTCTGTATATAACTTCATTCTAATTCTGAATTTTAGTCATGTAATCAGACAAGAAACTTATTTTTAGGGGGATTCTTATCTAATTCACTGAACCAAAACGATGTCCAGCAAAGTAGCTTTTATTAATGCTGAGATATGAAAAGCCCCTTTGTGAGAAACATTCTGGCACTCACAAGCCTCTCTGAAAGAGGCTGCTGTGTACATCCCTTTTGAAACTTTTCTCTTAATTTTTTCCCCGTTTCCCCTGAATTAAGCCACCATATCTCAGGTCATAGCAAAGGCAGCAGCAGGCCAGAGTGAAGGCTGCTCATGCTGTTGCACATTGAAGAGAGAGTGTTGACCGCTGTGAGAATCATAAACCTCTCAGTTTGATGATCAACTGAGCAGTAAATTAATTAATCATCATTTTATGCCTCATCAAGCACTTTGCTGAGGCTCTCAACAGGGGCCAGCTCAATTAGCCAATGGGAAGCAGACTGTTTTGTTTAGCTGGGTGAGTCTTCCATAAACAGAGGAAGCTTTGACAAGCTAATAAATATGTCATCTGTCTGTGTCACTAGCTGCAATGTGGCTCCACCTGTAAAGTAGTGGGATTATGCTTGGTATGTTGGATAGCAACTTGAAAGAATGAGAGTGAGTTATCCTAACTCCTTCTCAAACAAAGCACTTCTCATAGCTTACCAGGATCCTTAGCCAGTGAATTTAGGCTTAATTTTTAGGAATCAGGTACTTATTTTTGATTACTTAATCAGATACAAATATCATTTTACAACAGATTCTTGTTTTTGGCACAGTAAAACCAGTCAGGTGCATTTATAATTTAATAGGCTTCTTTCCTTTTTTTCCTCCCTAGATAAAAAGAAAATGCCCACTCTCGACAATAAATGCTGGTGATAACACGCTTCTCAAGGTAAAAGCTTTTGATTAAGTAGCAATAAAGCTCCTGTCAAAACAGACAGGTTTGAAAAGTCCTTGTATCAAATCCTGCGGTTCCACTGAAGTCACCGGAATTGCATCAATATGACTGCAGCCAGAATTCAGCTCCTGTCGCATTAAGCATTTCATCATTCAGAATGGAAAACAGAAATCTGCATTTAGAAGTCTCAACCTTGAACTGAATCACTGACTGTTGCAAATTTGTGCCACTAACTTTCATGTACCTTTATGGCCATAAGGACCCATTATGAGTTTCTAATCTGATTTTCTGCATAACATTGACCATAACCTCTGGCTGAACAAAAGATAATCACTAACATATCCAGTATTTGCTGAAAGATTTCAGGTGGTGGAAACTCCAGCACATCATTTGATAAGCAACTCGTATAATTAATTATCATCACTGGTAAAAATGTGCACGTTATTTCAGAATTTATGACTTCGAAACATTTCATTTTCCTAGATCCTCTTTCAGGGGAAGCGGTCCTAGGTTTCTTTTAACACATTTTTCAAAAGAAAGAGTTCTCCCACATTTTTTGCACTCTCCTCTCTTGAGAAAATTAACAGTGCTCTTGGGAGACTGGATAACATTTTCATTCAGTCAACATCCCATAGCTTTATGCATAACACTGATGTATTTCCAGAGCTGGACCAAAGCACCTTCTCTCTCCCTTGTTCCTGGCCATACACACTCAAATCTCTAATGAGATACACGTTACCTTTCTACAGTTTTATGAATTTAATTCCAGGCTCTGGTTTAGGACTGCACAGGCTGACCAGAGTGGTAAGTTGGTAACACTTTGGTACAATAGTATTAGAAGGACAGAAGCGATGAATGGATGACTTGTTAGGAAGAGTGTCTACAGAGCCCTCGTCTGACTAAAGTGTCAAGGCACAGCATGAATTTTGGTCCAATGTAGAAAGTGCTTTATTTTCCCAAAAAGTAGCTGTAGAAACAGCAGCAACATTTCTAAGTGAAGACTCCAGGTTCTCCTGAAGTGTCCACACAGGCTAGAAAGACAATTTGCTATAGCTGTCACTCCAACTGGTAAGAATGGTAGCAGCTCAACTGGAAATAACAGCCTAAACTTTGGAAAATGGTTTATAAATAACAGCCAGACTTAAAGCTTTCTCCCAGAGTAGGATCATCATGTGAACGAGCGCAGGTAATACTCAATGTGACTCAGTTTACTCACTGAGAGGATCCTGTCAGTCTTGTCCTCCCACCTTAAAGTGACTTGTTTTATATGGCACATATTTAACCAAAATATTTAGGTTGCTCCCTGTATGAGTTCTTCATAGGTATAGCTCCTCCTGTTTCTGCACAATGTACAAACTTAGAAAAGTTGTTTTATAATCCTTCCAAGCCCTTGCAAAGGCTAGAGGGTGAAAAAATCTCTGCATTCCCTTGTAAATGACTGCACGCAGTGACAATTCCTTTTAGCTGCTCTATTTTAAATTCAGTCAGTCTGGTTGTAATCCATTTACTTTTCTGCAATGATTTCACACAGGACTAACTTTTGGCTGCATGAAGTGACATGTGTTAGAGCCTTCCTGTAACAACAAAAAAAACCCCACAGGAAAAAAGGAAAGAAAACAAACAAAAACTATGAGCCAAAATGAGCTCCTCAGTATAGGTTGCTATATAGATATCCTGAATAATGCCTTTTCTCAGACAAAAGGAAAAGAAACATTAATGGAAATTGGGGACTGGCAGAAAGAAGGAAAATTGAAAGCTGCCACTCACGCAGCTTCAAGGATGGTAAGGGCCTTCTGGAATACTGGAAGTAGCAACAGGATAAATGGGAGCACCTGAGGAACTGTGAGGGGGGATAGAGGCATACAGTGACTTTTAACAGAAGAACCATCAGTATAACACATCAGGTCTAGAGAAGAATTGATCCTACCTTTAATCAGGATGATGAACCCTACATGCATCTGTACAGGTGCACCTATAGACACGTCTCTCTGCAAAGTTCTACTCCCTCTGAAGGTCAATATTTTTTTATTTGACCAGTCTACTTCCAGCAGATCAGATGGATCGCTGATCATCACCAAGTTCCCAGTGCCTGGAAATGTGGCCTCATGGTTAGTTTTGACGCAAGTTTCTCACAGAATTCATGCATGGAAATAAATAATGTCCATAGGAAGGAATATTTGAATTCCATCATATTTGTTTATATACTCCTGTAAGAAAATGTAAGCATACATGCACTCTTCAAAATTTCACTGCTGTTGCCGAGGGAATCAGTCTATATTTATTTCTCACAAAACATTTTGTAATGCGTAATTATTTCAAAGGATGAGAAGGTGCCAAATGATGCAGCAATAAATTTCATAAATTAAAAATAATGAGTTTGTTTTGCTGATATTTATGAAACTATTTCTTTTCCTGACTATTCAGATGAATGGCTGATATTTCTCCTAAACTCAGGAATTTTGCCTTACAAGGGTTGGTGTGAACACTGGTCTCTGCTTCAGGTCATGTGGGTTCAAAGCTCTAGAGTTTCACTTTGAATTTGATGATTGCTTACTGAGAACCATTTGTCTTCACTTGCATAAATCAACCTACATTCAGCAAGAATAGCCATGGTTTCATCAATACTTCAAAAAGTGAGTGGGCATTTAGCGTGTTTTTAATGGTTATAGATTTCATAGTGAAAACTTTGCAGAGTGGTGCTCAAAAAAATTCTTTGGAAAATATCTGTGTTTCTAGTTTGTATATCTCTCACACTTATGTTTCAATGTCTCTTGAAAACTGCAGAGATTCTTTTCAAGCCCGTGATTTGAAAAGAAACCCAACCTGAAATAGGCTTTTAGTGCACTCACATGGACAGATATTAGAGTCTGATCAGAGGCTTTCAGCAACCTCAGGGAACACTGGACTCTGGGGCATTATTTGTAATATATAATTACAAATCCATGTGGAGATAAATTACATAAAGGAAGCACTTTTCTGCATTTTACCTTTACTTTCCTCTTCTACAAATCTCTGTATGCCACTAGTCTTAAACCAGGAGCAACTCTGAATGACTTGACCTCGTTTTTCCACTCTGCTTTTGTGGATAATTTTCAGTGATAATTTTTCTTTGTTCACAATATGAAATTTGCTCTGCCTTGTTCTATTTTATAATAATCATTCTTAAAGATACTTTGAAGTGAACAACTCAGAATAATCATAAATCTCACTGTCATACAGACATATGTGAACTTTCTTTTGAAAGCTTCATTGTTACTCATCTATTCTGTCTGGGATTACCCCAACCCCATACTTTTCATCCTTTATCCCTTTTATGAAGGGCAGAAACTTTAAGTATTTGACGAACTCTACTCGCAACTCAATTACGTTTGGACTAATTATATCACATGAGTTTTATCCCTTTTGTTTTTGTCCAAGATTAATACTGGAATGTCTCAGATGAATTTATAGACAGTTCCTTTATGCATCCAAAGTGTAATGCTCAAATGAAGAAAAGCGTAGCACAAAGAAACTTCACTTAAGAACATTGGGAATATGACTATGCTGGTGATTAAAGAACAAGATCTAATCTGGTTTCAGGCCTACAGCTGAAAATCATCTTTCGTAGAAGTGTGCCTGCCAAGGTTATTGTAAAATTATCCCAGGCACCAAAGTGATGAATAGTCCCAGCATTTGCTGTGATATGGATGCCATCCCTGTGGGGCTTCACCAAGCGGGATTTTTCATGTGGACAGACTCACATGGAGGACAGATGGGAAAGAAAACAAAATTAGTTGATCTGAGCTAGAGCAAAAATCCATCTTTCCTTTGCTACCCAGATTGTGCACTTGCTTTTTTATTTTTTTTCCCAGACACGGAAATCTGTTCTTAAATTATACAACTCTTCCTCTTTTTCATTTATGGAGTGATCTGAACCTTTTAAGCTGACTTTGGGTTTAGTGCTGATTTGCATTCTTGAACTTTCATGCTAGCCTAATTTTAGACACCCTAAGCAGCAAGCCTAATATCTACTAAGTTAGCACAAAAATATTGTGTCTCCAATTGCATTAATAACAGCCTTAGTCCAATGTTGAAGACAGGCAGTTCTTAACAGCAAAAAAGTTTCAAATAGAAAAGATCACTCAAGTTTAGCTTTGTAAAAGCCCAACTAATGAGTCAGTCAAAGAGCAACAGCGATGTTTAACAGGCAGGCAGGCTTCCCAGGAACCAGTCCTGGGATGATACCAACAATTCTACTGACAAAAGCACTGTAACCAGTGCCATGCAAAATCAAGACCAACCATGGTTTGGGCAGCACATCTGAGAAAAATCAGCTCTTAGGCATTTTAAAGCTTGACAGCAAAAAGAAATTTCTTTGATACTTGCATCATTATGTGCTGGTGAAAAAAAAGAAAGGAAGGAGTTAAACTATTGTGCCTGCAAGTGTTGCAGTTTGATTCTGAGATAACCAAAAAGCTGCAAATATCATATAGCATATTTGCCTAAAAAGCAGGTTCTGGATAAGTCACTATTAAACTGTTTTAAATTATCCGCATTATTTTAAATTTCTTGTTAAGTTCACATCATTTTATTCTGGATGTAGGAAATATTATGCTGATACCTGTTTCATAAGGGATAGAAATGTAACAAACATTTGATGTTTTTCTCCACCTACTCCCTTAATCAAATTTCCCAGGGTGAGAGGTTAAACTCAGACAGTCAGCAGAGATGTTAGGATTATTTAACTGCAATATAAGTAACACCTTAAGAACTGATTTGTCAGAATGAATTGCAGTCCAGAGTGTTTTGAGTTTTCAACTAAATTTGCTCTTGAGATAAAAGGCACTTTTTAAAGCATCACAGTTCCTGTTCTAACCATTCCCCCACCCTCGCCTCCAAGGCATTTCTTATAACTCTGATAAAATCACAGACCAGGTGCTCCAAGACTTTCAAAATAATAAATTCCAATCTGTCACTAAAAAAATAAAAGGTTAAACAAGTTTTTAGAGGGAGTCTGTTCCAGGTGTTATTTTGAAAGTGTATGCCTAATTTATCATTTTTCAGTAATAGTTACAAGTGATAAAGATCATGTAAATACTCTGTATTAGAAATAAGCTTTCATTTTGTCATGCAGATAGTACTAATGACTAAATAGGCCTTAATCAAGACATCTCCACCTACTAACGTTAGGACTGAAGAGTAATGCTTTAATCAGATTTTCTCTAAAATAAAATGCTCATGCTGTAGAAGCAAAAACAAAATGAAAGTCATACATTGGTTATATAGCAGTTTTTATAAGAACCAGAAGCATGAAAACTTTTCACAAATCACCTAGTTTGGAACGGACTCTGCATAGGTTCAGTGGGTATGTCTATCAAGTGGAACGAGGCAATGGAAACTGCTAACATCTTCCATATGTGGCAGCCTTTAAATTATAGTCCTATTTTGGATACAGTGAACAAACTGTTCTGAAAGAGCAGTATGTCAGATGGGTGGCTGGGTTTACCTGTAGATCCTCTTTCACTGTTTTCAGTCCATCTTACACAGTTCTAATTCCATCTTGTCCATTAAAGTATATAGCTAAAAAAATGCCCTCAGTTTTGCTCAAGAGCTCTGAAGTGTGTGCTTTGGCCTGTTGTAAATCAAAGAAAAGGCTACAGTTCTCAGCTACTTTGAAGTCAGTGGGAAAATTCAGGCCCCAGTTAGACAAAGTGCATGGGTATGTTCTAGAGTGCCATTCAATTCAGTGTTTTTCCTTACCTGCAGAATAGATTTCTCCATCTCTGTCAGACTCCGCAGTTCCTAAATCAAGCATGGCAGCATTTGAGGTGTCATTATGCTGCAAGCAGGTACTGAAGGCTTATGGATAGGCTATGGATAGGCTTCCACATGTCTATTTCAGAGGTTCCATAAATGACGAGAGGCTGCCTCACTCAAAAAAAAGTCTCTCCTGCTATTTTCCTCTATGAGACTCTAAATTCTCTCTCTTTTTACCCTGGCTTTCAAAATTATTTTCTAATTAATGGTTCTTTCTTTTTAGCCCATTCCCTCTCTGTTCCCATGCAAATACAGTGGCAGAAGTTAACTGCCCTGAAACTTTCCTGTTGAACTAATTTTCAGAAAAGTCATAAATAGATCTCACTGTAAATTCAGCTTGTAGAGATTACAGGTGCTCTTACAAACTCCTAAGGTACAATTAACATATCAATTCAGGGCAATTTCCTGTATAAAACTTGAAAAGGAGGAAACTGCAGATTGAACAGAACTGAAAACTGAGTTTCCTCAATACATGATTAAAGAATGTTCTTTCAAAGGAAAAGCTCTTCCCCACAAAATATACTGTTACATTTTAAAACTCATGGAAAGGTTTATAATAACTTTCCTCAAGAAGCAAAAGAGAAACTGAATGACTATAGCTGTACTATATAGCTGTACTACATAGCTGTATTGAGGTTTCTAAGTGTGAAAGTAAACTTCTACTACTAACACAACTAAGCTGAATTTTCCATTGCTTACTCATAAGAATACAATGCAAACTTCATAACGCATAGAACAGTGAATCTTTGCAGTGGAGGATTCTGCATGTTTATTTCTATTGTAGCAATTACCCTTAAACGTGGAGTCTTTTAACAAGGCAAGCAGATTACTCTAAATGAATACTTTTCATTTTTTAGGAGCAGTAAAAGAATCGTTCTCCAAGTAAGTTGTGGTAGTTCTTATTAAATAGTAAGAAACTAAGTTGTTTTGTAAGAATTGAAGTGAGACAAATGTAATCTCTTGAAACTAAAAACAATTCTTCAATTTATTATGTGAAAACAACGCTTAGAAAAGTTATCACTAATTAATAGTTTTGGTTGCGACTTAAATGTCATGTCTAGATGTGGTCTATTTTGTGCACCTACAGAGTGTGTAAGATGCTTTGCATTGCTGCAAAAAGTCTTTTACCTGTTCCAGGTAGAATAGATTTGAGTATTCTGTATTTGTATTGCATTCTTTTCTTTTAGGCAGGCATTTAAAAAATGGTTTTTGGAGATGAGAAATATTTGGGTACACTGAATGTTGTTTTGTAACAACATATTAATCCTTATAGATAACGAAAATTATTGATAACTGAGAGTTTCCCAAAATGTTTATTTTACAGGTAGAGATAGATGGGAGGAAATGGTGGTACTGAGCTTCAGCACCAGAGAGCAGCACCATCTAAGAATTGTGATTCAAAATTCCTCCCTTGAACCCCAATCTTGTTCTGGATGAAATAGATGTGCCCTCACTTCTTTGGGGGCATAAAGTATGTAACTCTCCTTTTTGTTAACTTTTCCAGCTGACACATGGAAAGAGGGATGTCTAGCAATGCTCAACTTTTTTTACCACTTTGATACACACCCAACACATCCACTGGTGGAATAGCACTAGTAAGTAGCCCACGTTTTCACACCAGAGCATGTGACTAGTCTAGATATAACATGAACAGGAAAGGAATTGTCAGCCACAAGACCAGCTTTGTACCTCAAACACATGGATTTGGGTTAGCAATATCTAGCCCTTTATTTTCTTCTGTATGGAATTTATAAATAACAATGATGTCAGAGCGACTGGTAGACATTACTGTTCTTCTTGGGAACAGTTCAGCAATGCCCTCTGGCAGTTTTTCAGCTGAGCATGGGAGCGCAAAAGAAAGTCTAAAAAAGCATGCAATTACCCCCAGGAAATAATTACAATGCAAAAAGCACTGGATGGTACAAGTGACATTCCAGTAAACGAGGTGAACTTGTATCATCACCCTGCTTTGCCTCAGGGATATTCCTGCCAAAGGAATATCATCTAGTTACAAGAACATCCAAGGACAGAGGTGAGGCTGCACATCAGCCTTTCCGGGTCCAAGTCTCAAGGAGCCATAAGTTGTGGGCAGAGGAACTCCTGCTAAGCCAAGCATTGACATTGCAAGTCCCAAAGGCCAGGGCAGCAAATCTTGCTGGAGGTGATTTTAAACCACCAGGTTGGAAACCAAACCACACCTAAAGCAGCCTTGCTTATGTATGAGACTTACCCATTCCAAACTTTATGATTAACAAAAATATGGGAAACAAAGTATTTTTATGTCTACTTCTGTTCACACTCACTGTCATGGGAGCAGGATCATACTGTTCTCTCTTCTTGAGCTATGCTAAACTTCAAAGTTTGGCCAAATGCTGGATTTCTTTCAATTTTAACCTTCTTTCAGTCTCTGATGAAAGAGCCTCTCTTTGCAACAGTTAGAAGCCATACCCAAACCACACTGGAGAAACAATGTTTGGAAGAGCAGACAATTAAGCTGGATGTGGCCAGGTTTTATTCAGCAATTTTCCCACTCACTCCAACCTTCTAATCCAACTCAGCTATCCTCACATGTGTACACAAAAAACCTGTATTAAACTAGGTAGATTTTCTTACCTAGCTACTGTTTCCAGAGGATCACAGAACAGCAGCAGCTGGTACATGGTACTACTGCTCTCTTGCTTTGCTTTTAAAATAGCTTATTGCAAATGCATATTGACCACTTCAGAATTGGGATCAACTCTTCCACATTTTCTAGATGCCTTCTGGGAGTATACAAGCTAATGCTGACAGGACAAGAAATTAATGCATTTACATGCCTCTTTTCTGTCTCTGGATTACCACTATTATAAAAGTGGAATTTAACTTGAAAATCAGCGGTGTCTGAATACACTTTTGGCACCCTCAGGTGATCTGTAGTCTGTAGCCTTGTAATACAGTGCTGGGTCCAAGACACTTGGTCAAAGCAAACCCCTCTTCTGAGCTTTCCAAGGTATACCATCAGGAACTCTCAGAGATGGGACTGCCAAAACAGTCAGATTATCTGCTTTCCAAACAAAATAAGTAAATATCCAAAAATGCTTAAGTTAAAGCTGCCTCAAGCTCTTTTACCTCACATAACCAGCACTTTTGGAAAGGTCCCGTTGACCTTGGCAGCGTATTCGAACATGGCTGAACAGTTCTTGAGCAATTTTTCCAATGAATTAGGCACAAACAGGCATGTGTCATTGGGCACACATGCAGTTTTTTCTATCTCCTTTTTCTCCTTAAAAATTAATAATTCCTCAAAACTGCCGTGCAAAGAAAGTCACAACAAGCAGTATGTCCTAGTGTATTACTGGCTTATGTTTGGTATGTGAAATTACACAGCTAGATGCTTTGCAAACATCGCAGAGTTGGGTTCTGACCAGAGACCAGTTAGTCAGATGCATTTATCTTTTCTGACATTCATCTTAATCACAGAATTATCATAAACTGCATGTGTGAACTGACTGTGCATACTTTTATTACCAAAGAAGGCAAACATGAATTTGGAAGCATTGACGCAGTGTATTAAACTCAGTCAATGACTTTTAACAGATGTAGAAGTTACACCAGTGAAAGAATAGTCACAAACGCATTACCTGCTCTGCTGAAGTCTATCTATTCACTAGTTTAAAAATGCTTTAGGAAAGTGTACAAAAACCATCCCAATTCTAGAACTTTAATCTCGAGAAGCGTTCAGCTCTTACTTTATTGCCAGGAGATTCCAAAGTTTTTCTCTTTTGCCTGACGATTGGTTGTCACACATTACCAATTCAGTGCTATCCTTTCCTTGACTTGTGCAGGGAATCAGCATTATATTGATGCTGCTGCATTGACAAGCACCCTCTCCTCAGCTGCCTTTCTCCATTTCCTTACCGGTCCCATCAAGTGCCGTTCTTCATTCACTTCCATTCTGTCCACCAGTCATTCTTCACCATCCACTTCTTAATTCACATGAAGTCTTCCTTCTTTCATGAACTTCATAACTCCATTAGCTTTCTCTCCTCCTCTCATGCTTCTATTTCCTCCTTTCCCCCATGGGTTATATGAAGAAAAATCTAAAATCTTGAGAGGAAAGATCTGGAGAGAATAAAACATATTGTGTTATAAAACAACATCTCAACTAGAAAAAATTATGACTCATCTTCAGTTTTCAGCACACATCTTTTTTTGTATAGTGCTCTGACTGGCATGAAACATAACCATCTGTTGCCATGAAAATCTCCACACATCATTTTACCTTGTTCTTTCCCACTTTCCCATATAGTTGACATATTCCAAAAGCTTTCTTGCTTCAACATCATGCATTATGCAAACAGCTTTGGGCTGCTATGAAACAGACATCACAACTCAACCAAAATGCGACACAATCCTTAGCTCTATACTTTTATCTGCAGGTGTCAGGACACAGTACAAAGTTCAAAGCTATTATCCCACTTCACAAAGCAAAAGGCCAAGAAAGAGAAACTGAGTAACTCAACAAACCAGTAACAGAGCCACAAATGTTGGCCAGGTCTTTCGCGTTTTTACCCCGGTCAGTGTAGCACACGGAAAGTAAGAAAGCCACATACAGCCTGAATAGAATTCCAGTCCTTTCAATGTTACACCTTCAGCTGGAACTTCAGGGACTCAAATAATGTGGCACTGGATTCAGTGGGGCATTAATAATGAGCATTTAATAATACTTTCTTACTTTCAAATAATACTTAAAAATGAAATACCTATATAGGCCTGCTTTCTCAACATTTAGAAAACGTCCAACAACACTTAGGACTTATTATAGATCAATATTACTTTTAAAGACTAGATAGACACAAAGAAGTTTTTTATGAAATGGTTAAAATACCATTATGCCAGCTTTTTCAGTGGCATGCTGAACTAATAGGCTTCCATGGTTTGCTTCAAACATCTCTTTGCAACATTTATTTGCTTTATTTTTAATGGGGCAGTAAGCTAGTAAACTACACTATTCCACACTCTACTATTAATTAGCAGAAATACAGAAAATTAACTATCTTGGAACCTTTATTTAGAATTAAGAGAGAAGGGAAATGTGAGAGCAATTGAAAGCAAGATTTCTCAGGAAAGAAAAAAACCTCTTTAATGCTCCTTAATGTTTATTTCTATTTGGTTTGATGCTTATTTGTTTTTTTCCAGTTTACAGTACGTGCCTTGTTATGGTCACATGAAAAGTTATTAGAGAAAAGAAGAAAGCTTTGTGGGCTTTATTTGTTCCAACAAAAGCCAGGGGAATTAAATAAAAACAAACTGAACATAAAATATGTAAAGATAGTACAGGTTGAAAATTAATAGCTTATTTTTAAAAAGGAAATTTAATAAAGCAATGCCGTTAGCTATTTCAAAACTGGAAAAATTATACCTAAACATGCAGGGAATGTTGGCAAGTTTTCCTACCTGAGCTAGAGTGTGAATAACTGGTTATTATACTTATTGCATTTTCTTTATTTTCGTTTATTCATCAGAATGAACTCGATGACAATGTTATTGTAGTATGCAACTGAAAATATGATTTTCTTTGCAAAATATCACATGGCATAAATAACATAGATTTTTGCTGCAGGATTTTTTAATCAAGGTGTTATTTCATGTTCACTCTGTCTGTAATTCCATCACATGCACCTAAAAAACTACAGTTCATTGTCAGTGAACTTTAATACAATTTGGAACCCCAAAACTCATTTTTGCTATTTTAATATACTGAAGGAATTAAAATAAAAATGCTGCTCCGAAGAAATATGTTCATCTCCACAACACGCAATTGTGATTAAATAGAATGTAAAATCAACCAATTGCTGTAGGCTCAATATAAGTACTATAATGATAGCACAGATGCTTGATTTTTAAGTGTTTACACTGAGAAGATACATTTGGTGTGACATCCACTGCGGCAACAACTACTCAGTTTCTGCACATACTGTATATAGTTATGTAAAAGTCGATGCCTGAGAGCTCACTGTGACAGCCTTACAACGTATATTTCATTTAATTGTCTTATTTCTTTCTTAAATGGAAAGAAATTTCAAGTGAGTAACATTTAGCTGTCCTAAAACCTATGTTGGTTTATGAGTGGTGTTAAGATCTTTCAATAGCACTGTGGAAGAACAGTCACACAAAAACTAATGATAAGAGAAAAAGGTTTCGCACTTAACTGTATTTTCACACTTGGCATTTCTCTAGATTCTTGGCTGTCCAAGGAAATTTGTGATTTTAAAGTTATTGCTAATTTCTTGCTGATTACCACTTAAAGATTTTTTTTCCACAGTTTTGTTTTGGACTTTCCCATTTGAGTATATCTATAGTTTAACAATTTCTGGAATAAATAAATTTTATAAATATAAAAATGACTGGTCATTTGATTTGTCTTTTATATATATCCTACAAAGTCTATGATAGCTTTGTATCTAGGAAAAGAGTTGTGTTCTTCAGGGGAATTAATAAAAAAAAGCAAGATTAATGTATAAGCGAAAGTGGCCAGGGAATCTCAGAAAATACCCAGAAATTTATAAATGTCTAACATGAAGACCTCATACAAGTCCCCCCACTGGGACCATAAACAATATATTCACATGAAGCATGAATTAATTCTGCAAATTTATTTTTTTTTAATTAGATGATCAAGAAAGAGTTTGTTGCAAGGCATAATGAAAAGTACTTCTGGGAAGTGCCACCTGAACTTCATGAATACTCATCCTAAGAACCTAAGTGAAAAAATTAAGAAACCCCAAAGTCTTGTTTCCTGTTATGTATTAAAACTCATAAAGAGAGAATTGATTCTACACCAGAGAGGACAAACACAAATTTTCTGGTCTTGCTGTTACCATTAGTGGCAAAGTGGTGTTTACTGTGTCAGGTTAGAAGCTGTTGGCAGCTCAATAGCCAGCATCCATATCAGGGCATGCCAAGTGGCATACAGAACTTGGTAGACTCAACAACACGGTCCTGAAGTTTGGGTCTTCATTACAGAGGTGAGTGATGGAAGTTTTCTGAGAGGAAGGAGGGTGTAAGAGCATTCTCTACTCATGTAAAGAGCTCCCCCGCAGACAGACTGAACTGTGGCACCCAACCAGAATGAATACAGCTTTCCCCTGGTTGATACACTTCTGTCTGTCTCCCAGCACAGTTTAATTTTAGGAGGGCAGGGAGGGGCCGGAAGAATGGAGCAGAAGGAAAAGTCACCTCTCTCTATTCTTACACAGCTATATCCTGGGAACAGCCTGAGAGCAGCCCTGAGGAGAAAGGCTTGGGGGTGGCAGTGGATGAGAAGCTCAACATGACCCGGCAGCATACACTTGGAGTCCAGAAAGACAATTGTATCCTGGGCCACTCCAAGGGAAGTGTTGCCAGTAGGTCAAGAGACGTGATTGTCTTCCTCTCCATTGCCCTTGTGAGAGCCCACTTTAAGTATTGAGTCCAGTTCTGCGGTCCTCAGCACAGGAAAGCCACGAGCCTGTTGTACCAGGTCTAGAACAGGTTCACAAAGGTGATGAGAGTCCTGGAGCACTTCTATGACAAAAGGCTGAGAGTGTTGGGGCTGTTCAGTCTGGAGAAGTGAAGGCTCCAGAGAAATCTTAGAGCAGCCTTCCAGTACCTACAGGGGTGCTTACAAGAGAGTTAAAGAGGGACTTTTTACAAGGGCATGTAGTCATAGGACAAGGGGGAATGCCTTTAGACTGAAGGAGGCTAGATTTAAATTAGTTATAAGGAAGAAATTTTTTGCTTTGAGGGTGGTGAGTCATTGGAGCAGGTTTCCCAGAGAGGATGTTGACATCCTGTTCTTGGAAGCATTCAAGGCCAGGCTGGATGAGGCCCTGAGCAACTTGGTTTAGTGGAAGGTGTCCCTGCCCATGGCCGAGGGGTTGGAAGTAAATGATCTTCAGAGGTGTCTTCCAACCCAAACCATTCTATGATTCTATGAACACACCCACATCAGACAGCTCTGAATTAGTCTAGGCATAGCCAGCCATTCAGGTCACATTCCCCTCCAGCTCTCCTACCCTGCTGCCCAAAGCCAGCTCCCTTCAGGGTTCTGTGGTCTGCTGCAGGTTTAGCTCATCGCTGCTGTGTGTGTGTACCTGCTGCACAGCGCCAGAGCTGTGGAAAGATGGAAGTGCTGGTGGAGGTCTGGAAAGCTGGGACACAACCCGAGGCTACGTTCTGGAGAAATTGGCAGTCTCAGGTGCTGCTCCAAGGCAAAGATGCCTGTCTACTGCCCCCAGTGCCTCTCCCAAGGGGCATATTGTGGAGCAGGGACAGTTTAACAAGTTTCAAAATGTGTAGTGATGAGGGGAAGGCAGAGAGCATAATGTAAGACTGCAAGGAAATAATTTCATATCTTCTTTTAGTTCTTTTTGCTTTCCCTCCAGTAATCTCTGAAGCTCATAAACTTTCCAGAAGGCTATGCCATGTTTGAATGCTTCGACATATTAGATACTGATATGTGGGTTCAGTTCCAGGAGCTTCAAATTTTTATGATTTTCTAAAGGTAAGATTATAACAATTTATTTTCACAGATGCCTGTGTTGCACATAATGGTCCTTATTATTTTCTTCACTCTTGTATGCTTAGAAAAGGAAATATAATCTGAAATTCTGTGCCAGACATAGGTCCTTGTGTAAATCAGGCTCTGTCATTTACTCTGCTGGTAATCATGACGCCATTTTTTGGTAGGAGATGCACAATGGTTTCAGCTTTGTCTCTGTTGCTCCTTCTTCCTGGATGGTGAAGGCAAAGGAGAACAAAGTAGAAAGCAGAACTAGGCTTCATTAGGCTTGACACAGAGCAGAGAAGATATTGATGTTCCCAATTCAGGGTCTTCTATGAGGTTGGAAGCTGGCCCCTCAGATGCTGATCTTTTCCATTGCGCTTCCTCACTATTTTTCAGTAAAATCAAAGTAGAAGAGTGACAAAGGTCACCCAAGCACACAGACTGAAAAGTATGCCTTTTCAAGGAACAGCTAATACAACCCCTTCCTAGCTATGGATTTAGATGGAAAATTTCTCCCACCTCAGACAGTAGAAAAGCATGTTCTACAACTGTTTGGCTGTGCTTCAGCCATTTGGAAAAGCTCACATATGTTGTCACTAAAATTGGAAGGACATGATAGTGATTTTCCTAATACATGAGCTGCATTCCCATGCCCAGGATACGTGAAGGTAAGAGAGAGAGTTACCAGACAATCCTACAGCTAACGCAGGATTCATGGGCTCATAGAATCATTTGGGTTGGAAAAGACCTCAAAGGTCATGAAGTCCAATTGTTAATCTAGCACTGTCAAGTCCACCACCAAACCATGCCCCTAAGTGCCACATATACACGTCTCATGAGTGTTGAGAATAGGGTGATGACCACTTTCCCAGTCCTGCTGTCCACGCTATTTCTGAGATTGGCTAGGATGCCATTGGCCTTCTGGGCCACATGGGCACACTGCTGGCTCTCTTTCATCTGGCTGTCAACCAGAATTCCCAGGTCATTTTCTGCTTGGCTGTTTCCAACCACTTAGCCCTCAGCCTATAATGCTGTATGGGATTGATGTGACCCAAGGGCATCACCTGGCATTTTGTCTTGTTGAACCTCAAACCATTGGCCTTTTCTCCTGGATCCAACCTGTCCAGATCCCTCTGCAGAGCCTTGCTGCCCTCCAGCAGATCAACACTCCCATCCAAGCTGGTGTAATCTGTGGACTTAGTGACGGTGCAGCCAATCCCCTCATCCAGACCCTTGATGGAGATAATTAGCAGGTCTAGCCCCATTACTGAGCCCTGGGGAAAAACACTTGTTACCCATGGCCAACTGGGAAACCCACCAACTGTGGTAAGTGGTGTCAAAGACTTTACTAAAGTCCAGACAGACAATATCCACAGCTTTTCCCTCATCCCCAAAGTAGTTCACCCTGTGATAGAAGATCAGGGCTCTCAAGCATGACCTGCCCTGCCTAAGTCCACACTGGCTGGGCCTGACTCCTGGTTGTCTTGTATGTGCCAGGTGATGCTGCTCAAGGTGATCTGCTCCATGACCTTCCCCAGCACTGAGGTTGGACTGACAGGCCTATAGCTCCTGGATCTTCGTTCTGGCCCTACTTGTGGGGTCTGCTTTCCTTCTGTAGCGTCTCTGAAAGCTCCTCTGCAGGCTGATGTAACACAGTTTTTCTCTCTCCTTTTTTTTTTTTTTTCCATCTACTCAAGATGTTTCTTCCAGGTGGACTCTTCAGGAGACATATTCACCTTGTGCTGTCTTTCTCTCATGGTTAGCAATGTCTTTTACTGTTAAGGATTCTCCACAGTTATAATGTCCAGTCTGTTTTCTCTTGAATAGCCACCAACAAGTCCCTAAGACCACCATGTTTTTCACATGGACAAAAAGCTGTGAAGGGAAAAGTGTCTCACAAAAACTCTTCACTCTTGTGACCAGTGACATGACTTGAGGAAGCAGCATGACGCTGAGTCAGGGAAAGTTAAGGTTAGATACCAGGAAAATGCTTTTCACCCAGGGAGTGGCTGAGCACTTGAATCAGAGGGGGTTTATCTCCAGAGATATTCCCAGCAGCACCCAGTACCTGGAAGGACTGTCTGCCAGAAGAGCCATGTCAGACTTTCTACCACCTTTGCAATGATCTCCCATTTTGACCAACCCCTTAAGGTCCTCTCAAAGGTTTTGTGAACTATTGTTACTTCTGTGGGATTCTGTGGGATGAGCCTGCTTTAGTTTTCCGACTTTCTTAACTTATGTCATTCTATGGATAAAGCATTATTTCATCTATCTGTCAATCCTGAATTAGATAAGCTATCATTTACACTGGCCTACAGGACATGAAGATAAAGGCCTCATGGACACATAATTCAACTGGAGAGTGATGTTGTGATTCAGAGAACAATTTGAAACATCATCAAAGAACTTAATTTAGCTTTCAAAATTTCAGCTTTTTTAAATTTAAAAATATTTGAAAATTATGTTACCAGTTATATTGCTTGCCTCTACTACTAGAGCTATTAGTAAAAATTGTTTATTACTTTGAATAAAAAATTGTTATGATACTGAGTGAGAAATCCAACTGAGAAACCACTTCAGTTTGAGAAAGTTACATGTCTTTTCTGATCTCCCTGAAAGCAAAGAAAGCTGACAATGAAATAGTATAATGAAAAACTTAATCATTACTATCCAATACACCCACCCCTGAGGCCCTGGGCTGGAAACTGTGAAAAAAGGGTGTAACAGGCAGGTATACCATTCATTGCTAAGACTGTTACATGCAAGCATGCTGCAGAACAGGCCTACTTGGGTGGTCATATGAATAAATCAAATCCCTGCTAGAACTTTTATATTTGCTGCTCTTGAGTTTGACTGCAACTACACTGGGATGCGGAAAAATATTGGGATGGTTTTACGATTGGGGAGTTCACTTTATCATGCCCCTCTATCAATGAACTGTTGTAAAAAATGGCTGTGCAGGTTTTACACATGGCATCATAGGCACAGCTATGTGAATGGCTGTCCTTTAGTGACATTCAGATGTGGAACTAACTCAATGTATGGAAATAATTGCTTTATCCAGCATAAATCATGGCAGGTTACTGCAAAATTTCTTCAAGGTGTCAGGTTGGGCAAGTTCACAAGAAAGCATAAAATGCTTTAAAGACTTAAAAGACTTCCAGTCTAGCAGTCCACAAAGTTACAGTATTGGCAATTTAATGAGTAAAACCAAGGCAAAATAGATCAATGGTTTATCTCAAATGAATGTATTTCAGTGCAGCTTCTTTCAGCATGCAGAGCCCCACTCACTGGCAAACCTTACTGCTGTTCATTTCTCATGGACAAGTTGTGAAGAGGTGACCAGGTCAGCAGAAGTGTGCAGCTACATTTACTCATGTGGCAGCCGGCCCAAGAAAACAGTGAAGCTGTTCTTGCAAGCAATGAAGATACCACCAACAGAACTATTCATTAGAAAGCAAATCTCTCCTCTCCTCTCCTCTCCTCTCCTCTCCTCTCCTTTTGTAAACAAGTTTAATATTACAACTAAGACTTAGCTAAGACCAGACTGGTATGTTGGGTTTGTATGAGGCTAGCAGTTGATTCTGCATACAGTACAAGCAAATCTTCAAACTTGACTTTGCAGCCTGTAAAGTATCTCCTAGACTACTTCCCACCAAGGTCTACAGTACTAGTTGCTTGGAAATCAGTAGAATACAAAGTACTGAATGGGAAGAAAATTAGATAGTTGCCTTCCAAACATCCATATTAGCTACTGTATTACATATTGCCTCTCTGCTGGCAAGGGAATATATACATCCCAGATGATATTTTATTGCTGATCCGTATGGATAGGAAAATGTTTAACATCCATTATGCAGCTGGGTCTGCATGAAGGCCGATAGTAACTCGATTGTTAGCATTCTGAAACAGAGTACAGAAAATTTATATTCTAATAGCAACCTCAATGTGATACTTACGGCTGCCTACAATAACATTACAGTGTGGGTTTTTTCCTTCTTTTAAAGGCTTGTGATATTCACATAATGCAAAACTCTCTTACAAACTCTACAGTGTAAAGGCCCTTTACAATCTCTCAGTTGTGGGCTGCCACAAAGGAAATGCAGTTGTTGCATATTCTGAGAAGTTAGAGTACACTGTGATTGTGACATATTTTGGCGGAACTAAAAGTTCAAATGCATAATTGCAGATTTTAAGAGTGATGTCTGTGCTTTCCCTTGGGTAGCTTGTAACTTGAACGTCACTGGAAAATGAGAGTCCTGTGGCCAGTCAAGCCACCACTGATGCTGCAACTCTCTGGACATGAGTGTTTCCATTCTGCGGATTGGCTGAAATACCTTTGTGAATTATTGAAAAGAGTGGCCAGATTGGCAAACAGTTATTGAAATAATATTGGAAAAATAAGCAAAAGAGAGTAAATTTTATGGCCACAATTTCTTTTACAGCAATGTGTATTTGAAATTTAGTGGGACGGTAACTATCAGACTTTTGAAGTAGTCAAAAGGTTTTACAAGAGCCATTTATTAGTAGAAGGATTCAAAAAAGTTCAAATAATTTCTAAAATTACATCTTCAGGAATTTTGCCTTCAAATTTGAGCTCTTAGAATTTGGGAATATGCACTACATTGTTCACATAAAACAGAAGCCAGAAAGACAATTAAATGGGAAATTAAATCAAACCTTATGTCAGAGGCATCACAGTAATGAGATCATATTTATCCTTTTACTTCCTCCTTCTTCAGCTCCTTCCTGATATTCTCAAAGGAAGCAAATAAAAAACATGTTCTAGCAAACTTTTGTGGTTTCAGATACAGGGACATTCAGCTGCCTGAGCTCTTCCATGCAGTCATGCCACAGATGTGCTGTATTATTCTTCTTTTGTCTTAGTCCAAAAACACTTTTGTAAACCACCAGTACATAGAATATTATGACACCATCACACCGGAATAGCAAAAAGGCCAAACCATGGTCTGAGTTGGTATCAAGATTGAACTATCGTCTTTATTACTTCAAGCCAGGAATATAGCACAGGAGAGAGAATACATCAGTCTTTCTGTCCCCTTTGCACTGAAAAGAGACATTTCTTCTCCAGGATCTCTTGCATAGCCATGAATAATAATTGGGTCCCTTACAAATCAGAAATATATACAAACTGTCTCTAATAGTGGCATTCACACATGTGGTTCTTTCTAACACAAGCAAGGTTTTTCTGCTTTACTTGCAGTATTTGCTGAGGGTGGTTCAACAAGAATCAGAAAAACTCATAAATTCTGATCTACCTATTATAATGAGAGCAACTTCTACTGTAAACTTACATTCAAGTGTCTTCTAACAGTAAAGCAGATTTTTGGGATTTTTTTAGTTTTGATAGAAGAATAAATTAAGTAATACAACAAAGTCTACTACAGGAAGAGGACCCTTATTAAAACAAAATGGAACTTCATGTGTTTCTGACTGTTTGAGCCTGAGGCCTCTCCCAGGTGCTAGTAATATATTGGCAGTCAAAGTCAGGCAAAAGTTCAAGAAAACACTTCTCTCCTTTTAAAAATCTGACAAGCAAAACTTCCAGTTACTGTTTTGAATAAATGATTTATAGCCAACTTTCTTAGGAACAGTTATCTGTCAGTGATATTTTTCTCTGGGTCCACCTCTTGAAAAATCTGTTAATTAGCTGCCTTACCCAGCAGTGAACTATATAGTGAAATACAACTCTTTCTTTCATTTACAGCATTGAACTTTTTTTGCATAATCCTAATCACAAAGAAAAATCAGTTACTCAGCCCTGGGAAAAAAACCTAACTTCTGCACTTCAATGCATCCATGATCCAATTTTTCTTTCTTTTGACTTTTACTGTTGTGATTTCTCTTTTGCTGAAGTACGCAAGAAGTCTGGCTGAACTACCACTTTCCAGCCTTCAGCAGCAGCCACAGCTTTGTCTGTGAGGCTTTTTTAATATACTCTTCACAGTCATTCTGTTCTCTCTTTAAGATCAAAAAAGGATGTTGCTTTGTTGTTTTGTTTTGGTTTTTTTAATAAATAAACGTAGAATGCATTGTTTCAAATTATAAATCCTTTCTTTTTAGCTTAACTCATTTTAAGGTTACTCTACGCTTCTAAAGTAATATGCAGAGGTCTTGGTTTTACTGAGAATGTGCATATTCATATTATTAAAGACTGTTTTAATAACACTGTGCCAAATCAAATATGGTATAATCATCACAGGACACACAGTTAGTAGAACAAAAAGTTTTTATGCATAAAATAATGAATGCTTGGATATGCATTTAGTTTACTTACACATGTAGCCTCTACTTTCAAAACTTAATAATTCCACTATGAAACCTTTATGAGTCACAATTAGATTTTCACAGGAACAGCTATTGTTAAAAAGAAGAATTAAAATAATCAAATCACTTGTGACGTTTGCTTCTTGTACAGAGATAAAGTTGAGATCTAAATGCTGACTACCTAAGAAACAGGCTCCCAAATTCCCAAAAATGTTTTCTCTGCTTTGATCATACTTGAAAATGGAGAAAGAGACAGCAGACCAATTCACTGTGTTGAACTGCGTTTTGTGTGTGAAGAATATGTGTATCTTACTGAAAGAGGCAGGATCCTGGAACTCCAAACAGTGAGCATATCTAGGGTATATTTTCAAGACAAAGTCAATACAGCTGTTGATTTTCAGTCATCCCTCTTCCTTTATTCACATTCTGGTCGTTCACACTTATGCTTTCTTCTTGCAATTTAAAATCTTTAATGAGTTCTCTCTGTTTTGCACTTAGAAAGTCAAGAAGAATAGTCTTGGACAAGTTATAGTTCACACTGACATGTGCATCTAGGCCATAGCATTTGAGATATAAAAGCCTTTTACCATTTTTAATATTTGACATATGTAGTAATTCTTTATTCTTTTGATTTGGTTAGATTTTAGGGTGAAAAAGGCCCCACACAGCTCCTATGAAGTGACAGAGATTTATTGGAAAATTTAATTTTTGTTTGAGTTTTTGTTTGCATTTTAAAGGGTGGCACTATTTCTCAATCAGAATCCCACAGCCCCACTTAAAGGGTCAGTGACATGGTACAAATTTCTGAGAGGCAATTTCTTAAATTCCAGTATAACTAAACTGCACTACATAAACTTCTGGTGTCCCTGAAATAGGAGACATACCGCCACAAAAGTAGATNATTTGCTTAGGAAGTCTGTGTGCTGAGGTCTCAGCACTTCTGGAGGAAAAAAAAAAAAAAAAAAAAAAAAAAAAAAAAAAAAAAGGGAGAGAAAAATCGAAACTTAGGTGTAAAAGTATTACAGAATATTTCACATACTGCTTAAATGGAGACCAGTTTTGAAGTACAATGATCTGATTTCCAATTATCTTTCCTTTTTCTTTCTTTTCCTTTGAAAAGGAAGTGTTTGAGAACTCAGTTGAGAATGAGATACAATAATACATACAAGAGCGTAAAACCAACTTAATCATTCACATTTGTATATTACTAGATTAATGTACTCAATATGTGTGTTTTCACCCATTCTTCAATCCACCATAAGACATTTTTCTAGAAGAAATTACACATGTAAAATATATGCCAGAAGGGCTGGATTACACTATGATAAAGTTCTAAGGAGATATTGCTCAGTATTACCATATTCATCACTGGGAACTGCTTTATGAGACTTCACAAAAGCAATCAAGTAAATGAAGGAAAGAACTTCTTTTCAAATAGTAGATCTATCCACAGACAAAATAAATTATTCAGTTGAAACCTGTTTCTGAATTCTTGGTTTTATTCCCATTTTAACTGGCAATCACTCCTTCTTGGGGATAATTTCCTTGGTCTCAATAAAGTACTGAAATGCATTTTCAGATGTACAAAGGTGGGTATTGAATTTTCTTGGTCCCACAGATTTAGCACATATTTAGCAATTTACAAGACACTTTTTTTAACAAATACCCAGTTCATGTTTATGTATGGTTGAGGAGCAGAACATCAGCAGTTAACATACAGTCTGTTTAAAATTATCTTAGTCTGATAAGTTGGATTTATAATAGTAATTGCTGCTTTTTTCCTAATTAAATAGATCATATTCTGACCACAAGAATAACAAATGGACAGATATAGTCAGGTAATTCTGGGCACAACTTTGTTATTTCACTTTTTTCCTGCAAAATTTGTTACAGGATAGAGTATGCCTGAATAACAGACACATTAAACTACACTTTTGCCACTATGTCAGATGAGTAAAACACTCAAAGGGATTCTAGTGCTCAAAACTCCTTTAGTACAGGATTCAAGAAGTGCCTGGCTGAGATAGCTTTCCTTGACTTGATTCCACTGAAAACCCAATCATTGGATGGGGAACCCTTCTATCCCAGAAAAAAATCCTGGAAGAAATCATCCCCTTGTACAGAGAAACCAAATTCCACTGCTAATTTATTCTTACACCCCATTGGTGAGATCCACTTGATTAGGTGCACAAAAAGTAGATAAACTTTGAAAAACTCAGATATTTGTTTTTTTGAGCGAAAACCTACTTTGCACTAGTAGGTACAAAGTAGTTTTTGTACTAAAACCTACTGTAAACTTTGTGCTTTCCTAATGTGTGTTAATCATCTTGTACAGATATGAAAATCCTCTGCCTTGGAGAAGGAGGAATCAACAAGAGTGAACAATGTTTCTTCATGTGGAATCATAGCTAAGACCTCTGAAATGCCTTGGGAGGGATCACTTTAAAATCCATGCAGACAAACAGAACTGGAGGATGCTCCAGACCTTTCCCTCTAATAAGCTTGGATTTAATCATCCCCTAATGAGTATTCTCACAAATTAAAAAAATAAGTATTCTAAAATAAGAGATAAACATGTTTATGGAAATATTTTAAAATAGTAGGAGAATTTTTGAACCTTTTCCACAAACTTTAATTTGGTTGTTGGTTTCTATTATAGTCAGATATTCAAACTGCTGCACCTCTCCACTGTAAACATTCCAGCTAAAATAAAGGAGAAATCATGGTCATGAAATACAAAAATTTCTAAAGGAAACTTGAAAAAAACAAGAAGGGGAAGAAAAACCCCACAAAACTTTTCCCTGCTTTTTTCTGCTGGGAAAGATGAAGACTAAGATAATATTTATATTAAATCATTTGAGCAAATAATTTCCGCTCTTTTCTCAGGAGAAAAAAATAAGATTTTAAATAAAGGTTTTTAAAATGAAAATAAATGCAATTTAAATCTTCCAGTGCTGACCAAATAATAGTGAAAGTACAAATGAGAATGTATTTATTCCAAACAGTGAAAAAATATATCTCAGCAATACTTCTAGAAAAGAAAAGATATTTCTGTGGTTCACCCCAAAGTACATTAGCAGGTGGGACTGGGAAGGATTATAAGTCTGAGTCTTTTTATTTTGCCATATATGCTGAATCTTCAGAAAAGATGAAACTAAGCATCCAGGGCATACACCCATCTGTAATTTTTCCTGGCTCCACAACCCACATTTGAGGGGAGTTCTCCATAGTCTCAACAAACACACACAGCAGGATGCTGCTTTTGGAGCAACTGGTGAAACTGGTAACAGGGGAGAAGCACAGCAAGCAGCACACCTGCAGCAAGGGGGAAAAGTAAGAGACATGAGGTGAAGAGCACAAAGAGCCAAGCATCAGGAGCGACTGAAAGAAGAGGAGTTTTCAGTACAACCAAGGGAATATGTGGAGCCTTTCCAATCAAAGAAGTCAGAGGTTGTTGCTGGGTGGGACCTGCAACACAGGGACATGGTGGGCAGGCACTACTTTTCCAACTGACTCCAAAAAGTTAACTTCTAGGCAATTCTCTCCTGTACTTGTAAAACTCCATATGAGACACTGGATGCCTTCTGATGTGCTCATTTCAAGGGAAAGGAGGCAAAGGACAAAGCACTACGGTATTGAAGTGTTTCTCGACAGCAGCCATGTCACACCTGGAAAGCGCAAAACTCACAACAGTGTAGAGAAAACAGTTATGATTACAGATTTTCTTTGCTACTGTTTTACTGAAGATCATGCCTTGATATTTATATATTCCTAGATATTCAAAAGCAGCTTCTGTTAAAAGCACGTGATGATTCATACCAACACTAACTCAGTGTTTACTATATATAATTATATCTATATTATATGTGGCTATTTATGCATACATAAAATTATGGATATATGTTTATATATAGCTTTATAAATTGAAATTCATATTCAGCAGTAAAACACAGATTCATTAGTGCCAATATTTACCCTATATTCAGTGCATGGTGCCCTTTGGTATTGAGAATTTTTCTTTTTCATACACGAGGATTAAAAACCTTACTGGAACAGAATCCTGTCTGATAAGTTTAAGAGGCTTCTCAAGCTGTGGTTTGGAACCCACTAAAATGAAGGCTGTAAAGCAAGTCAGGCCAATTTAAAATAAAATGAAGAGCCTTGTCTGTTTCATTTGCATTAGATATCTTTGTTGGTTTCGCTTATAAAGAGTCCCTTGGAACTATTATGTTATATGTTTATGTTATTAAGAGTCTCCTGGAAGAATTATGTTCTAACAAGAACCAGTGCTCACCATCCAATTTCATCAGGATTTAAACTCTGGAACTATCTTTGTGGTTAAAGAAGAAAGTCAGAACCCCACATACTTCAAGCAGAACCCTCAAGATAAGATTTAGGCCTTTGGCAGTAAGGTTTATTCTGGTTAGTAAATTATGTAAGTAGCTCAGCTTACTGCTTATTTCTAACATAGAAGAAGTTCTCTGGTCAAGCAGAGCTATTACAGCTTCTTTTTTGTTGTGCAAATATTTTAACTATCTGTGCAAATCTGCTTGCACATACAGGACATGATCTCACAGAAATATGTTTGAAATCTTTTCTCCCCTTTTTAGTTTCTAAAGCTTTGAATTCAGAACTGTCAAATGGATTCTCTTTTTTTCTGAAAAGGAGAATTCAGAGAACTTTATAATCATCCAGGCCCTCTTGAACCCACTCTGAAGAAAGTGGCATTTTGATATGCAGTGGATAGTTTTTCATTGGTTGCTTACATATCTCCCTATTGTTTTATGCTGGTTACCCATCACAGGCCTAAGCAAACAGTATAAATTTGAGACAAGCCATCTAGCAATAGGTCCATTCACAATTCCAAAGAAAAAGTGTATCCCTGCACTTGTAAGAACATTCGGCCCTCAGATTTGCTTCTGGACAAGAACAAACCCAAAGATAAAGTAATTTTTTCTGAAATGTCAATTCAAAGTTGCAGAAATAAATTGTTTCATCAATAGACCACTGAAACTTAATACTATTCTCAGCCATTATTTAGGGTTTTCTCCAAGGGCATCACTAAGCCTCATCGTTCAGGCTGAGGAACTTTACGCAAGTATTTCCCCTATTATTTTTTAATCTTAGGGAAGTGTCTATTGCCTTCGGTAATAGTTTATTTCTACTGCTCCACAAATCTTGGGATGTAGGTGCAGCTTTTTGGATCTGATTGCTCATGTTTCTTTGAAGATTCTTTGAAGGAACTGAAGTTAGACAGGTGGATTCCCTTTTTTTGTGATGTAAAAACAGCCAAGAGTTTGGCTACTTACTCCATGAGACTCGCTTTGAGAAACCCAATCTCCTCAGGGCTGATTGGAGTCCATCTCTTAGAGAAGGTGAAGAGCATCTTCAGGCATAGGCTTTGCCGAGCTGATGAAGAGGGCTTTCAAATAAAGTTGCCTCGTGAGGGGAACCTCAATCCATCCCGCTCCAACCAGTTTGATTCCACTTCCAGCAACAGATGTCCAGGGCCCGGAGAAGGATCACTAGTCAGCAGGAGAGCACCTGAAGAGCAACACAAAGGAAATCCTGCCACTCCAGCCAGGAAGTCAGATTCATAAGCAGCCCAATTTAAACCCTTAAAGCTCAAGCCTGTACAAACACACATGGCATTGGGAACGATCAAGTGGAATTAGAGACATGCCTATGCCTGCAGGGCTGTGATCTTATTGGCATCACGGAGAAGTGATGGGATAGCTTCTATGACTGGAGTGTTGGAATGGATGGAATGTAGGCTCTTTAGGAAGGACAGACAGGGGAGACGAGGTGGGAGTGTCACCCTCTCTGTCGTTGACTAGCATGGAGCTACACTTGGGAATGGATGAGGAGGCAACTGAGAGCTTATGGGTCATGATTAAAGGGAGGGCAGAGACAAACTACATTGTAATGGGGATTTGCTACCAGCCATCCAAACAGGAAGACCAAGAGGAATGAGGCATACTACAGATGGATCGGAGAGGCACTTACCCTGTGGCATAATACCCACATAACTGATATTGTAAATGCGCTGGTGTGGCCTCGCTTTGAATGCTGTGTGCACTTTGAGCACCATAATATAGAAAAGATATTATGCTGTTAGACAGCATCCAAAGGAGGGCCATGGGCTTGGGGAACGGCTCTGAGGGGAAGCCAAATGAGGAGCAATTGAGGTCACTTGGTCTGTTCAGCCTGGAGGAGACTGAGGGGAAACCTCATTGCAGTTACAACTTCCTCGGGAGGGGAAGAGGAGGGGCAGACATTGATCTCTTCTCTGCGGTGACAGTGACAGGACCCAAGGGAATGGCCTGAATGGCATCAGGGGAGGTTTAGGTTGAATATTAGGATAGGGTTCTTCACCCAGAGTGACTGTGCACTGGAACAGGCTTCCCAGGGAAGCAGTCACAGCACCAGCCTGACGGAACTGGAGAAGCGTTTGGATAACGGTCTCAGGCATGTGGTCTGATTTTGAGGAGTCCTGTGCAGAGCCAGGAGTTGGACTTGAGGACACCTGTGGATACACTCTAACTCAGTATAGTCTATGATTCTGCAAAATAGTGCTCATAACTAAAACAAAACAAAATTAATTTTTTTTTAAATGTATTAAGGAACTGCAGTGTCTACAGGGAATCATCTGAATTCAAAAATGCAGAAGTAGACAGAGAAGGGGACTTCAAGCAAGTGATTCAAGACTGTATTTTCAAATAAAGATGATAAAATTCAATTTCATTAATGCATGCTTAAAGATTAATACCTCCATATTTTTTAGTACACATTTAAAGAGCTATGTATTCTAATTACACTCAATAGTCCTAATTAGCAGCTTCTCTCACTGCCATCCAGAATGGAAATAAACACAAATGCTTAACTTAAACACCTCTTAAAATACTGGCATTGTTTTTTCTACTTCTGCAGAAAAGCACTTTCAGCTTCATCTTTTTAGGTACATCTTTATCTTCCGCAGTATATAATTATCCACAGCATTGTAGTGCTTGAGCCTAGATGCAAATGTTTTTCTACAGTGGAAATAGCTCAGGGGAAAAACAATGAATGAAATATTTGCTGTGTGTTACTCATGTTAGCAAACTCCTTTGGGATCTTAGAGATTTGGATTCCTTTGAAGAGTGGCATGAAGCCTCATTTCCACACTGTAGGTGACCATTCTTCTGTGATTGCAAAAAGAGGGATCTGAACTCTGAAGATCTGAGCTGTGCACTGTCCACTATGACAAAGAGGATCCAGAAGTATTTGGACAGGATGTTAATTAGAATTTGCACTGATGCATGTAATTTCTGAGCCCATCAGAAATTTCAGCCCATCTCACTTGGGCCTTTGGCAGAGGATGACCAAGTGGCAACAAATGCATGTGGACTTGGCAGCCACGCTCAGGCTCAAACTGTCAGACATTTAGATTAATCCTGCCTTCACTATGTTGGAGTATAACCAGCAGACAAGAAATCTATAATGAAGACAGCTACAATCTGCACCAGTACTGACCAGTATGTACTCTGCTCTTCAGCAGATCCTGAGAGCTGGGCTAATGACAGTGTATGATTGATAATTACATCTGTTCTTTCTCTTCTGTCTGCCTGTTCAGCAGAAAGTGTCTTGGCTCTCTGCGAAGACAGGGAGAGCTTACTTTTTACATGCAGCCACACATGTTTTCAAAGGTATCATTTCTCCTACTGGAAGGGTATAACATTCTGATGAAGTCATTGACATACAACTTGAAATATGACACCATATGGAATCTGTTCTTTAGATTTCACGCACTTGTCACAAGAATGACTTGTGACTTTCTGTTAACTTCTGTTTTCAGACTTGTCAGTCTTAAAATACAGTACCAATACAGTGGTTTCACTGCTTGCAAGTAATTTAAAATGTCTCTATATTGCATCATTTGAATTACCTATTAGAAACAAAACACAGTGCTGTTTGGTCAAGTATGTTCAGATCCTTCTGTTCTACAGCGTAAGACTGCAGGCTGATAGGCATTTATCACTTCAAAAGAATCTCTTGTAAGTCAGACTGAACACTGAGACCAGCCACCTAATTTATCATCAAGTACAATCAAAGATTACAGTTCATCAAATACCAAGAGCAAAGCTGTTTTTCTATAGTTTTTTCATAGCTCTCTTAAATTAAAAGAGGCTTCCTTCACTTTGATAATATGTAAATAATAAATAAAAGTGTCTGCTTATACTTTTCTTACTAGCTTCTGTAACAACCCCGTGGTGATGAAAACAGCTATCATCTGCTAACTTGTGTAACTGGCATGGTTTTAAGAACTCTGAAACCTTCCTTCAAGGCATAACTAAATGTCAACAGAAAGACATATTTCCCACCTACACAAGTAGGCTCGTAAATTGTGATTGGACAAATACTTGGAGTATATTTGTTCTCATTGACAAGAAATTCACAACCTTCCTATGAATAGATCAAAAAATAAAGCAAAAAATGTTTGAAATGTTTATATACATAAAACAGGACTTAAACAAGAGGCTGTTACGTCTTCTTCTATGGATGACTTTGCTGCCATCTGAAAACATCTCAGATGTCATTAAGACCAGTTTGATTGTAGTGGATGACCCCAAAGGCTGTAAGTTACGTAGTTACCTAGTTATTCAATACATGTATAGAAGTATGATCCCCCTAATATGAGCTTGGTCACTGTTGAGGGCCCTTGAGTAGTCTCAGCTGCCCTTGATGGGCCTGATCCTGCTGGTTATTTGGAGCATCTGTTCTTGAGCCATCACGTTCCTAGCAACACACAGCAGCCATCGCTACTGTCTCTGCAAACAGAAAGACAGGAACCACTTACTATGAAAAGCATGGTGATGCTGCTTTGTTTTCCATCCTAATGGTCACCCACAACATGCAGATCAGCCTTTGCCTTTCCACTTCAGAGGACTTCAAACCTGCATCTTTCAGATGTCAAAGAAGAATTCTGCTTCTTACCTACGTAAGCTTACAGGCAGTCAGGGTGGAAGGGAAAAATAGGACATGTTCTTTTTCCCTGTCTTCATGGAAGACACAGGACTGAGGAGAAAAGAAACCCTCTAGGCTACATAAAGAAAATAAACCAGCAACTAAGAAAATAGGCAAGAGACAGGTTTAATGTTATATTGATTACTGTAAATTTTAATCTACTACACCTAAATCCACCTTCTCTTGGAAGAGATTTCTGAGCTCAGAAGGACAAAGGCTCTTTCCTCCATGTTGTTGCAGGAATTTCAAACAAGCTGCCTGTACACTCCATGCAGCCTTTTCTGGTTGCCAAGCCTAGAAATCCATCCCTTTGACATGTTGTTGTTTCTGTTCCTGAACAGAATCATGCCAAAAAACTAGCCCCCACCCAAAACCACACCCCCAATTAAAAAAATTAAAAAAACAAAAACAAAACCAAAAATAAAACCAAAAACAAATAAAATTTTTAAAAATCCCCAAAAAACAAAAACCCAACCCAAAACCAAACCAAAACAAACAAACAAACAAAAAAAAACCCCAAAAAATGCACAAAACCCAGAAAAAACACACAAGAGCTAAAAAATCCTTCTCACTCGCCCATCCTAATGTTGCTAATAGCTTCAAATGTAGGCATCTAATCCTTATCACTTAACAGTTTAATGAATCAGACCATAAATTACTTGTTCAAGATCACACAGGAAACCTGTGCCGGTAACTGAAACCCTCTCTTCTCATATTTGGCCTAGTGGTTTGCCTGACCCTGAATTTACTCACTAAAAGCAGCAGCAGACAGTTCACTTGCATCGCTACATCTATGCAAAACAGAGGCGGATCACATCAGATTTACATGCACAAGGAAGACAGCAACCATCCTTGTACTGTATATATTGTACTGTATCACTAATATATGTGTCCATGAAGGAAGATTGCTTGAAGGGAAAAGAATATCCACTACAATTCCCAAGAACTGTGCTGAGAATCACAGTTATTGTGGAATTTTTGAAGGGGATTTTTGACTACAGTAACTGGGAAGAAATGATAAAGCTAGCTTCATGAGACAACTGATGTATTCTTCTTGCTCTTCACACCTGCCAGATTGCTCTGTCCTGATCTTCAAATTTACTACTGTTAGCCAGCAAGTGTTGTTTTTCTCTGAAGCTTGAGTTCTTGAATAATGATGTAATGATGGCTGGCAAGAGCAACACAATGACAACATTCTGGTAGCCAGAATAAACACAGATGAATGAAAGAGCCTCCACCTGAAATACTCCATATCGCACTGTGAGAAAATTCTGTTTTTCATTTTAACTAATTCCAGAAACCCATGGCTTCCTCATATGATTCAACCAAAAAGTACTATAGAAGGTAAAGAGGATTATGAGACAAGCGGTTTTGAATCATGCCTAAAATTCTAAAATTTCATCCTTTTCAACATATGGCACAGGCATATTTGAGGAAAACCTAGACTACATGAATGGAATTGTGCCTGTATTACTCTAAAAGCACAACAAGTGAACTTGTCTCTGTCTTCTCAGTTCTTAGGAAACTAAGTTTTGGTTGTGTGTTTGCATGCAGAATTGCCTGAAAGAATGTTTCATGGAAGAAGTTCTAAGCTTTCCCACAGTGGCTGGGTGCAAAACACTTTTTTTTGCACTGCTGTTTGAGCTTTTTCACTTTTATCCCATCATACATTAGTAATTGAAATTGAAAAATATTTTTTGTCACCAAATAAGTGCTGGATATTTTGACAATTAAATGACAATTATTTTACATTTTAGCATTACACTTCTTTCTCATTTGGAGTATGAAAGCCCCTGCTTTTCTTTCAATATTCAGGTGAGCATATCTTTTACTAAAGAGTTAGGTGTTGTTGCACAGCATATCAGAGCAGCAAAGAAAAATGGAAATTCTTCAGTAACTGTTCCAGGTGTTTTCCTTCCCACTTGCCTAGCTTGAGTCTCTTCTACCAAAAAAATTGTTTTCATCAATCTTCAGACTGTGGCACAAAAAAGTTATACTAAAAATGTTTGATTTTAGAAGCCTAGTCTTTAGTCTTACATGGGAGTTGCTTTGTGTGTCATTACTCACATATACATGTCCAAGAATAGCATTTCATTTTAGCATGTAATAAGAAAATAAACCTCCTGTTTACTTTTGTTCACCACTAATTAGATATAATACTTTCCTCAACATTTGGCAAATCATAATTGCATAAAATTAAGGAAATTGAGAGAATGTTCATACGGAGGCAAACACACAATTCAGTGAGAGTCTTTCCCCTGTCAGGTAAGTAAATTCCATCCATCTACACACCCAAACCAACTCCTCTCAAAATCAGTGGAAAGGCTCCCTTTGGCCTCAGTGGCTTTTGGATCAGATCCAGCCTATTCCCATTAAAGTCAGCTCAGGACTTGAGTTATATCATGATGTAACTGAATTAATTAGCATTAAATTATGAGAAACTACTCTCCATTACTACAAATTACTTGTAAAATAGCCAAGCTTTACTAGCATTAATGATTTCAGCAGTGTTAGATGAAAGTTTCTTTCCATGAATATTACTAATTGCAACTTTAGGGCCAAGTTTGGGCTTTCAAATTCCCATTCCCATTTTACATTAACAAGTATACAAAAGCATGTGTGCCACCTCATTGTGTTAGCTACCAGCAGCTTGGGATGGGCAGCATCAAATCCCTCACTGTGACTCTTCCCCTGGACTATGATTTATTGTGTTGGGCCATCACAAAGTTCCCATTCCTTAAGAATTTTGCACAGCCTGAATGTCCTCTGCTGTGAACTTCCAGTCTGTTTGGATATGGTGCTCTGATTTAATATATATAAGAGAGTTTCAACCTGGGAATTTTATGTTAGATCTGTACTTCTGGCTCAAGCCCAGCTGTCTACATTTGGAAACGTGTTTGATTTTGGAACACAATTTTCTGGAATGGAATGTCAAGAAAATACATAATCAAGAGGGCATCATAGATAACGAGCTACAAAAACCTGTTTGTCACCCTCCTCCCACAATGGCGAAAAGCCTTCTACAGCTGCTAATTAGAAAATTAGAACACCACAAATAGACTATATTTTACTGGCAGCATAGCATCTTCCCCCCAGTGTTTTGAAGTACTTTTTGAATTGTTTGCTGTCAGCAAAACAAGTGCGCTACCTGCGATCCTATAGACAACAAAGCCCAGCAGCAGGATTTCAGTCAGGTGATGTCACCCAGGTAAAATTGTACTGACAAGCTTTTAATTAAAGTTTTCCCACACATCTTTCTGCTGGTCCCCAGGAGCTATTATTCATTATGTGCCGACTGTCAGCCAATTGTGAGTCGGGAGGAAAGTGTTTTATTTTCAAAGCCCTTGCTGACAGCTAGAGAACACTTTGTTATACAATCTGTTTACTTTTTTCACACACACAATCTTGCTAAAGGGGAAATGGTCATGCAGTAGTGTTTACAGTTTATGGCAATAATTAAATGCATCTGGCAGAGCAGTAGCTGAAAGGAGATTGGTGTGGGTGTGGGTGAAAAGCCATAAAATTCCTTCTATAAACAGTTACCTTCACCTTGCAGAGCCCCTAGCATTTTAAGACACAGTTTCTTTGGGAAAGGGCAGGTCTAAACAGGTGCATGTATTCTGAAATGGGAATACATGGATCTAGCCATGTTGTACTTGGTGCTAGGAAACACTGTCCAGGAATCACAGTAACATTGCTCTCGTCAATGATTAGAGCAGTTTGAATTGGTTATAAAACAGCTGCTTGTCCTTATGATGCTAAATCCCAAAGTGCTTACCTCTGGAAGAAGAAATGTACAGCGAGAAACAACTTGCCACTAGATGAAGGCAGAAGGCAGCATGCAATCCTATTTCACCATAGGGACAGTATTTGAAACTTTATAACTACAAAGAAACAGTTCTTTAAAAAATCTTTAATAGCTTACAGTTGGTTTTTTTTTTTGCATCAGTTGACTGGTGGTGGTAAATATTTATTTAGAGTTATGATCAACTTTTAAATCATGGTAAAATGTTATAAGCAATAATCATTACATCACCTAAAGTATTTAATTCTCCTGTTTATTAAAAATAATAGGAAGTCAGCAACTATGCTTAAAATGCTGGTAAATGAATTAAAGACGGTGCAATATTCACATAAAGAGCTAAAAAAGAAATTGCAGGCCACTCACTGCCAGACTTGGCAATTCTGTGGAAATCACTTCCATTGCAAAACAAAGAGAATAGAAATTAATTGGTCAAAATTAAATAACATCTTTCAGTGATATTATTATAAATTACTATGTAAATTATTGAATGGATACACGGTTCCCATTGTTAATGAGTGAAAATCCATAGTTGCTGTTAAATACCTTTAAATAACTATACCCCTAGAAAAAAATTTTCTTAGATGTAAAAAAGTTAAGGAAGTTAACAAAATAATTTTCTTAGATGCCAAAAATAATTAAGGAAATTAACAAATGGGTCCTTTGAAATGGGCTGTTCTTGTGGTTATCAACATTAAACAGTGGGCCTTAGTTGTTCCCTGGACAGAAATGGGAAGCAGTTGTTGTAGACAATGCAGTATGCCCATTTTATGAAGCCTATTCTGTTTGGATACCATAAAAAATCTTTAGCTCACCAGCATATGAACACATCAGTGCAGATCTGATCAATGAAAAGACAAATTACTAAAAATTCTGATTGCAAATTTCACTCACAGGTTTCGCTTTGTAGATTCTGCTTTCTCACTATTCATGTATTTTTTTTTCTTCTCTAATAAAAAATATTATTTTATTCTTTTTTAATTTTACTGGATGGTAGGAGAAAGATTATATTTTTTCCTGTCACAGACAGCAAATAAATTCTGAGATACTACACAGTTACATTCAAATTAACATATTTGTGATCATACTCTTTTCATCTTCCCAAGCTTAACGAAATCAACATACTAAGCAGTCAGTAAGCAGTTTATATTAATCTTTAAGATCAATGTTATAAAGGAGTATTATTATTTTAGGCTCAGCATTATAAGCACTAACAGCAAAATTTATTAGAGATTTCAGAAATCAAAGCATAGAGATTAGGTGATTTTGACTGAGATTTATGGGGTAGAAAAAGTGAGGAAGCTTTTGCTTCAAGGTTTAAAGCTGCCCATGCATTTTAGTCAGTGACTATGGCATGCAAAGTGCATGGAGTACAACCCTACACTTCCAACAGATAAGCGGAAAAGGCCTCATCAGCCAATATGGCCATTTCCATCTCTTCTCTCCCACATGCCTTCTACCCCAGAGAGGTCAGGGGGACTGCAAGACAAAGTAGCCAAATATCTTCAGACAGAGCAGGCACTCCAATCCAGCAGGGATCATTCCTTCAGATGCAGTGCTGTGCTAATGTGATTGCACATCAGCCTGCTGGAGCTAGTCCACATCTAGGTGATGTGAAGTGATAGCAAGCAACTGTCTGCAGCTGGCTGCCCAGCTCCCTCCCTTCCTTTGTGATCCTGGACTCAGGACCCTCATCTTACAAACGCAAGGTACAAGGAACATCACTGGCTTATCAACTTCTGTGTGCAAAAGGAAGCTATCAGTCAAAAACAACTGTAAAAGATGGGTTGGAGAGATCCTTGAAAACTGATATATTATGCAGTTACCTGGAAGCAGCAGAGAATTCATTTTATGAAAACAGGATTTTCAAATAAATCTAATATGGATTCCTTAGAAAAAAATCAGATCTGTCTGCTAAGGTGTGATCTTACTATGTGAACACATGTGAGTGGACTTCTATCAGGACTGAACACCATCCAACCTAGTTTTTAACAGTTTGCTGAAAGGATTTTTTTTCTCAGTGCAAACTGATATTATCGTCAAAGTTCTGAAAGGAAGTTAAATATGAGGGTAGTGCAAAAATAAATGGACTTACATAAATTCCAAAGACTAGTCAGTCATGCAATATCATTGTATTTTAGGTTAAAAAATGTAATAGCCATTTTCTATTGAAACAAAATTATTAGATGTTAATAATAAGCATGACCCACCCTCCTTCTTCCAGAATACACCATCATTTAAATATTCTTCAAGTTGCCTACCATCATCCACATTTTCTTCTTCTTTCGGATCCCAGCCCTTATTTCCTAAACCATGTTTAAGTTGAGAAAAGAAACTTCAAAAAACCGTAGACATATTTTATTGAATATTTTTCACATATTACGAACACTTACAAAAAGATACATCCTTACAAAAAGACTCCTGCCCAAAATGGTCTGTTTAGAGCACAAAACAGATCTGCACCTAAAAAAACCCCACGACCCACAAGACAGCCAAACAACTCTGACAGTTTTGCTTACCTTCTCCAGTCTCATCTCTCACCTTTCATTTCCAGATAAGATCTGAATAGCCACCTGAGAAACCAATCGTGCTTCTTTTTCCAATGCGATGTCCCCTCTGGCTATGTAACTTATATCTGGCTTAATAAAGGGAGAACTACTTATGTCTTGAGTATACCAAATTCAGACTTGAAATGTTTTAATCTTTAGCTGATAAGAAATAGTGGACTTTGTCAGAGTTAGTATATCAAGTGATTACTGCTGTATCAAAGTCACTTAACATGACAGAGATCATAGCTGGACAATGAAATACAGCCGGTTTTCTGCCATCTTTAGGACCCCTATTTGTTGTCTAAGAAAGTAAATAATAACATTTCTCTTTTCCTATCTGTGTCTTCCTTGACAAAAAAAATTCATTTCAATGCACTTCCCATTAATTTCTTGCCTTTCTTATGGACTGGCATATCCTCTTCTTTCTGTAACTTATTTTAGCTGATTTGGAGTTACCAAGAAGCTTCTTTTAACTTTTAAAATGAGATTTCCAAAAAGGTCCCTTTAGAAACTGACAGTGCCCTGGAGGGCTCTTGCTCCAGGCAGCTGAGAAAGCTCATGAGGATATTGTAAAATCTTACATTTGAAACATTCTTCCTTCCTCACCTTCAGCCGGGTTATTTCCCCAGTAAACTGCACATTAGCCTGGCAGCTATCCTGCCTGTCTTTCTTTCCCTTATGTTTTATTTTGCCTCTATTTATATTTTCCGTGAACTGATGCATCTCCAAACATGCAAGTTATATTTCATTTTACATTAGTCAGTACAGGAAATTGTTCTTGTAGTGGTCAGTACAGGAAATTGTTCTTGTAGTGGTCTCTCACTCCCATTTCTCTCTTCAGGTGCTGCAACAGGAATTTGTCTTCACTTCCAACTTGTTACAGAGAAATACCTGTTTTAAGCGGTTGTGTGTGTATGTGTTGAGGGTTTTTATAACAGAGAAGAAGGAAATATATGGCAGGTATCTTTCAGTAGCCATGCACTGTTCTTGTCCCTCTTCCTTTACTGTGAATGAAATAAGGGATAAGAGGCAAGCTGCATGAGGAAACCCACAGAGAATTACATTGACAGCCTGAAGAGGTGCCCTGTAAGTCACTGTTCATGACTGCCCACATGTGCTGGAGCTGTGAGTTCACTCCTGGTTTGTGTCTCTGCAATGCAGTGCAAAGGAGAGTTAGCTCCACAGACAGTATTTTTCATCTTGCACTCATCAGTGTGGGTCTCCCTATCATCAGCTCCCCATAAAGCAGACTTTGTGCTGAGTCCTCAGTCTTCCTGCACCTCCTCCTCTTCGTGTTAGCAGTGTGAATGGAAAGCAAAATCAGCACAGATATCAGTCTCGCTCAACAAGCAGCTGACACATGGAATCTTATGGCAAGCCAGACTTCATATGGCTCAGTCTCTTCCCTTGTACACAGAATAAACACAAACCTCACACCTGAGTTACCACACCCATTTGTCTGGCATCTGTGAGGGATAGTGGCCTTTGAGCTGTGGGCTTCTGAGCAGACAGGATCTGGAAGGAAAGGAACTGGTGGAAAAACTAGGATAGCAACACCTTTTCAGTCCAAAGATCCCTGTAATCTTTTCTCTGACAATATGTCAGAAGACACCTCTGGAACGGTTAGGAAACAGGAAAATCTCATCTTGATGTGTCTGCTGAAAGATCTGCATCTCTCAGTGGCAATTCAAACTTCTGAGCCAGAAACACTATTTCCATATTTATAAATTTTTCTTTCATTATTTTTTCCAAACAATTTTTATCTCAGTTAAATTTCTAACATTAAAAACTTCCTTTTGTCAGAGAATTCCACAACAAAGCTCACATTGTAGGAAAACCTTCCTTCCTCGTTTGGGACTTACCAATGACTTGCTTCATTTGAAGAGTTTAATACTGTTGCAGCAGAAAAAATGGTGCTAAGTATTCTTCTCACCTTTCCATCATGAATATACGGACCTGTGTCACATCTCTCCTCTGGCATCTCCTTCACAGAAAGTCCTAGTCATATATTTACTTGAATGGAAACCATTCCATACCCCTGATTCTCCCCGCTTTGACTTTGACAGATCCTGTGCTCCTTTCAGAGTTGAGATACTAGTTCTACATTCGATATTCATGATGCAGATGGAAGACTGAAGCAGAGCATTATCTTCTGTTTTGAGTAGTATCTGTTATCATATTTCATAATATTTTATTTTGGTTTTTAGCTAGCATTGAGCATAGTTTTTATTGAACTACAAAATGAGGAGTGCTCTCTAATACTTATCACCTCAAATATATCTACATCAAACTGTATTTGCCATTTGATCTGTGACTCTTGCCTCATCATGATGTCCCTCAGCAGTACTTTGCAGATCTCTCTCATTTTTAGAACCTTGATTAACTTATTAAGGCCTGTGATTTTTTTCACCTTATTACTCACTTCTCAAATCATTCACTGGGATGATAAACAGCATATTTATCATAGAATCACAGAATGTCCTGGGTTGGAAAGGTCCATAAAGATCAGTGAGTTCCAAGCCCCCTGCTGAGGTCAGGGACACCTTTCACTAAACCCATGTAAGACTTTGCTAGTGATCTCCTTCCACTGTGAAAATTTATTTCTGCATGATTTTTCTCATACCAATTTTTTCTCCATATGAGAAGATTTTCTCTTATCTCACAACAAATCAGTTCAAGAATTTTTGGAGAAGAAACTCCAAACAGAAATGTTTTTGGAAAACCAAGTGGCGACATCAATTGACTTTTCTTACTTGCATACTTGTTGACTGCTTCAAAGGAGTCACAGATCATTAATTGAATGGAATTCTAATTATAACAACTCAATGATTCTTTTTTAATATGTTTTTACAATTAATTTCTAATATGCCATAGTTATTTTTCTGTTTATTTCTAATGTATTTATTCATGTTTTATCTAATTCTTTACTGTATTTTTAATAGTATACATTTTTCTGGGTACACATATACCTTAGAAATTTAAATTAGTTCCTGAATGATCAAAAAAACTTCATCTTCAGTCTGTGTTACAAGGGAAATTGTATGCTAGAGTTAATATTTCAGATATTTCATCCAAAGGAGCCAATGGAATCTGAGAGGAAGAGTTTCTTAAAACTGTTAAAGTACAATTTACTGATTTGTTCCTTAACTCTGCCTATTTGCAACTTAATTTTGAGATATCATGAGTTTCACCTGTAAATAAGAATCATTCCACTTGAAACCTTCAAAAGTTTTGTTATGAAAAAGAATGAAAAACTTTTTTCACTAGAAAACTATCTTTTCTGAACTCCCTTCAGATCTCCTGGCAAGTTTCCTACTCCAGAAAAATTATTAACACTCTTATGCCTTTTCTAAATTGTTTCTTAAACTCTTTCTTGACTTTTATTGTATGTTCAAATCAATAGTTATCGTAAAGTTCTCTTTTGTTTTCTCCCTTTGTATAAGCTATCAAGCTTTGGTTCTTGTGAGGAGGCACAACAGCATGTGCAAACACAGAGAGATGTAAATTCTCGGATACTCATCGGGAATGCAAACTGAAAGATGAGAACTGTGGATTTCTTGATGTCTTTTGAGAGTAGTGGCTTAAACGTTAAAGATACCAATGAAAAAGTTTGGCATGAAATCTGTACTTCGTAAGTCTGGAAAGCAGAAGCATGTATAAAAATGCTCCAATATATAAGAAATAATATATCTTGAGCAGAAAAGGGTATTATTCAAACCTCCAAATTTAAGCCAACTGACATTTGTTTCTACATACACAGCCTCTGTCTCACCAAACATTTAAGTTAAACTTTGCTGACATGTATACAACCACATATACCCACAGATTTCAGCCACTGACAGAAAACAGGCTGCATGCTGTGTTCATAGGTTTTCTGCTTTCCAGATTATATGCATGCTTAAAACAAGTAGAGGCTCCACAGTTTGTGTCTAGTACTCCAAATGACTGTTTCACAGAGTGAAAAGTCAAATCCACTTTCTTCTAAAATACTAAGTTTCTGGGATTGTTCATGCTGCAGGGAAGGAACCATGAAACTCAGTGGATGCATGAGTAGCTTATTTTTTAAAACTATTCTAAGAAAGTCCTAAAACTCAATGTAGAAGTTGGTCATTTTTGAGAAGCTTGGGAACTCCTTAGCTAAGTACCCTGGGTTTAGCCTAGCAAAGTAATTTTACAGAACAAACTCATCAGGTGTTTTTATTTTACAAAAACAAACAAAAACCCAAAACACCTTAAAACACATACATTGAGACTACTTGAGATACTTGAGCCACAAATGATATTTTTGTAGTCCCTAGACAGACACAAACAAGTGAAGGCAGAATCTCTTCCACCCCAACGGAAAAAGGGAAAAATCATTTTTCTGTACCATATAGAGTGGTTTGCTTCTGCCATCTGTCCACATAAGCTATTAAGGAAAACCTGAAGTGAATTGAGACTCAGCACTGTACAAGGAGCACATTTTAATTTTCCAGGAAAATTATTTCTTCCAATTAATGTTTAGATTTACTTTGTATAATTTAGTTCATATCAAAACCATAAAAATAATCAAAATTAATGCTCATATGATGTTTTATTATTTAAAAGTCAGCTTGGTTGACCATTCTGCCCCATACAGAATAATACACTGAAATAGCAAGGACACCAGTCAGTGAAATGTTTTATGGAGAACGAAATATAAGTATTTTGTTTCATTGGAGAATTGCCACAATCATGTGATGGTTATAATGAAAATTACGGGTAAGGTGACAAGATAGTGCATTTGATTAATACTTTGCCTTTTTAATCTATTAATATACTATTTTTGGGACATGATTTTAAATCCACTGCACAACAAAGTGACTGAAAATCATTCCATCCTGACAACTTTAAAAGATCACAAGTGAAACATGTTAAGAAAGTCTCTGATACTGAACAGAAGCAGTTACCTCAGAAGACATCCAACTTTGGTCCTCCTCCAGCATTCTCACCAAAACAGGTACCTTCATTACACGGAGGAGTATTTCATACTAGGCTGGTGATAGTATGATTGAAATACATGCTAAAGCAGTCCAGGATGAGTGCAGTACAGGTTCACTGTCAAAGAATATTTAATGTCTGTTAGTCATGTATAAAAATTTAGGAAAACTTTTTTACTATTGATGCTGCTATGAAAAGTGCAGAAGGTTAAGTTGTAAAAGCAATGCCTTTTATTGCTTCTTAAATTTTTAGGATGGATAAGATCATCATCTAAAATAAGAAAGAAGCTAAATAACATGTTTTACAACATTATTAAACTATTTTAAATTGTACCTGTATAGAATACTTTTCTAACTCCTACTGCAGTTAGAAAGATTACAGTGAGGGTTTTTTTAAAACATTTTTTTCAAATATGCAAAACATTCCGCCTACTGCTGCGGTTTCTTTTCTCTCGGTAATAAGTGTGAGTAAAGACAAATAACAGCTTTAGTACTTTTCCCGCTGGTGAATTCCTAATTAAATAGTTCATTAGTAGATTATCTAACCTTCATTTAATGAGGCCCTCCAGATGTTGTGTCTTAAGTGAAGCAAAGGAAAACAGCTGAATGCTGAAAGCACAACATAATTGGATATGGTCAAGTTGGAAAAGACTGAATTCTCATGTTACCATTACTATAAGAACGTATGATTTTTGTCTAGAAATTGTCAATGAGTGATGACCTAGAGAAAATCCTTTAACTATCTTCAGTTATAATTCTAAATAGACTTGTCTGTATTCACTCAAATTCTATTAAACATTAGTCTTTTCCCCACTACTTACATGCAGCTGTCTCTAACACTTAGAGATTACAGCTTGCACTTTTCTGGGTTTTTTATGACACTTCCATTTTTATGACGAAGCTTTTTTCTATTTGCTCCTGCTAGGGAGACTGTGTCCAGTATAGATTCATATTTCCTTTCCTTAATTGTTACACAGAAAAATCATCTGAAATTATTCTATACAGGGTGTCTTATGGGATAATAATTGACCAGAAATAAAGTATTTAATATTAAAGTAGAAGAGAATTTTCATACAGGATAAGAAACAACCTAATAGTATAACAGACTATCCAAAAGTCTAAATTTAAGACACTACCTACACAAGCACGAGAAGCTTTTAAAACAAAATATAACAATTTTTTTTCAGTAAACATGTTGAAATTTCTTGGACAAATATCACATTTTCTTCTACACAACCATAGTGACAATTCCTTTACCTTTTCAGTTATTATTAGAATTATTCAGTTCTTATTAGAATTGTAAAATTAGTCATGCGACACTTCTTTGCAGAGTTCAACAACAGAATGTAGGTATAGGAAGATAAAGATATTTTCTGCGAAGATCCAAAAAATTTTCGAGGCAATTATGTAGTCATGGAATGAAAAGGGTTATGGCATGGATAAATACTGTATTGCTGTGCTGGAAACAGAGGGCAGGAAGACATGGTCAATTCTTATGACAGGAGTTTTTTTGATGGAATGGTGATTGGTCAGCCCTAGAGTTCACGCTTTTCATGTCCCCAGAGGAAGGATTTTCAGGTGATAAATTTTATGATGACATTGCTAAGGATAGCAAAATCACAGCCAACTCTTGAGAACATCAGAAGAACCTCATGTGATACAGGACCTTGGCAAATAATTAATAACAATAAAAAACCCAGTAATCTACTTTTGATAAATCTGGACTGATGCCTATGGTAAAATAAATCCTACCTCTCCATTTACAGGTATGGTCCCTGAGCTGACCACTGTCACTAAAGCATGAGATTTTGGGGTTATGATAGAAAATTCTGTGAAAACATCAACTTGCTGCACTCTGGTAGTCAAAAAGGCAAATAAACCATTAGGAATTAGAAGGAAAAAAGTATTTTACTATGTCACTCAGTAAAAACATATCTGATCCACATCTTGAATGGCAAAAGGTCCCTCCTCCTGGTCCCTCCTCGTGGAGGAGACCTTTGAATTGGGAAAGGTTCTGAGCAGGGCAAGAGCAGCCAAGAATAGGGATCATTATGGAAATAATTCAGTTTCTTTAATTTAGAAAATCAAAAACTATGGCAGGGTATGATAAAATCATGTTTGGGATGTGAAGGGTTGGCAGGAGTGGCCAATTGTTGTCACTTAAAGAGTAATAAACAAGAGCTAAAAAGAGGAAGAAGATAATCTTTCCAAAAGCAATGTAGTTAAGAGTGGGATGCCTTGTGGCAAAATGATGTAAATACAAGGAAGCTATTAAATACGCGGGAATCACAACTGGGTAAGGAGCTCACAGATGACTGGATGAAGGTAAAGCACCCTTGCCTTTTCTTTTGGAAACGATTTCTTTCTTTTACAAGAACACAAAATAATAAAGTGTATTAAAAAACTCCTTTGGGATTTCTACAATTTTGTTTTTTTCACCTTTTTCCATTAAATTTCATGAACATACAGAAAAATTGTATATTTGTATTATTCCATTGCCTATCAGCAAATGCTCCAATCTTAAGAAAGTTCCACTGTGGTAAACAGGAAAAACAATATAGATATTTGAAAATAAATAATTTCATGCTTTTTATTTTTTATATTTGTTGTCAAAATAGGATAATAATGAAGTAGAAACACAGATGTACATTTTTGGTAGTACGATTTTCCAAAGAAACATGATAAGAATGGAAATTTTAAATAAAATAAGAGCTTTCCATAAAAATGTTAATTTCCATCTTCCCATAAAAATGTTCAAGTGCAATAAAAGTGATGTTTTCTCACAGAAGTTTTTTCTCAATTGAGAGTAGTTTACTAGCAGGATATGCTTGTATTTGATGTGTTAATAGCTGAATCAAAGTCTCAGAAAACTGAGCATTTTTCCATCTTTCTATCAAGTGTTTGCTGTATATATATAAATTTATACATTTTTACCTATTTTTCCTGCTTTTTAAACAGTGAGATGATTTGATGTACTATTGTTTTTAAATTCTATATAACCTTTATATACACATTCTCTGAATAAAAATATTTTGAAAATATCATAAAAATTGATAATGAAATTTAAGATAATTCTATTTTTGCTGTATAATTCGTGGGGAAAAAATTAAAATAAGGTAAAACGACAATCCAGCAGTCATTTAAAACTGAGGTCATGCACAAATACCTGTGAGTGTCTGCTGGACCATGGGAATATAAGTGGGAGACAGTGATGGAAATAGTTGGATACCCACATTTCTTTCCAAGAACTATGCTGAAAATGTAAGCAAGAAGACTATGAAGGCAAAACCTTTACTCATTCCTATCTTTTTTATTATGTTGTTGCACTTATTCCTTTGATCATCAGCTGTGCTGAACTCAGGCTAAACTAAAACTGCCTGACTTTCATCCAGGTATTTATTTCTCCTAAGAGAGCTAGTAAACAGTATTTTATTCAAAATGGGGATGATATTTTTATCTAAGTATTCCAAAAACCTTGTGTTAGCACTTAAGACCTGACTGTCTTACAATATCACCAGATAGTTTAATGTGATGCTACATAATCCTGAGAAACCATTCGGAACTGTTCTCCATGGCAACACTTGCACCTTGCCACTTCCAGAGCATTCTCAGAGAGTGAACCATCTGCAAGGAGGTCACCACTGGTTTTCTAAATGCACTTCTCAGTGGACATTTCTGTTGTTGCATTTGATGTAGTTGTGTTGAGATTTAATATTTGATGGAATACTCATAACAACTGTTTTTCTGTTTGTTAGAAAGGGTTAGTGAGAAGTCACCCACACCCCATGATCTTGTTTCTGTACTCTGATTGGATCATCTAATCTTGTTAGATCCTTTCTACCTCCATTAAAATCAAACCGAGTTTTCTTTCTTTAATAAATTAATTACGACTGCCCTTCTCTAATTATAGTGAACACTTAAAGGAATAAAACTTAGCTCAAAGTGGTAGTTGTGCGGAACAAAAAAACAGGTGCATCAAATTCAAGCTGCCATTTGATTTTTTTTCTTTAAATAACTCTGAATATTTTTCTTAGAGTGTTGGTTGATACCAGTATGGATGATTTCCATCAATAAATAACAGAATAGTCTGTCTGAACAACGGGGATGGAGGAGGTATTTGGGACTTGGTACGTGGAAGATTCTTAACCAAACTTTTACAAATACGATTTTGCAGCAATGACTGTAATTAAGCTCCAGGACTCCAAGGAAGGTGATCAATCAGGCTAAGTGGGACTCTGCTCTTGAAGGATATTTATGAATTGAGGTGAAATTATTTATAATTCAGACTAACTACAGTCAATGTCTGAATCCACAACAATCCAGTGTGTCTTTGAAAACTGCATAGGTAAAACTCAATGGATATCAAGGTGTTTACTGGGTCTTGGCCAATGGCTTAGAAATGTGTTCTCCAGGCAAGTACAAGGACAAAGATCCTTTACAAAACCACAACTCAGCTTGAGGCCAGTTGTTGGTTTTTTTTCTCTAAGGATAGTTACTTAGAGGAGGTTCTGATACAGCAGTCTGGGCTTCTTTGAAATCAAATATTCCTTGAGCAATTTTCCCCCTGTATCAGAGTTTGCAAAAATACATCATGTTTTCTTCATTTGACATTGCCATGAGTCACTTGAGATAATATCTTGGTGAAACATGGAAAGGTGACAGAAAATTCCTGTGCTAGGTGTCAGTAATACAAATTAGACCTATTTGTACTTCCACAACTTACTTACTTAAGCCATTTTAAATGGCACACTTCTATTCTAAAGTATAAGTAAATACTAATGAACTGCTCTAAGGAATATGCTTATTAGAAATGCTTACTTTGCACAGAAATGTAGTAATGACCAACACTGATCTATAGTCAAATCTCACAGCATCCTGCAGAAAACCCTGTGGGAAAAGTTAAGCTCTTCAGCATGACTCAAACACTAATACCTGCAGGTAGGCCAAGTAAAAAAGCAAATCCAATGTAAAAAGCCATGGACAGAGCCTGCTGTTCTACCCTGGTTCCCTTAGGTCAAACCCGAAGCCTTACACTGCACTTTGCAACAGGGGCATGGATGAGCTGAGGGTGAAGCACTAGTCTCTCAAACCACATTTAATACAAGATTTAAAACCATCACACAAAATCCTGTGGAGATTGCATCTCGGTGTGACAAAGGGATGGGTTACTGTGTCAGGGCTTCCATCTAAGAGAGAGAGTCACAATCTTCTGAGAAAGCACAAAGACCCAAAATAAACCTTTAGAAATCAAATTAGTCTGCTTATGTGATCTGTGAAGAAATGGGCCTTTTTTACATGACAAAACACACTCAGCTTTAGTAGGAAATGCGTTTATTTTAATTATGCTATATGCAAATTTTCTGCAGCATGTACTATGAAAGTAATGATGTTGTTATTAAAGTTACCTATCATAGCTCTCTGCTATTAAATAATTTTACTACTTTTGTGTAGATCGAAACCCAGCAAATAGCAGAATGTAGTTGAAATATTACAGTTCTCCTAAAGACTAAGTACTGTGCAAAGGGTACAGTAGCCTTTATTCGGCAACCTGATTATAGACAAGTATGATGTGCAAAAAATCACCAGCAGGAAGGAATACTTGGAACAGAACAATCTATTATTTTATCAATCATTTCTTTTAAAAACACTGAGTAGTGTACTAGAATCATGTTTTATAGATGTGTGTCCTGAGTAAATTCTTGTTTAAAATATTGTGGTTTACTTTGACTGTAATATTTGGTGGGAACACACAGTTGAATTACTTGTAAAAAAAAAAAAATAAAAAAAAAAAACAGAAAATAACACAAGAGGAAAATCTCTTTCGAACTCATGTTCATATGACTATTTTATTTTGTACCTATGAAGAACGTGAGCTGACCTTAACACATTTTAAAGAAAAACACCAAGAACAAATATTAAAGAGAAGCAAGAAGATTAAGTTGAAAGTCACACATTAACTTTGAAAGAATCTAAGCCTAACAGTGAAAACTAAAAATTTCTCTCATGAACCAAATATTTTGCATGTGAGAACAAAAAGCAAAGGCAAAGTTCAGAAAATGGGACATTTCTTGCTTTGGTCTGCAAACCACAGGTTGCCTATAAAAACTTGGCAAGTACTAGGGGCTCTTCATATCAAAATTTGCAGCAAACACTAAGCATATTTCTCTTTGAAAATATAAATTTGGATTTTCATTATACTTTAGAACCATAATCTTTAACCTTCCATCAGTTGCAAGATCCTAGCAAAATTATCTTCACAACTAGAAGTTTTTGAAGTTTTGTGGTAAAATTGCAAGCACCCATATAAGACCAAAAGTTGTATTTACACATATTTTTTATTTGTTATCTTTGAACACATTAAGATGGTTACATTAAGACAAATGAAAACCACCATTTTAGAACAGATAAAATGCAAACTGCCAAAGACAAGACAGAATGAAACATCCTTACACACCCCCTACATATATACATATCAGTGATGACCTCTAGACTCAGCTCTGGTATGTTGCCTTTGGAAGTCAGCAGAAGCACTGCTCCGACTCCTTCAGCAGGCTTTTCTTGTGCCTCCTGCAAGGCCTTGCTCTCTGTGTGCTCCCTGCTCTTCCCAGCTGTGGACAAACTCCTCGCTGTCCTCCAAATGCTCAGCTGCTCAGCCGGTGAGATTGTCCCACTCATAACTCTGCAGGAAAGGGGCAGCTCCCAGCCCCAGTTGGTTCCTTTTGAAGGAAATGTGCTGCAGTAAGACCCATAAGTAAAGAAAATACTATCAGTCATAGAGAGCTATCAAAAAAAAACAAATAAAAAAACAAAACAAGACAAAACACCCCAAGAACAACAACAACAACAAAAACCCTAAAAACAAAACAAAACAAAATAAAACACCAACCAAAAAAAAGCTACTAAAACTCATATTTTTCTGGTAGGGTCCACTTGCAGGAAAATAGCCCATTACGTAAAATATCCCAAATGGTAAAAAACCCCATGTTACTTAATTTGACTTCCAGTGTTTTGTCTGAACTAACTATCATCTTGTTGCTTTGCCAAAAAATGAAGCTGTGCCAGCAAACAAGTTCTCAGCTAAAACAAAGGACTAAGTAACTGTGATAAATGTATACATACATATCCAAAAAAGAGGTGTGAATGAAATATCATGCTTGTTAGGAAAGAAAAGGTATAAACACCCATGCTTTTCTGCTTTTTAATTTTAAAACAGATGGTTCCTCTTAATCAGACAAAATAACAATATCAGACGTTCATGCATAAGCCATTAAAGATGAAAAATTTACCTGGATTTCAATGAAGTTTTACAATTAGGAACAAATATTTTTAAGATATAGTAGATTTTAAAAGGCCTCAGAATTAGTATTAGCTTACCCTAAAAACAGTCAAACTGAAATAACTAGAGATGACAGTGACCTAGAATTATTCTGGTGGCCTTTTATGATGAAGTGACTGCAACAGTCAATAAGTCAAGACCACCTACAGTTCTGTTAGCCCTTCAACATGGTCCCACATGACGTCCTTATCTCCAAATTGGAGAGACGTGGATTTGAAGGGTAGAGTATTCAGTGCATAAGAAATTGGCTGGATGGACAGAGTCAGAGAGTTTTGGTCAACGGCTCTATTTCCAGGTAAAAATCAGTGAAAAGTGGTGTCCCTCACTTATCAGAGAGAGATCAGAGTTCTGGTCTCTGTCTTGGGACTGGTAGTTTTTAAAAATACCTCAATCAAAGACATAGACAGTGAGATTAAGAGCACCTCAGCAAGCATACAGATGACATAAAGCTGCGTGGAGAAGAAAACACAACAGAAGCTTTACTCAGAGGTTGGTGAGACACTGGAACAGGTTGCTGCACCCCTGGAAGTATCTGAGGCCAGGCTGAGACCAGGCTGGATGGGGCTTTGAGCAACCTGGTCTAGTGGAAGGTGTCCCTGCCCGTGGTAGGGCAGTTAAATCTAAACAGTCTTTAAGGTCCCTTCCAACCCAATTATATGATTGATGTTATGATTCTATGATTATAAAAATATTCCTTGCATTAAGAGGAGGTGTCCTTAGATTTGTATTAAATTCCATTTAAATACCATCAAACCAAGAGGAATGAAGTAGTATATAATTAATAGATTTGTTTAAATTGTTACAGTAAGTTTTGTTTCCCAATTGTGAAGTAAGGTGATGCAGACTTTTTTGGATGTTGCATAGAAATTTTGCATCCTGTGCAATTTTCATGGAAAGGTCTTACTTTATATACAGTTCATTTTAAGGTTCAGAGGTATTAAGGAATTCTCAGAAACTGATTTTTATATATCTCAAGTTATTTCTCTGCTATTCATATCTTGCTGCTATACTACTCAATTGCATAATTATGAATGAGCTTTTTGTAGTTAAATATACAGAAAATCAGAAGTGAAAAATTAATACTAGGAGATAATTCATCAGCTCCTCTGTATTAAAAAAAAAAAAAAAATACAGCTGAGACCCCAAGATTCTAGTTCCAAAATAATCAAACTCTGATCTGTTGAAAATTCACTCAAACCAGCTTACCTACTACCCTACTCTTTTCCCAAAATTAAAATGAATGTAGCAACTGGCCTTATATCTCCATGCCTAATGTAGACTTTATGGCATTCACTCTGAGAATATTTTGACATGGTTATTAAGTTTTCCACTAATCGAAAAAAGAATGCCTTCCCTTCAGACATATCTCCTCACAGATATCTCTATAAGTTTGTACAACAGCTTTCTATCACAAGCCCCTTGTAAACTTAGATGCCTAAAGATAGGCTCCTAAATCCACAGTAAGGAACTTACTTCTTTGTGGCTACATCTGAAATCAAAATGCAATCAATGCAATTTCACCTTCTTACTTACAAATATTTTTATTTTATCCATGTGCTTTTATATGGATTTAGAACTTTTTTTTAGGAGACATGGTTTGATCACTTTGGATTATTACTTTGTTTGATCCTTCTTAATCATAAGAACATGATTTCTGCAATATGGAACAGTTTGGTCAACATACTTTAAACTTCCTCCTGTAGATTCAGATTACAGTTTCAAATTATTCTTTGAACACTTGAACATCTGCAAGAAATACTTATACAAATTGCAAGAGAAAATGGAGATGTCTTTTGATTTTTTTTCCCTTTCTTTGTGGAATTGGACCATTCTAAAATCAGAATGCTGTAGAAAACAGTCATCTGCTTCCTCGAAGTGGTTGTGATATGGTGTTGCATGCTCAAACACTGTACTTGCATGCTCTTATTTCCCACATCTCCTGTGCAAATATTTCACATGGGAAAAAATTCTGATAACACTGTTTCATGTCCTTTAAATTGCCAAGTTGGCATTTTTTGATGAAAGAAAGATGCAGAAGAAGTGTCTCTGATTTGTAATTATCATTCTTAATTTGGGGTTTCCTTTCTTCATGTGGCTTACAGCACTGAGACTTCTATCAGTGTTTTGTAATCCAAGAACAATGTTGCTTCAAAAAAACCCTGGAACTCCTGTTGGGTTATTGTAATTACTTATTCCAAATCTTCAATTAGATTCTTCATAACATGATGTTGCCTTGTTTATTATTTAAAACAAATGAGACCAAGACAAATGCTTTGAGCTTATTTGTCATTAAGGCATTCTTGAATATTTCGTTGGTACGGCAATGCACCTAAAGAGTTATTATATCAGCTGTTCTTTGGCATAGCCATAGTCCAAACTCCAGAGAACTCCTAGTAGTTCTTGAAACTTGTGCCAATGTGGAAATAAAACCCCTAAATATTTAAGTATACAAACCAAAACCCACTGATCCATTTCTTCCTCCAGATTAGTTGATCAAATTCTGTTAGATACACAGATGTGAAGCTGAATTAATTCAGTGATGAATCTGGCATTCAGTTAGTAAACATACTATGAAAAATTGGCAATGCAGAGATTAATATAACAGAGGTTTTGCACTGCAGAGTCTTTGGTCTTAAGGCATACATATGTAACTCGGCTCCTAATTTTAGGAAAAAAGTCAAACTGGTATATGTCACTCTGCTGTTATATCAGGTCATGATCTAACCTACCTTTTTATGAATCTTTTATGCTCAGTACTTAAACATTTTCTTTGGAAGAATATTTCTGAGAGGCTGTTACCACAATCCCTCCAGAACTGAAGATCCCCTTAATTTCACTTAAGTGGGTTTTGAGTGCAACTTCTTGCTTATACAGTGCTTTGATTGTTGTGTTGCAATTTAATTCACCTTTTTTCCAAGGGCCATGATGAGAGGCTTCTTTCTTTATTTTTTAACCTCAACTTCCTCCCCATTGTGTTCATTGTCCATTTATACCACCCACATCCATCTCTTTGAACTAATTCTCCCCTTCTTTCCTTCCTCTTCCTTCTGCCTTCATTTTTCTATTTAGACCATATGCCATTCAGACCCTCCCTGATTGTCTCTTACTTTGTTTTTCTAAATCACTGGATATGAAATGGACTGTTCCCTGTTGTCCTTGACACATTTCATTGAGAAAATGTCATTTTATTCCAAGGAGTCAGGTAAAACAAATGCAACCTCAGCCTAAATATCAGGACTCACTCTTGAGCAGCAGGAGGACTGCACACCAAGCCAGAAGCTACCAAGCAGAGCACATCAGAAGGCTGGTATGCCCATCATTGCACAGCGGTGGCTCACATCAGCCAAGGTCTTCAGATCTTCTTAATATGCAAATATGCTGCTTCCACGACAAACAAGAAAAAAATTAGAATAATCATAAATTTGAGAAAATCGAGATAATGTGTCAATCCACATGGAGAAGAATACACTGTCCCTTCCACTAAACACAGTGAGACTGAGCTGTTTGCTGCATGTAGGTTTACCTACATTCAAATTATGTTGAATGACTGTGCCAGTGTTCGTGGAGAGGCAGTTTCCTGCATTCATAAAATTAGGGGAATTTTCTGCTGGGTTTACCAAGTGAATATGGAATCAGTATCAGATCAGACTAGAAATATAGACTGGAATTGTACAAAGCTGTCGCGCTAAACAGAGGCAAGATTTTGATATAGTATAGAAAGCACATCTGCCAGCTGGAGAAGTTCCACCAGAGGCACTATGTGTCTTACTCTGAGTCAGATGCTACACTGAGCTGACCAGTGATGAATTCCTGCAGCATATCCACATGGAAAGCCCAGGTGTAATGGGCTGGACATATGGCTTGAATCAATGATGTACATATGTTCAAGCGCCTCCTATGAAGGGAACTGGAGTGTGGAAAGAGGAAGCAATGGTGATCCAAGAAAGTGCTTCTAGGACACCCTAAAGGCAGGATTGATTGAGTGCAACCTTCTGGCAAAATCTTTTGAGTTCTTTGCCAGAAAGATACAGCAACGGATCATCAAGGTGAGGGAAGGCATAGGCCTCTTTGAACAAAAACAGATGCCGTTGGGCAGGACAAGCATGTGGGCGGAAAGAAAACCAAACAGATTTTGTCAGCAAGAGCAGCAGCAATAGATCATTCCATGCAGATAGTGAGTGGCATGGTGACAAGCATGGTAAAAAGTAGTTATCCTTCACAGGCCTCTACAAGCTTTAATTGCACCCCCTGAGTTTGACTCACCCATCAACTGAACAGGGCCACCTTCCTCCACTTGGAGGGACAAACTGTGAGTTATTCAACAGTTTCACACACATAAAAAATACCTGGGGTGAGATATATTGGTTGGGTTTTTTTCCTTTCACTTTGATATTGAAGCCATATTCAGAGGAATATTAAAACAAAGTGAACTCAGAAAAGCAAAACTTTCTTTATTCTAATAAATTAATCATGAAAATGCAAACATTTTGTCTTAACAATTCGTATTCTTTCTTTTTAATTTTGTTAACCTTGTCAAGGCCTCTGATCTCTCTGTTAATCTGATAGTCTTCTAATTGTTAAAGCTGACATCTGACAGGTTTTATGCAGCCTGGCAATATCAACTAGTTGCTTATTTTAACGACGTTCATATCTTTGTTCCTGGAAACTTTATTCCAGGTGGAAATCTTCCCGCTAACCATGGAACAAATGGGAAGGGAAGCTGACCTACCTCAGAGACCCCTGCAGATCAGGATAGAAGCAGCCTGGAGAGGTTACACAGCTTGGTCTGTGCTTGCATCTTGTGAGGGCGTGACTAGAGGGCAGCTCTGTAAAACAACACGCGTGCCTTCAATGCCTCCCCGTGCATCCAGGAAACTGTGTGCACCCAAGTCCTGCAGCTTTAGCCAAGGCTCCAGAGACTCAGCATGTCCTACTACTGACTATAGAGGGAGCTCAGGGTGACTATCTCAGACTTAAATGTCTGCTGGTCAAATTTCAAATGTAGAACAAAAACCTGTGAGGATCTGAACTTCCTGAAATGAAGCTTTCTAGACTTCCACAGTCCTGCTGTGCACACCAAAAGCTGTCTCCTCCTTGGCAAGACACAATGCTTAGTCAGAGGTCATAAATTTAGCAAAGAGCTACTGGAAGTTTTACAGGTACCAATGACCTTCTCATATGCATTTTGGAAAATAAGGAGTGGCATCTCTCTCCATCTGTTTCTGGAAGGAATGGCTCAGTTGATAATGACAACCTGTACTCTGCGTTGCAGTTCCTTATTTGCTGTTGACTATCACAGACTTGACAGAGTGCTCAGCAGAGCACGTACCTGCACAAGGTAAAAGACTCTTTTCTCTTTTACGGGTTCCAGGACAAATTTGGGGGTTTTTTATCTGCTCAGTGGCTGTGGTTAGAGTCAGGCTAAGGAGACTAACTGTCCTACCCACACCGTACAAAAAATTTGGCACCTGACGAAAGGCTGTTAAATCTCCTTCAACTCCTTCAAGTATCCAGCATCAAAAGTAGCTTTTTTTTTTTAAAAAAAAAATCATTACCATTCAGGTTGCTTGAGAAGTTCTCTTCAGAGAAGCGGAATGATCCAGAGGAGAGACATATTCAAAATCTCTGCATTTTTATCTTTCTTGTTGGAAAAGTAAGGCAGTATTCTGTTCTGAGAACATCTAGGCTTTAGCAAACTGCAGGTGACAGTTTTGCAGTTTTCTGGCTCATCTATGCAGTCAGCAAGTCTCCTAGCCTTATATCCTTATACCATCTGATCCTTGTAAGCCCTTATATCTCTTCAGGGCATGAAAGCCCATTGAGATGAAACTACTGATTAAATGAACAGCAGCAGTAGGAAAAACTACAGTGTTACAATGAGATTTGAAGGAAAAAAGAAACCTTGAGCAAATACTATTGCACTTACCTGTGATGCTCATCTTTGCTGCAAATTGGTAAGTATAAGCTCAGTAACTACAACAGAGAAAGAAATGCCTACGTAGTAGTTTCAGAATACTATTAGTGCCACCTACCTACTTTTCCTCTTTGCAATCTTATTTACAAATTTTGACAAAAACATTGGGCTAAAATTTCTGTCTCCACCATATAACAGTGAAAAACAAAATAAATGTGAATATTAATTGAAAAATAGGAAACCTTTCTTGAAACCCATTTAGTCAAGAGCAAAGCAACCACCAAGAGTTACATACAGAATGCTAAAGAGCAGATGAGATCACATAACTTATGGAGTGCATCAGGAGGAAATCAGTACATTACCTTCTAAGATCCTTACCTAAAACTCTTGCTGACCCCACTCCTGAAGTTGAGTAAAATATCCTTTTTCAAAGACAACATCTTAGCTTTATGCCAAATTTATAAGCACATGCAGAAGACTTCTTGAGATGAATTGTTTAAAAAAGCAAGCCCATTAGGAACACAACACCTGAAGTGGAGTTTAGGCTAAATTTAAGTCAAAAATTAGGATTCAAAAACTTTTCCTTGTCTGGTGCCTAGCCCTGAAGGCAATGTGAACCTTAGAGTCTTCAGATCTGCTCTAGTTTGAGCTAAGATGAGGAGCTGGACACCTTGCTTACTAACCTGTTAAGAACCCCAAATTAGTCCTAACTCCCCTGAGGGACTCTGTTTAGTAAGTGTTCAGCATTTCTTGCCCCTTGAATGAGTCTCTGCTGGCTGAGCTGCCTGACTCAGATCACAGCCCACAGAGTATGCCCAGGAAGCGCTAATAAAATCAGGCTGCCGGCAGCACCATGAGAAGCTGTGCTCCGATTCTAAAACCCAAGGGCAAGGCAAAATAAATGCACTTCGTCTCATTAATTAGCCTAAGTAGTAGGAGTCTACAGCTCAGTACATCCCACTGTCCTGGTCCAAGGGGCTGAGGACCCTGAGGTGGGACAGGAGCTACACAGAGGAGAGAAGGATTTCTGCAAAACTTTGCTGGCTCTGCAGCTGTTAGGCTGTGAGCAGGTGATTTCTTTTATTGAAAAGACTGTATCCTGCTTATTCTTCCAAAGAAAACCAGCAGCAGCCTTACACTGGAGAGAGGACACAAATATGCAGTGCACAAGTGGCCACAAATGCCTGGGCTGGGCCGCTTGCACCCCAGGGAGGGACAGGATTTCACACAGCCCTGCTCAGTGTTTCCTGGGCTGGTGGATAGGTTTTGATCCTGTCCTGACATACCAAATCTTCTCCGTGGGCTGTACAGAATGCTAAATTCTCTTTCCAGGGAGAATTCTCTTGAATTATGATCAAATTGGATAACTTTGTCATTTTTGCATCACCCTGTAGCCAGACCCAGCTGTACAAATAAGCACAGCTTAGCAGAAGTCCATATAACTTCACTGATCTACGTCTGTTTAGATTTTGGCCTCAGAATATTGATTTATTATTTGGTATCTTAGCACTTATTTTCATGGGCAACAGGTCTGATCGTTCATACAATCAAATGGACATTTTTTAAGTCTCTCTTCACTTGTAATCAGTATTGCTTTTCACATTCAGTGCAGAAAAATTGCTAGCAGCTTTAAAATCACCATAATACAGTCATCTTGATCTTTGACAAAGATTTCTTAATATTCTAGAATTTTGTTTATGAATCAGAACAGGAAACAGTTTTCCAGGAACAGAGCAAATAACCAATCCATCATTTGCATATACAAATAGTATGTTACCTCCCTCTTCAATCTATTTGACTACTTTAATTTAAAGTTATTAAAAATAAAAATTAAAAAAAGAGAAAGCACAGTTGACAAAACAAAGTACTAGTCTAAATTGATTACTAAAATCTGCGGAAATTTACTTGTGTACAACATAAATTTAAACATGTCAGAATTTAAGCCCAGAAGTCATAAAACTTCCCTTGGATTCAGATTCTAGTTTAGGAATAAAATTATGAAAGTACAATTATGTGACAGAATTATGCTGAACACAACTGAGAGTTGCTGAGGATTGAATTGCTTGTCTTTCTCCACCTTGTTCTCAGCCAAGTGGCAGGAAACAGCTGGCCAGAATTTTTTAGTGTCTTTAATGAAGTGAATACTTAGTTGTTAGGATTTGGTGATTAAATGAACTACGACTAATATTCCTGTGTGGATTTACTGAAATATGATTGTCCTGAAAAGAAGACAACTCTCTATGTGAAATTTAGCTAGGAAGCAAACTCATACGAAAGTTTAAATTATGGAAAAAATTCTTAGAGGGTTCTATTTTTTAGTGTTGTTATCATTATTACAGGGCTCCTTAAAGACACTGAACGAGGCCACAAATTAACTGATTTATTTTGATGTCTCACCTCAACCAAGTACATACAAATGGCTAAACTAATAAGCTAAGTGAATTTATTTTGCTGTCAGGACCCTCTTAATGTTCTATTGTAACGAATATAAAGAGGGTTATTCCAGAGTGATCGTACGTTTAAAAACGTTCTTCAGAACACAGTTGTGAAGCTGCCTGATACAGAATTCTCAGTATATAGGAAACTCGTCCTGATGTTGGTAGTTTAGGTATAACAACGGGCATCAAAAAGTGACCAAAAATATTATGTTGGACATTTTGCATCTGTTTATGTTTTACTAGAAGAGATGTAAGATATTACAGATTTACTTTCATCGTTTCGTACTTACAGTTGATCTATATTCCAGATTTGCTTAACAAGAAATATTCACTTTGTGTGAATTCACCCTCCCTCTTAGCTACAGTTATAACCATTTCATAATGTAAGCCATGAACTAAATATTTTTTTGTCAAATGATCAAACTAAACTTGCCATTCTTTTGCAAGGGAAAAAGAAAAAAAAAAAAGAGAGAGGAAAAATAAAGCAAACAAGCAAACAAACGAGCAACAACCAAAAAAACCCCAGGGTAAACTGTGTTCAACTAAAGCACCAAAACACTGTCAAGACACTTTGATATTCAGTCACATGGTTCTGACAGGAATTTCATTCTATAAAACAATAAATATATTGAAAAGTCACATTTGTGTTCAGGTATTTGTTTAAAGGCACTTGTAAAGCTACTTAACAAGCAATCTCAATAAAAAATTGCATGCATGAAAGTCTTTCTCTGTCATTAACAGTAAAGTAAAGCAAAGTAAAAGGAGCTAATTTCATTGACTATATTATCATCCTGAATAGTTTAAATGCTCACGGCATTGGCCACTTCCACTTCTAGAGCCAAGAAAGGGTTTGAAAAGTCACAACACAAATTTTCCTTATCAGACTTTTTAAAGGTGAAAAAATATCTCCACTTACAATTTCATCCACATCTCAATTAAATAAAAGAGAGATTTTCTGACAATTACGGTGAACTTTTAGAAAGGTTTGCAAACTAACACAACCCACTTGACTTTAATCAATTGACAGAAGTCTAAAGTGTCACCTCTAACTCCTACATGTTATGCCTCTTGGGCTTGGTAGGGGTTTACTGCTTAACCTGAAATAGTGACGAATTCAGTTCTACCAGTAACAAAGCAGATTGTAATAAAATAATTAAAATATAATAGTGTCAGCAAATTCCAGGGGAAAAGCACAAAATACTTTATCTCATTGGTCCTGGTTTTTTTCCCTTTTGCATTTCTCAAGGCTTCCAGTATTGTGATGATATTTAAGAAACTTTCTAACAGTATTTGAATTTTTGTACGCATTGGTCAGCTCATGTTAATTTTCATTTTTGCCTACAAGTGGATATCGTAACAATATAACTTAAATGTCCACAATACTTGCTTTGATCTTTGAAAACCTGCTGTTTAAAACACTAATAATGTCTACAAAGAGGAACCTCTAAAATCTAGACATATTTAAGCAAAGTATTATAGTGGACGCTTATGAGACATTATCTATTATTTTAATAATTTTTCATCTTTTTTCTTTTAATAGGACTGACAAAGGCAAAATAAACAGCTGCCTGAGGCAGGGGATTGTTAAAGGAATGCACTTGGGAGGGTGAAAGTGAAACTGAGAAAACACTGCTGCAAATGATGCAGTCCCAACCATCTCATCCCCCTGGATGGACCAGGATCTGGATGCTTGCCTTCCCAGAGCTGGGTCCCAGTTCCCCTTGTCAGGCGCAAGTTCCTTACACTTGGGAAAGCAAAACTGATTTCCCCCTGGACCTTCATCAGACCAAATGAGCATCCTTGGGCACCTTAAAAAAATCCTCCAAATTTCTGCTGTGAATTCCTGCACATTTTAGCTCTCTGTGCCCTTTTTCATTTGTTATTAACACTACCAAACAAAATACTGCCCCCTTACAGTCCAAACTTCTTTCAGGAGGAGGGAGTTTGCTCATCCTAAGACTGCTCTTTTCCTGTGACTTCAGTAGAAAGAAAGACATCCCTAACCAGGAGTAGCCAGCTTCAACCCTGGATGCCACATCCCCCAGTCCCTGTCTGAAACAGTCACAGAGGACATAAGCAGCAGATATCATTGTCCCATATGGCACAGTCAGGCAGTCAATAGGGCAGACAAATCATCCCTAAATTTGTCTTGCTTATTATCTCAATCTTTCCTGTATCCAGACAACCCTTTTTTTATACATATGAAACCTTATTATACAGTGTCAAAGAAGTCCAACACATGGCGATTGGCAAGACAAGAGCATACTAAAGTAAGAAATTTTTAACTATAAAGTCACAGATACTACTAGGCTCAGGCCTGTTCAAGCACATTTCAATTGCCTTCCTAAAATTGGCATAATTTTTAGACAATGGTTCTCTCCTGAACTGATACATAAATTATTGAGATTGACTGGTTTTATATGCCATAATGGACACTTTTTTAGCAATGTTGATTGACTGTTGCAAAAATTGCTTTGATATAATTCTTTTGGTATTATAAATACTAAGCAAAGGTTGCCAAACATTCTGAAACGCAGCATCTGAGGTCAAAAAGTGCTGGTGATTTGCATAAGAAGCAATCCCCATTGTGGTAGAGAGAAGTGTCTGTGCACACGTGTGCCAGCATTTGTGTAAAACACCAGGAGAAACAGGGATATGTGTATACATACACGAAAAACAGAGTTCTGAATTCTTGCCAGTGTGACTACTAAACAGCATAGTTGTGAATTGCAAGTTCCATAAAATTTTACTTGACGTGATTTCCTATTGTCCTGTTCCCTTCTTGGATCTCATTAAATGTTGGATGTTTGTTAGTTCATATACATTATGTCATGTCTTATTTCTCTGGAGTATTGAAAGGAAGCAAGAGAAAAATATATTCTTCTCTAACACATACCCTTTCTGCTGCTTAGTTCTTAGGCTTGTTTTCCTTTCTAGGAGTAATTTTTAGAGGGGAAGAATCACTGACTTATTGACCAAGTGACGCAAGAAAAGCATTAGATACACCACGAATGCTTTTTTGGCAGGACTAACGCATTTGTCAGTTTAGCCCTGACTTGTCCATATCCCTTTCCCATTTAGGAAGACGACAAACTGACCAAGGCGCAAATCCTACAAATATTAATGTAAATCAGTAACTTTAAACTCACAAATGGCTCAGTGCGTGCATTGACACCAGCTATCTGCATGCATTTTTTGACAGATATGGAACTCTGTATGTGTAAATTTAGCATGGAGACTTGCTGCAATCAGTTAGTTACAGCATATTGCAGACTAGCAGTTGGAAGAAACAGAAAGTCTCCAAATAAGTACAGCCAGTAGTTGCAATCCTAGAAACTCTCACATCTGAATAACATCAATGTCACAAATTCTCATGCTCAGTTTGGCAGTCCTCACTCAAATAAGGTAAAGTAACTTCACCAAAGTAACTTTTTATAGGATTATGTAATTCCCTGCTACACTTTTTTCCATCTTCAGCCCACAAAAAAGACACATGAAAAGAGAGAACACATACCTGTGTATGTATATACATACAGCACATATATGTGTGCATTCACACACACAAGGAGACATACATGCATTTAAACAGCCATAGCATGGACGATGAGTGACCAAAAGCCTACTTGCATAATTTTGTTCTACTAGCACTTGCTGCTTGATTCAAGAATCAAGTTTAAACAAAACATCAGGGCTGCAAGGCCAAACCTTAAAAAGTTAGGAAATCCACTAGTGAAGGCTAGTTTTTGAAACAGTGCCTCATTCTGAGAGATCTGTCTGTTCAGCAGACAATCAAGTGGGATGATGCAAGGCCTAGGGAAGAAAAAAGATAATCACTTCTTTGTTTCTCAGTCTGACAAAAATGTTAATCCTATGAAATCTTTCCAATTCTCACATTGTGGACAACTGTACTGGAATCTGAATTCCAGGCGAAGTTTATCACCTGAAACAAGGGAATAATCAGCAGTGATTGTGGTCCCACTAGTATAGGGAATAAGAGGTATACACTGCCAGTTGTTTAGTTATTTAGTTATTTAGTAAGTAAAGCAACTTACTAAGTAAGTTGAAGACCAACTCTGAAAAACAGAAATCCTGTGTCCTACCCCAGGTCCTGAAAGATTATGTGTTTTGGTGGCCATAGATCTTTCACAGTCTTTTATAACCTGTCATATTCCACCTTTATTTTTTCCTCTGGTGTTCTCACTTTCTTCCTATTTTTTAATTGTTTCTACTGCTTGACCTTGTCTATGACTGGTCTATGACTCTTCTAGAGCCAGTTGCCTCCTCCTTCAGATCCCAAATCCTGTAGATATTTGCCCGTGTCCCAGTTCTGCTCCCTACTCAGACTTGGATTCAAGGCTGATTAATCTGTCCTGCTTCAGACTGCACTGAAGTAATGCGGACAGCAATGAAGGAGGAATGAGGGCAGAAAAAAAGACAGTATTCTTGCCCTCACTTCAGAGTTACTGAGGCACATAAGAGAAACAATTATAAGGCATGACATGCTTAGCTCTGCTCTGAGATTGCCCGCCTTGAACACACACACTACAGATGAAATCTACAAATAATTAAACTCGAAGTTATTATATCAAGTATACCCAATGATAACTCTGCCAAATGGGTGTGTATTTTTACAGCGAAAGAAAAAAATGCACCTCTTTTTGGCCTCAAGATACCTCCTTCTTCAGTTTAGATCTTTTACTGTAAAGCAGTTTATTCAGTAAGGTCACGCAGATTTTTAACATTAGCAAACCAAACAATTTCTCCCTATCATTCCTGGAAACAGTTAAAATGTTTTCTTGAAGCTTTCTTGTTATATAAAAGCAAGACATGCAGTGTGAGGCTGACATCAGTCATAAAAAATTCTTGTCTGAAGGATTACATCTAACAATAAGAACCACACCAGAATCTTATATAAGTAAATGTTATCCATCTTTAAATAGGGATCTTACTTTTAGCTCCATCTGCAGCATATATATACATATAAGTGTTCAATGAATGTTATCTATTTTTAACAATCTGCTAGCACAGTTATTTTGCATGCATTTTGAAGTTTTTTCTGTTTACCTGAATTTGCATGTAATCATGTCAAACTCATGATCAGTTTCTCTTGTTAAATTCATATAAAACTCATCAGGCCAAATTCCTCTCGAAAAATTTGCCAGTCTCTTTTGAGTAACATGAGTGACTATTTTCAACTAAAATATGCTTAATACCCATGTTAAAAATGTAAATGCACTGAAGAGTTCTGAGATGGAAATTACTTGGATACCTTACAGTGCTCCAGGTTCCTTTTCAAGGTCATATATTGAATGGACTTGTTGAAATCCTGCTGCACATAGTTATTTACCACTGCAAAGCCTGACTTATTGGCAGTTTAAGAAGAAAGAAAAAAACCCACCTTATTTAGAAGGACTTCTTCTCAAATTACTATAAAGTCTATCCCATTCTCTTTATATATAGCAATAAATTCTGACTAGCTGAGAAAATAATATCTTCAATTTTTTATGTTCATATTTTGGTTCCCTTACAAAGGATTCATGTAGGAGAAGCTTACAGAGTATAACAAAATTTGCAAGCATAAATCTTAAATGAATTGATGGAAAGCTTAACCTCATTATGGTTTATCTATTATACCTCTAAATGTGTTTACTTTCTTAGATAAAGGCAACCATATTCCCTTAAAGTCAACTCATGGATCCTTCTGTATTGATTCATGCATTAATAGCATATTTGAAGAGATTAATATGTTTAACATGTAACCATGTAGAGCTACAGTAATATGATGTCATATTTTCAGTGTAAAAAATATTTTGCAAATATGTAGTTTTCCTTTAACTTGGGCATTGCCAATGCTACAAGCTGCTAGTTCTGTCTCAGCCTACAGACAAATCCTGGCTGAATACTATAAAGCTCTGATTTTAGTAAAACTGTAGTTCCCCCTCCTCTCTCCTGTGTATAAACAAACAACACTTCTCTTGAGAGTGTTCTCAATATTAGATATTTACTTTCTCCCCAGGGGAAATGTAGAGGAAGGTCACAAAAATTGCCCTTCTTTACTCCCTGCATCAAATAATTGCTGTGATGACTAAGACTGTCTAACAGGGAACACGAAGTCTATCTCTGCCATCAGTGGATGCTGTTCCAGAAATATCTGATGGCTTCGACAGATGAGGTGAAAAGAAAGCAGTCAGGATAAGCTCCCAACAGTCAGCACTGGCCCAAATCCACCCATCTGACAATACCTAATGTATCAGTCATTCAGTCCAGTTGGTGATGTGTACACACAAAATACTAGATTCTTACCGAGGATGATAAGTGATAAGAGTTAGTTACAGCACAACTTATTTTTATCTCTTTTTAAAAATGTGGAAATAGCATACGTGAGGAAATACCAGATCGGATATATTTCATACCATTTCATTCCCAGCATATTGCCCTTTAACCGTGCTTGTGCCTCACACATTTGCAAGGCAGTGATTTCTTTCTTTCTCTCTCTCTTTCTTTCTCTTTCTCCTCCTCCCGTCTCCTACTCTCTTACATATGGGTCTTGCATATGATCCCCACACATCAAATGTAATTGCTTGACCCGATTTGTGGTATACTAACCAGCTGAATTCACAGCCTGACAAAGAAGCTATAAGAGATGGAGATGGGGGAATGCATCACAGCAGATTTCTTCCAGAAAATCCCAGAACGCTCCCAGCTCCAGCTCAGGACAATAGCCTTCCTTGTCACATGTCCAGTGTGCCTTGGAGGCATGATCATCATGGTCTTGGACTCCAGAGGTAGCTGGAGTTTGGCCACTTCATGACCTAGTTCATGTCTTAGAGTACCAAAAACGAGACAACTAGAAAAACCTCATTTAACTTATTTATTCTTTCAATTCAAGCAGTTGCTAGTGTGGACACCACATAAATAACAGCTGTGGGATCTTACTTTTATCCTCTTACGCATATGTTTTACAATAAAGTAATTATTTCTGTGACCACACAGGGTTTATTTCACTGGACTTCTTCTCATTCTGTATAAAGGTGGATATCCATGGTAGCAATTTTCCACCAAAGAGATGGTATTGTCCAAAGAGGGTATTTTTTGTTTAATTATTAGGCTTGTATTCAATCTGCGCATTTTAGATTTTGGATATTAGAACTGATAAAATTTTCTATTACCCTTAAATGTTAAAAATAGCTAATTCATAATTAAACAATATTAGAAACTGTTTTCTTAGTATTGATGAGTGATTTCACATATTTTGAAAGAGGTTACTTCCCACATCTGATTTATTTACAGGATATTCAATATACACTTTTATTATAATCGTCTAACAACAGTATGATAATGCAAGAATATGACTGAAGCTGTATTACCCACTGAGTCACAAAAACACCTAATGCATTCATATTTAATATTCTCAGGCATTATAAGAAGGGATTAGAATAAAAGGAATAAAAAGGGAAAAAAACTTGAGAGACAAAATGCAGATTTATCTGTTGTCCAATCCTTCCATTAGCTTGAAAAGAAGTTTACTATGGATTTACACTGTGACTTATTATCTTCAGAATCACAAACCTAATCCTAATCCACTAATAAAAATAACATTGTATGCATGCTACATTAAAATAACTTAAGGATGAATTGTTCAGCTTTACCAGGTTTTGTAGGACTGGATACAATAATAGAAATTGGACTCAGCTGCATGGATTTTTCAAGGATATTATGGACCATATTTCCACAGACATTTTTATTGTTTCTAGTCCTCTAAAACATCCCAAAAAATATGCTTTTAACTGAGTAGTTTCTTCTGTTTATTAGTTTCTGTAAACATTTTTTTCCTGTTATGTCAATTGCAGGACTATAATTTCATTCTTGCTATTACAGATAACGAAAATTTCCTTTTAATGTTACTTCTTGAGTATTTAACTCCCATTGCAGTTTGCTGAAGTAGAATTATGTGTGTTTGTAATTCAGAAGGGGCTTTGCACAATGGTGGTTTGGAGGATTTAACTATATTGTTCTTTGTAACTGTTGCAAAAAAAAATTAAAACTATTTGTTTGATATGGCAAACTTTCCATATTCAGACAGAAAAGATAAATGATGTGTTCTTACATGTTTACCCATAATATTCTGCAATTCAAATTATTTACTATGAAAAAAATACAAATAAGGTAGATTTTTATTCCTCTATAAGCACATTTTGTAGCTCTAACTAGAATTTTTTTAAAAATGTGTGAGCTAACGAAGAGGGTAGATCTAGCTTACAGACATTAATACCAACTAAATATAGAGAAATAGAAATGTAATTATGCAGTTGCTTTGCTAACAATAATAACAACATTTTAACGTCAAGTGAGATTTCAGTGTTTTAAGGGAAATCTCATGCTCATTTTGTTGGGGAGTTTTTTCAGTTCTAATCCCCTGATTGTGGAACTGAGTGATGAGGTAAGTATTCCACATTTCATGATTTTATGAAATAATACCTGTCTCCCAAACTTACAGCATAAAATTTAGTGTGAAAGAAGTTTAAAAATCAGAAGACAAATGAAAACCCACCAAGAAAAAAAAAAAATGGGAAGAAGAAAGTCTCATGATCTGCAGAAAGAAACAGATCTGAGCACGGCACTGGAGGTTTTGGGTTTGGAGTGGGTTATTTTTTCCCGGGAGAAACATGTGCTGAGAATAAGAATCTTCTCATGCAGCAGAAGAACAAGCAGGAAGAGAGGCATTAAATCCCACATTTCCCCTCGCGCTCCCTCTCACCACCCCATCGGTGGGACTGGGCCTCACCTGCATTTCAGCAGCTGCCCCAGTGCAGCTTCTCCCTGAGCATGAAGCCACCTCGCCTGTGCGCAGACATCCCATATGAAATACAAGAAGTGGCAAAATGTGGCTTGAATCTGCTCCCGTCACAGGCACACACAACTCCAAGCTCAGGGAAGATAATGTCCATATGCTGGAGCCCGCCTCTCCAGGAAAATCCCTGTGCCCCCTCTCCCAGAGAGGTAAAGAAGGGGGAAGGGGCGGGAGGGGGCTTGCTCTCTCCCCCTCTCCTGAAGGGGTTGTGCAGAAAAAGGCACAGCTTCAGAGAGGGAAAGGCAGCACAGAGACACAGCTGCATGGCTGGCAGGTTAAGGCACATTTTCTATCCCTTCTTGAGAGGTTTTCTGTTGGGTTTGTGCTGCGCTCTCACCAGCAGGAGCAACCCCATCCCATGCTGGAAATGGCAAGGGTGACCACCTCCAGCAAGGGGCTGGGGTTTTAGGCCTGCTTGGAGAGGGTGTACCAACCTGAGCCCTTCAAGCACATGGGGTCAGCACCCCAAACATGGTTAGGCACAATCTTCTCACCTCTGGTAAGGCTGAAGCCTTTCTAGACATAAGGAAAGACAGCACCTGGTTTCTTGGGTGAATTTAAGGTCAAAAACAGTACAATCCTGAAGCCAAGGCTTCTCAAAGATAAGAAGCCAAGTATGAATTTTCTATCCCATTTACACCTTGTCTCCTTGAACATAGCCTTAAGCCCCCTACAAAGCAGCACAGGGAAGTCCTGATGCATGGAGGCCTGTGCTTTCTGATGACAGGTTTTTGGGGTTTGCTTTCCCAAAGAGCAACAAAAAACCAAGGTACTATACTGAAGCCCGCATGGTTTACAGTGTGAACCAAGAACATATGGAAAAATCACTGCTTAGGGACCAGGTCCTAAAGTTCATCCAGACCTGTGGTAAACACCCACGATCTAGAGGCTTGATAACAGCTTTGCATATCTCTTGATACCCACATTAAAGTTCTCTTTCTTTAAGACACATTGTAAATGCACTAACTACCAGGTACTTCCCTACAGACAGGGGGAAAAGTCTTATCAGAAGTAGGAAATATGCCCATCTTAAAAGGTATGAAAATCCCTTCCACTTCCTTAAAATGTGTGAGAGAAATGTTGCAAGATATCGCTTCCCTTCTCTTGCAAAACCAGGCCTGGCCAATTTCCGCCAGCACAGCGGCAATGAACGGCTTGTCGGGAGGAGGGCACAGCATTTCTGGCCAAAATCAATGGGCAGCTCTGTGCCACATCAATGCCCTGATGCAGCATGTGGCCGGCAGCCAGCAGGAACCATTTCCATGTGAGTCACCTACGAGACTGCAGGTGCTGGAGGCCTATGGAAAGTTGAATCCTAGCCACTAACAGCAATGTAATCGTGTTGCTTGCTCAGATCTCCTGCTGATAAATGCACCCAGTTACTCCTAACTGTCTCCCTTACAAAATAACACCTTCCAGAACACCTACCTCTTCAATAGATTTTAACCACACTGCAGCTGCACGAGAAAATCCATTCATCAATTATAAATCAATTGAGGAAGATAAATCTGCAGCTCACCTGGTTGCCCTTGGTGTCCCTGCTACTCACTGATCAAGCCTGTCAGGTATTATTATCATTATTATTATTACATTATTATTAATATTACTACTAGTAGTATTATTACTATTACTGTTATTTCAGAGGCTAGATGAATTAAACAGAACATTCCTTCCTTTATTGAAAATAACTGCAGGAATAATTCATTAGCCAAGTGATATTGCCTCTGGAGGGAATGGGGAGAGAGGAAGAGAGAAAGGGAGAAAGAGAGAGAATCTGTGCTGCACAAAAAGCCATGCAAGTATGGTGGGCCAGATGAAACCGCAGTCCCTGACTACAGCCCTCCCGCTCTGACTGCAGGAGACTTCTTTAAATAGGTAACTATTCCCTGAGAAAGAGCTCTGCTCCTCCTCTCCTGTTTACGCTGTCAGTTCCCAGCCCTCTCATTCCAAGAAAAGAAGATTTGCATTATGCGAGGCTGTTTTTAACAAGTAAAGCGTTTGCGAAAGTTTACTTCAGAGAGAAGGATTAGGGGGGCTTGTTGCTCGACGATGAGAAAATGTAACTGTCTGGATAAGGAGAAGCAAAGGCAGGCTGGAAACGTTAAAAAGGTTGGGAAGGACTTCAGGAAGTTTTATCTACTCTCTGATAAACATAGCTGTGTTTACAATCATTGGGAATGGGGAGGGGGGAATGCTATATCAAAGCCTGAAAAAAAAATAATTAAAATAAAAACAATAATAATAACAGTCACAATAATAATAATAATCTGTGGGACGAGGGGGATTTTTTACTCTCCCCTGCTGAAGCACTCTTGCGGATATTTTTCTATTTTATTAAACTAATCATTCTAAATATGACAGTATGCTAGTATTTGTAGAGCTAAATGAGCAGCACGACAACTGGATATTTTACTTTTTTTTTTGGTGTTGAGTGTTCCGAGGTGACTAAATTTGCCTTGCTGAGCCTTGTAAAATCCTGACTTAATCATGTAAACTTCTGTGTAAGCAAAATAGACGAAACTTCAAAGGGTCAAAAACCCTTTAGGGATTTGTGAGTAGACGCCAGCAATAGATCCTAATCTGCCTCCAGAATCCTGGCTGTATTTGTCCAAGAAACTGGTACCAGCAAACTCTCGAAGGTAGAGATAGTGGGTTGATTCAGCCTTTATCCCCTTAGAGAGTATTGGCTTTGTGAGGCTCTAGGCAGCGCTTCAACGCCAGGGGATCTTGCCCAAACCCTCTAAAAATGAAGTACAGGAGTAATTTGAGATAATGACTTTGTAACAGGCTTGGGCAGACCTTGGACAGAAGAAGTGAGAGATGTTATCACCCCAGCATTCCTCTTAAAATGCAGTTTTTCCCCCTGCTTATTCCCAGTTAGTCAAAGCTACATTAACATTCCATCCAGGGCTGCTAAACAGAATCTTAATTAGTCCTGATACTCTTGTGCAAGGGGTTTATTCATTGCACTCTTAACTAATGGTTCCTGTCAGAGTATTTTTTTTCTTCTTTGGGTTCTTTGGGGGATATCGTGTTCTTCTGCAAAGCATGACAGAAATGTAATGTGTATGTAAAAAAAAAAAAAAAAAAAAAAAAGGAAAAGGGGAAAAAAAGCTTGCAGATCTGAAATCTTACGACTGAGGCTGACTCCAGCCTTGTCTAACGGTGAAACATTGTTAGGGCTAACGAGAATAACTTCACCAACAGAAATAGCCCCGCATTTTGTTTATGTTAAATTTCAATGTTACATGCTCTCTCCCTCTTTTTCCCCCCCCCGTGACAGAAAACACACTTGTTAGTGTGCTCCCACTAAATTTTCAACCCTCTGTATTTTGCATTAGCCACCCGTGGCTCTCTACGTGGGGAATTAACAAGTTACCAAGCGGCCCGTCGCTCCGGCAGGACCCTTCTCTCTGCATTAAATCGCATTTATAGCCCCGCTTTACAGTCATTCCTCCCTCCGCCCCTCGTTTTAACACCCACGCACAAGCAGAGCCGTTCCTGTTACACACGCACACGGGTCTGTCCCCGCAAGTCTCCGCTCGGGCTGGCTCCGGTGCCAGCACGGGGAAGCTCAGGCGCCCGTGAGGGTTATGCACACACATATCGTTTGAAGTGAGCATCCCTCAAGGTTATTTGTGGCGCGGAGCTTAATCGTGACAGTGAACAGCCACGACATACACCACTGAAGCCAAGGAGAGGCGAAGCGGGGGTGCCTCGCCATCCGCGCTGGGCTCTTTCGTTGATCAACCGCGGCAGGAGCTGCTTTTTGCCTGTAAATCTACGTTCAGCTACACCGATCTCGGAAACAGATTTACAAGTCTATAAATTACGGTTTCTTTCTTCGTGCTTGGAGGAAAGAAATAAAGAGGAGAGGGAGTGAGAGAGAAACAGAGACACAGAGAGAGAAAGGTGTTTCTTTAAAATAGGAGGTCCGTGTTACTTAGCTGCTGCTCACCCTTATTAAAGCCTCCTTCCCATAAGCTTGCGTAACATTGATTACTCACAAAGAGTTCACAATAACTATCATGTAGCTAAACTAATTGAGACAATCATGCTAAGTTATAGTCAGCCTAAAAGGTACCATTGATGTGGTAATGCCTATAGAAAGTCAGACATGCGACTCACTACCATTTAATTGCTCCTTTAAACCTGTTATTACAATGTTAACTGGCTTAAGTATATATCGCTCCCTTTTATTGCCTTGATGTGACAAATTAAAACATACACTCTGGAAGCGGCATTCATTTGCGGACGTAGTTGCAGGAAAAAGGGAGCCGGGCGATGTCAAACCTGTCAGGATGAATTAATTTTAAAACTTGCATTTTGCACTGTAATTCCCAATGCAGTTTTGTTGCACTGGGAAAACATTTTTATAGATAAACGTATGACTATTACATATAATATCATATACACTTATTCCATCTCTCTCATATGCCGTAAAACGAGCCCCACANAAAAAAATTAAAAAAAACCCCAAAACAAAACAAAAAAACCCACCCCTTTTGGCTCCGAGACCTCGCCTGACGCTAAATTAAGTAGAGGTCTAGGAAAGCGGGAAGGGAGGCAACGATGGAGCTTCTACCTCAGCTCAGCGCCACACGCCCCTGTGGGATGGTTGGAAGGGGAGCTTTCCGCAGTTACCTCCCCCAAGCTGCCGAGTCCCAGGCCCGGGGAGGAGGGAGTTACCCACAGCCCAAGACCCGGGACGACGGTTCCTGCGGGCTACTCTTTTGCTGTTTTTCTTGACGATGAAGCTCTGTCGAGCTCCCGCGAGGAGGGGGAGAAAAAAAATAATTTCTTGCTTCCCCATTCCCAGGACTGAGCCGGGTTGGGGATCATAGAAACGCACAAGGCTGCGCCTCTGCCGCTCCGAGGGACTGAGCCAGCCCCGCACTGCGCTGCGCCTCTCCCGCTCTGTCCCCCGTGCACCCTACGCGGGCTGGGCGGGAGCTTTACGGGCTCCAGGTGAAGCCCCTTCTCTAGGGCTATGGTGAGGGCATTTGATTCCCTCAAACTAGAAATACTCAGTTTCCTTCTTCCCTTTCCCTCTTTCTCCCCTCCTCCGCTCGCGGGAAGATGTCAGGGGGTTAAAATGTCCTGCTCGCCCTCTCCCTTGATCTCGGGGAGAGAGGTAAGAGTTGCTGGCACCTTTATGGGACTCAGACCTGCGGCGACTGCGGGAAGCGTCGGCCCCCGCTAACTTTGATCGGCCTTATTCATCCCAGCTGCGCTCTATTTGTTTGTCATTTCGCCTTTTTACTCCCAGAATCGTTATTTATGGTCTGAAAAGTGAAACGCGCAGTGATTTGCCTTTACATGGACTCTTTGCAAACGGGGGGAGACACCTCCTCCTCCTCCCCTCCCCCTCCCTGCGAGGGGGGGCTGCCAAAAGAGAGGGGAAAAAACCCTGTCTCAATCATTATCAAATCAGCTTTGAATTCATTACTCCAGAGCATTAACTAATTACCAGATCAGAGAGAAGAAAAAATAAATATCCCTTTAAATAACTGAAGGTAATTATAACCCCGTTGTTGACACTAACGATTAATAATTGATCAGAAGTTATACACAATAAATTGTCAATTTATCTCCCTATAAAAATGCACATACTTATTTTTATTTTATTTCCTAGGCATTCTTTAAGAACCCGAGCAGCAACAGTATCCACACAGCAGCTGTGCGAGGAGCAATAGGACTATTTTTTTTTCCCTGCACAAATATTCGGGAGTATTTTGAAATTCCCCCTCACGGATGACACAAAACCGAGTGAAGAAGAAGTGACTCTCTGCCTGCGTGGGTTCCTGCCTTTCCGAGGGCTGCCGGGCCGGGGTGACATTCCCCGCCCTTTCCTTTCAGTCCCTAAATCCCGAAAGGATCTAAATTAACGGTGGCCACCCCCGAGGCCGAGTGGCCGCGTCCCTCTGTCCCTTACTTTTGCTCAGGGAAAATGCAGCCGGCTCGGTAGGGATTGGATGTGAAATGGTGATATTATTTCATGAGTCACGGCTGGGGAGGGGGGCCACGGGTCCAGGCTGCGGGAACCCGGCTGTCACCTCGGGCAGGGCGTTTACAGGTAAAACACTCCCCCAGAGCCCGCCTGCCTCCAGGTCGCTGCCTGCAGCTCCGAGCTACCTGTGTGCCAGCGTGCGTCCCGCGGATCGCGCTTTCCCTCTGTACTTTCAATAAATACTCCGCTTCGGAGACGCCGAGCAATAATCAGGGATTAGATGCATGGGTGCTTTGACTATGCACCGTGGATCCCTTTGTTTTTAACTTCTTTTTTCCCCCCTCGCTTTTATTTCTTTGGAAGCTGGAAACATACCTAAGTTATTAGTTACTGGATTAAAAACAAAGGGGTGAACATCACATTACTTAATGTGGAGTACTACTCTAATAACAGTATTTTTTTACCATCATTATTCAGTTCCTACAATGGAAAGGCTCTATTCGACTGCCTGGATCGTGGGAAGCTTCCCTAAGTACCAGAGATATGCCTGAATGCAGAAGGAAAAGAATCAACCTGTATATAAATTCTGCCTGTTTTTTTGGTCTTGGGTTTTCTTGCTTTT
>VZRL01003828.1:1351397-1400282 GCA_013397895.1 Origma solitaria | reverse complement strand
GTTGGCTCTGTGCAGTTATGTAGAGAATCAGAATTGTTATAGGCTCCCCCCCATGCGCACCCGATCAGAATAAAAACAAACAGGAGGAAAAAAATAAAGACAACCCCCCCCCAATGGAAAATTAGTAGGAAAGGTCAGAAATCCATCCGGGAGGGGAAGGGCATCTGGGGTAGATGGAAGAGGAGAGGGTTAATAAAAAGAGAAAAAGAGAGAGAGAGAAAGGGAAAGAAACAGAAGGAGAGAGGAGGAAAGAGGAGGGGAGAGAGAGAGAAGTGAGCCCCCGAAATCAGAAAAGTGGCTGCTGCATATGGAGTTCTCCCAGCCAGCCAGCCAGCTCCCCCAGCGCCTGCGAGCCTGTATTTTGGGGGAAGTATAGAGTCTGGAGTGAAGAGTTGAGGGAAGCAGCGCTCGAGTTTCTGAGGGACATTGGAAAACAGAGCTGTCCGTCACCGCCGCTCATCTGCATAGCCTGGCGGGCCCGCCCCCTCCCGCTCCGGCCCCGGCCCCGGCTCTGTCTCCTCCCGCGGCCGGCAGGCACGCAGGGAAGGCAGAGAGGGAAGGCAGGCTTTGTAATGCAAGGCAGCCTCTCCTGCGAGCACTGTGCTGAAGCCAAACGATGATACTGTTCATCAGCTCCTCTCCGGACTCGCGGAGCCATGAATACTCTTTCGCACACTCTCCATTACGCACTCTCTCTCCCTCTTTCTATATCCGCACGGGGAACAGAGACGACTGTGTATAATAGATATCTGCATCCCCTCTCTCACACACTCTCCGAAGCGCTGCAGGCGTGCACACGCGTGTGAGATGTGTGTGCTCGCACGCATGTGTGCGTGCACGGCCGGGCGCGGCGGAGCTGGGCAGCGCTCTGGGGGAGAGCGAGCACTTGGTAAAAGTACTGCCCTATATGGTAGGGAGAAGAGCAACTGCTCAAATCAGCAGATCCAGGATCGCGCTGCTCCTGGCAGCGTGAACTTCACAGTTTTACAAGTTGCCACAAACAGTCAAAATCTAGTCGTGGAACGCGTTTGCAAAGGAGGAAAAAAGGAAAGGGAAGGAAAGGAAAAGAAAGGAAAGGAAAGGAAAGGAAAGGAAAGGAAAGGAAAGGAAAGGAAAGGAAAGGAAAGGAAAGGAAAGGAAAGGAAAGGAAAGGAAAGAAAAAATAATCCCCCCCATCTTTCTTTCATTTGCGTTCTTCATTCACTGGTGTGTGGGGAAGAGGCCTGGGTGACTCCTTCCGAAGGGCTATCTGCCTTGTCCCCCCCATCCCTTCCCCCTTTTGGCAGATCAGATAAATCTTTTGGAATATAGTCTCTGTGTGATTAATTTCTTCTGCCCTCTCCCTTCGGCCCAGGACACTTTCAGCTTCCAGCCAGTGCCAGCGCTGCTCCGGCCCGGGCGCAGGCGGACGAGACGGAGGCACCGTTCTTGTCTTCTCAGTGCAAGCTTAGATACACACATCTGTGTGCACGTGCATTTCTGTAATGGTTAGTTCAGAAGGTCCTTTCAGAAAGCCGGGGGAGAGCTGCACGTTCTGAAACCTCCCGGGACGAGGCGCGGTGCCGGCGGTCCCCTGCGTCGGTGTCCCCCAGCCGCGGTGGAGCCGGGGCTCCCCTCCCCCGGCACTCCTCCAGTCCCGGGACACGGCGCTGGGCCCTGCCCGTGCCACCAGCCGCTGCCGGGGGCCGAGGCGTGCTAGGCCGCTCTCCGCGCATCCTTGGTTCGCACCTGCGCTCCGCAACACCGCGGCCGTCCGTGCGGAGAAAGATCAGGGTCAGTCCGGCAGGTAGGGATGGGGCCGCAGGTCCGAAAGCCACCGCTCTTCCCACAAGCCCTTCACCTGCAACCTGCGGCAGCCTACCAGCCCGGAGCGGCCTCAGTAATATTGTTTAGGTGCTCGGGGAAGAAAAAAAGTTAATGAAATTGTGTTTTATTTTCAACATATGAGTGAACACTTATTCCATACTTAACCAAATGAAGTTGCTTGACATTTACGGCCAAGTTCTTCAACTACCTCAAGTAGTTTCAGTCAGGTAGGATGGAGACAACGCCGGGGAATAGGTTGCCCACCGGCAGGAGGGGAGATGGCAGTAGCTGAAAAATTGCGGGTGTGCAGAGAAGCCTATTGTTAATCAATTAAATACGCAGCTGATACAAAAAATACACTTGGAGAAGCCGTTTCTATAGCTTGGCGCACACAGCAGGGAAAATGCCGTGCTGGAGCTACGGTCAAGCCTCGGGATGTGTGTAGTGTCTGAAGCAATCCGAGCTTTCCTCTTTGTTTTTCTATCTCAGTTTTAATTTCTTTCCTTTACTCTCCTCCTTTTCCGTGAAACCCGCATACCAGTTTACCCCTGCCGCTACAAGCAGCAGCAGAGATCTGGCCACCAGACATACCGGATTAATTCCTATCCAGATCTATCAGCTGGCCTGTAGAAGAGGCAATCCTTAAAAAAGCAGGTGAGGGGGAGGAGGTTAACACCAACAGGTATTTCTGGTCATTAACTCCCGACTTCCTGATAAGAGAGTGATAAACAACTGGTAAACTCAGTGCAACAGATTACAGAAAAGACATTTGTTTCCCTGCTTGGTGATTAATGCGCATATATTAAATAAAAATAGAAACTCTAAAAACAAGGGCTTTATATAAAACATTCATATTTCAGTATTTCTATGGAATAATCGATATCATGCGACTACATCTGAATAGTCAATCGCTGTGTTCCGCAGACTGATTTCTAAGTATATGAGCTCTGCTTCTGAATGGAGCAGCAGCTGGAGAGCCGAGAATGCAAAATTAATTATAACATTATAAAGTCATACATGAATCTCTCTAAGCCAACCTGCATGCCTTGCAAAATGTGCTATACTCTCTGCATTTTTATTTGGGAAGCTGTTCTTTTTCCAGGAGAAGTGGTGTTTATCTTCGCGAATTGATTGCTTTTAGTTCCTCCTCTTTAATAATTAGTGGAACAATACGGATTGGGAATACAATGGCCGTTGTGTTTACATTATAACAGGGGATTAATGCTATTAAGTGAGTGTTACAGTTATGACCTGGGAAGAGTACTTAAATAAATACCGTCATCCCAGGAGAATTGATGTAATTCAGTTCAGAGTGTGTGTAGATACGCACAGACACACACGCACACACGAGAGATACAAATCTCCATACATATCTACATGCATAGACATATGCTATACACGTTAGGTCTACGTGGCCATCCGTGTAAAATGCAGGTGCTGGTTTTGCCTTCATCTGCATGCCTTTCGTCTGTGAGAATAAATTTTTGTGATTTTGGTGTGAGGAATGTTTAAATCAGGAACACTACTGCCCTTCCTCCAGACACACAGAGCAACAGATTATATTTCTGATGTTTTAATTTGTGCAGTCCAACAATATTGTTTCATATACAGAAACAAGGTTAATTTCGCAATCAGAGATTAATGGAGTAAAATATTATCATTTCAAAGACAAGTTCTTGCGTTGATTTGATTTGCATAATTTTTGTATGGCTTCAGAAAGGAATGGATTTAGCCACTGCAAGGAGCGGTATGCATTTTATTACAAGTACACCACTATTTTGACTCTTCACAATGTGGAGAACTAATAGCTAGTGGGGTCATTTAAATATAGCTGGTGAAGGCTTTGTGACACACAAACCAGAAAACCGTGTCAATAACGTTTCTAAACAGCGATCAGTGTACATGTATGTATTTAACTTCTCGGAGTTATCTCTGTTTGATTTGAATGCCTTTCGCCGGGAAGAGGTTTTTCACTTGCTTGCCTCCACCGCCGAAATCTAATTTTCCCACAGTACTACCCGTTACTAATACAAAGCCGTCTAACTTGCGCTGTTAAACACCAGAATAGTATTACGTGCACTTTTTATTGGTAATAACTGTGTCAAATTAACATGCCTACACAGAGACATTAAGACTTTACACACTGTGTTTTTTATTTTAATAATCTGTTCATTAGGTCAGCGTTTACCTTTCCAGATATTAAGCTGCGACCTCGCCTTGTCTTCCTTAACTCAGTTTGCTCCAGCAGAGCTGAGAAGGTAGACGAGAGCCCCCCCACCACCCCCTGCTATCGCTCTTTGCTGTCCTGGGAGACAGGTTTTGCGTTTTGTCATTTATTAGCTACATCTCCTTGCTCTAGTGACAGAGGCTGAAGTTTTCGGGCGGGTGAAGTTGAAAGCCCCGTCGGTGGGGTTGGGGCTCCTGCTGTCTCTGTCCGACATTCGGGCGTCTGCCCGGGGGCCACTTACTTCGGACCCCGCTCCCCTCGGCTTTACACAAGTGAAAGAAGAAGAAAAAAAAAAAAATACAAGCCTCACTGGGGTGAAGGAGAGGTTTCCCTCCCCGGGAGGGCTCCCTGCGGCCCGGAGAGGCGCACACGCCTGTCACCCGCACAATGCCAATTGCCCAATTGTCGTGACACCGGTCACAGCAACTTTTCAAGCAAAGCGAAGTGGAACTTGGTGGGGTTTGAAGATGTAACACAATGTGCAGCTGAAACAGTTTCCTGTGACATAACCACACAATGGTCTGGGAATGCTTTCTCCTTTCGCTCGTGAAATGGGGGACCGCCACCATCTCCCGGAGACAACGACGTTAAATAATAGACTATTGTATTTAAAAATAACAAATGACACACGCATACTGTGCAAGCGGAGTTGTCCGGTTTTCTAGTAATAGGAGTAAAAGAGCCCAGTTTATAGGGCTCTTTCTGAGCGAGGTGCTTTGCGGGAGCGACCCGTGCGAACGCGGGGAGACGGAGTGAGCTGGGAGAGCCGCTCGTGGAGCTGTTCACGGGGTTAAAGCGAAGAGCCATGAAAACGGCGAGTGAAAAAGGAAGAGAAAGAACTTTTCTTTGGCCATCTTCGGGATAAGATCGTTAGTTCAAGCCGCGTGTGGGAGGGGGCGCTGTGGCAATGGATTCTCCAGCGCTCCCGAGAACTTGCAGCGGAATTGTTCATGGAAGCTCCTTCCCTGAGATTTCTTTTAATATTTCGGTCATTACTTTTATTAACACTGTTATCTAACTGTCGGCCCTTAATACCTGCGCTAAAAAGTGGACTGTTCGCTTGAGTTATGGTCACTTCTTTTCCCTTATCCCAGTACTTTTTCTTCCTATTTGTTTTTTTTTTTCAGTTCAGGAAGACAGCAATAGTGTATTTAATTTTTAAAATACATTGCAAGAAGGGTCTACCCAGGGTAGCGCCGAGAATTTAGACTACTCTCTATAACACGTAAAAGCGCAGAAATAGACCCATATGAAACACACCCCTTGTTTGTAGCTTCCTATTAAAATAAAATAAATTCCCCAGGGCGTCTGTGGCTTCGACAATTTGCACTAATAACGGGCCATGTCTTTTCCAGGATTTACCTTTCTCCTTTTGAGACGTTATTGGGAGGAATGTGAATAAATAAATTAATAAATAACTCCAAAATAAAACAAAACAAAACAAAAACTAAAGCAGATCTCTAAAAAAAACATCTGACGCTTGGAAAAGTTGCTTCCCTTATGTCACACTGTTATTAAGATTGTTAGTAATTTTCCGCCTAGGGAAATATAAGCAAATATGTATCCGTAGGTATAAGATAAAAGACCTCCAAAGCTTTCCTGGAGCCTACTATTTTCACCTGAAAGGCAGACAGTGTTTCTCAGGGAGAAAACAAGTGCACGATCCACAGGTGGGATAGTTCATCATTCTTAAGGGGGAGAGGGACAAAAAAAGAAGGCAAAAAAAAGAAAGAAAGAAAAAGAAAAAGGAAGTCACACCATTTAGTTTTTGAAGGAGCCGCGAGCAATCCAGGCGGTGAGGGCAGAGGCGCGGAGGTCCCGCCGCTGCCCAGCGGAGCTGCGGACGCTCCTTGCAGCACCTCGGGCTGCTTGGGTGCGGGCGGCGGGAGCAGCCCGTGCCGGGCTGAGCTGAACAGCCTCCCTGCCCCAGCGGGAGGCTGGGAATGAGGGCTCTCTGGAGTGCCCTCCGGAGCCGCGGGGAGGGCTGGTGGGGCGGTGAAGGCTCGGAGGCGCCCCTCGGCCCTCCTGCCGCCGGGGGAAGGAGCGCTCCCCATCCCCCATTCTCCAGCCCCGGCCCAGCGGGAGGCAGGCAGGCAGTGCCACGTCCTTGCCTCTGCGTCTCCTGCTGGGCCAGCGCCTCGGCAGGGCTGCTCCAGCCTGGCGGGAGGTTGAGCGCCTGCAGCGCCGGGCGCACTCGCGAGGTGCGGGATGGACAGAGCACAGGGAAAGAGGGACGGTTTAACTGGACAGTTGCTTTGTTTTAAGGGCTTACGTTTAAAGGGATTCTTTGTCACAGGGGTAGTCAACAAGTAGGTTTGGGCACTCTGGTAGGCAGGCTTCCGGGAGTGCTTCACCCGGAGCAGTTGTGTATAAATGGAGTTTTGCTACTGGCTCTTCCTCACACTTATGCCGGAGTTAAAATTGTTTTAAGTAATTTTGAAGTCAGTCTGCCTTTCCCAATCCTGTTGCCATCATCTGTTTGATCACCGCTTTTAACACTAGAGAGCACCTGCTCACCTGCTTTGTGCTTTTCTCTCATTCATTCATACCTACATTCCCCTCCATGTGTGTACGTGTCTGTGTGTACCCTTCACCTGCAGACCCACAAACACATTTCTAGATCAAGCCTACTCACACTCCCAAACCAGAAAGTCTTACCCTCTTCTTTAAATAGCCTTCCTGAACAATGAGACCTCTTTGTATCCATTTAGAACTAGGTAGTTTCCTTTCTTAGAACAATCAATTATCCCCATTGTATGTTAAAGCAATTCGAGGTTGATGGAATATTTCCAAAAGCAGACCAAAAAAAAGGACAGAAAACCTGTCATCATAGTCAGGAAAACTATTACATCTTCAGGTACTTAGCAATACCATGAGGTATTAAAACAAAATCTATTTAAAACTAATGCATAATTCACAAATATACAGGTAACTTTATGGTAATTTTGAATTTTCTTCCATTAATGGGTAGTCAAAGGCAATTGAAGTTTATACTTTCATAAAATTTAAATTGATATTTCCTTTAAGTCAATAGTAAACTCACACTCTCCCTTGCATTTAATTAAGGAAGAGCTTAATTTTTTTTTCTTGATTCTTTACTGCCAAATTTTACTCCAAGTTATAATCTTTGAGTTTGGGGGGGAAAGTTCTTGACAATATTACTCCCCTATATATAAAAGTTAAACAAGAGCCCTCTCAAATACTACTTTGAATATTGTAACAAGCAAAACCCCCACAAATTGATATTTCTAACTAATTTAAAAATGCTATCTACATTTACTCATGTGGTCTCACTGCATTTCTTGGCTTTGTAGCAATACTGGAGTAGACTGCCAGTTGAAACAAGTTTACAGCCTTTCCTCACATCAGGTAAAAGAAAGGCAGGCAGACAGACCATCGGGCCCCTAGTTTTTCAATGTAGAACTGTGCAGACAGTAACTTTTGCCACAGAAAGGCTGGTCACTATTTTATCAATGAGAAGTCTAAACGTGCACATTTCTTCTCATACATCTGACCCATTTCCATCATAAGGGGCACAGAATGAAACTTCACAAAAAAGTTGTGCTTGCATTCCTTCTGATATCAACATGACTTTAAGAATGACATGAGCTGTTGACTTTGCTGAGTGTTTGACCATGCTCAGCACAAGAGTAGGACCTTGTAGCTAAAATACTGTGTACAGGCTGAACCTCCACTCTAGGGAAGGTTTGGAGAGATTGTATTGTTTTGCTTGTAGTAAGATAGCTGTGAAAAAAAAATCTTGACTCAGGTCTTCTAAAACACCTGTGTTAAACTAATGCCAATACAAACTAATCAACAGATTTTCTTCAGTTTTCAGAAAGACATTTTATTTTTGAAGTGTAGGTTCTGGAAATTTAAAAGAACAAATTTCTTCATGCTTATCAAGAGGCAATGAATTCTGCTTTATGCAGCCCAGCCTTAAAATACCTGACCTTTTAGTGTATCACCAAAAGGGAGATAGTGCAACGATCCTTTTTTTTTTTTTGCTTGGATGCTCCCCAGTTGTGAATTAGTGAAGTCCTAGAAGGTTGTGCCTTCTCTACACTTTTGAACATGGACTTTCAAAATTTGTTGAGAATTATGTGATATTGTCTTAAACACCAGAGGTACACAAAACTTAAATTTTATTTTGCATGGAAATAAAATGCATGCAAATGCACCCATTTTTTTCATCTGGGGTCCATTTGGTTGAGTCCATATGTATGAAAGATAGGAAGTGATAAGGATGGGAAGAAAAAAACCCAAGTAATTAACCAGCAACTTCCTCTATGGCATATTTTCTCAAGTAATTCTGTCCTGGGATCATCACGATTATAGAGTTCTGGTCTTTTAATTTTTTAATGCTGTTGGAGTCTCAAAACAAAAGTAACCCAAAAGTTTCTCCCTTTCTCTCATGCTTTCCCTCCCCTGCAGTGACTCCTTTACCATTACTTAGTTGAGATTTTCTAGAAAGTAATATGCCAGATGCATCATGACTTGGCAATGGTGGACTTGCCTTTGTGACCTTCAAAGGGAATAATCTCACCGGAAGAACTTTATGAGCTCTTTCTCGTTTGAACTCCAGTCAACAGTCAGACATGTAAAAAATCCTTCACTGTAGGTTAGCAAGATTTCCTTATAAACTAATGAACCTTAATTCTGTAAATATGCTGTTTTAAGAAATTGTTCAGCACTGTTCTTGTAAGAATATATAATAGGTCTTTGGCTTTGCACAAACACAGTTTATACAATATATGCATTTGAAAATCAATTTCTTTTTCATGCTGTTTTGTTTTGTTTCCAGCACCTCTTGTGCTCCAGTTGAATTTATGAACCTTATCAGATTTATGAGCTGTATCCACTAAAAATATTTCCATGAACTTGATTAAAAATTATGTATAAAGGGAAGAAACATTAATTCTAATCCTTGTCAAAAGTACAGGATATAAAGGAATCTTTTGCCTGTAAATATGCTTGGTTTAAATATGCAACTGAAAGAAGAAACAGTACACTTATTATGCTGTGCTCTTTTTATTGTTTACTTGTTCTGGTTTTACCTGATTAATGGAATGGTCTCTTTTTGCACTCTTAAAATAAGAGATGTTGCTTTAGTGTTGCTTAAAATAATTGTTAGTCTACTAACACTTGAAACTGATCTGCGGCATTTACACAGAATTAGTCTTTTACTTGTCTTTTGCTCCTTTCCTTTTCCACTTTTAAAGTCACTGCTCAGTATTTTGGTCAAAGGAACATGTAAGCTGTGGTTGCTGCTTAGCTTTCAGACTCGCAATAAAATTCATAGGTAAACTCATTAAATTTTTCTTTTTTAAAAGAAGTAAATAATGCTTTTATCAATATTCAAGATTATACTTTCATATTATGTAGGAGATCAAGACTCCATAATTCCAGGTGCAACACAAATGCACAGCTGAAAGGACAGCTCCTAACCTTCACAGTGAATAGGATGCATATATAAAAATACCAGTGAGGAGGTACTAATACTAACAGGCTTTTACAGATCTTTTAGTAAGTTCAGAAATATAAATTATGTTTTTCAACTGAAGACTTTCAGTTAAGTCGTATAAACGATGACAGACACAGAAGAATCAAAGAAAATGTTAAGAGGTGAAAGGCTGTGGAAGCAATTGACTTTTCCAGCCAAGAGGCAGGACCAAGTGCACAGCAGGACTGGACTAACACAGGTGACCACTGAGTGCACACACAATGTGAAACTTTACACAGAATAAGCCATGAGATGAAGCAAATTAAAGACTTCTCCCAAATCCACCTTGCCTGTATCTTGGGTTTTTGCTCTTGCTGACACTCTGCTGTTTGCTCTCAAAGAGCCAAAAAGACTTCTCCTTTACATGGGTGTAGATTCACTCTTTCTGCCAAAGGAGGACAAAGTGTTAACTACCTTGCTGTAGGATGTCATCAAGTAAACATTGTCACTGTAATTATGCTCAGACCTGACTTCTTCATAATTTAGCCTGGTAGGAGAAGAAAATTCAGTAAAGCACACGAAATCATCAGCAGTTAGCCTGTTATCTTCATTACTGTTATTAAAAAATGTATTAAGAATTTCTTCCTTCACAGAGCACTTATATTTCACTTTTTTATTACATTTTTCTTGTGTAATTATCGATATTTACAGCAAAAACTAATTTCAATTAGTTATTTAGAGTATTTTGAAACTGGTCACTTGATCTTTCTTGGTTCTTTAAAGCATGCCTGGGGGGCAATATCAACAGGAGAGGAAATTCAGCTGAGTGACCAAAGGTTGGAATACACACCAAGACAATCATAGAGTGGTATGGGTTGAAAGGGACCTTAAAGATCATCTAGTTTCAAGCCCTCTGCCATAGTAAGGGACACCTTCCACTTGACCAGGCTGCTCAAAGCACCATCCAACCTGGCCTTGAACACTTACAGGGATGGGACATCCACAACTTTGAGAAGGTAGATTGTTACTTTGGCTCATACACTCGAAAATTCTATTTTCTTAAACATTAGGTTTTTGTTGAGTTTCCCAATTAAAAATTCCTTTTCTATCATGCGAGGAATTCTGTGTTATATATAAGTTTTAGATTTCTCCAGACTAATACAAAAATGTTCTATCAAATAAGATACACATATAATAATAAATAGTTTCAAGCATTAGTGCACTCCCTGTTTCATCCCAGAAGCTGTATATAAAACATAAAATTCACATAAAATTTTGTGATAGAGCTCAAAGCCAATATACAAACAGAGCATATTTTACAAATCAGGAATGTATGCCCTCTGGACCAGCCAGAGGGATTCCAGGTAAGCATATCAGGACAAAATCTGTCTCAGCTCACACTCACCTCATTTCCATTTGACAAAATTAATTTCTCATGGGAGTATGACAGTAACTGTGCTGATCACCATCCAGCCTGGACGACCCAGGGTTTAAGCCTGTAGGCTGCACTGTGGAGGGCATGTCCTCCACTGGGTAGACCCAAGCGTTGTGTAGGGATTAGGGCCATGGACACTGCTCTGATGGGCCCACGGACACATACAGGGGGTCACAGGATGGCCATTGGAATCAGCTCTCTGGGGAAGCTTCTCTGATGACAGGTCAGAAGCAAAATACTACACGCAGTAAATTCCTCTGGTTAAGATCTGTCTGAAGAATCTGCACCAGCAGCTTGGCCTTGAGTTTAGGGAGTATTTTGGCATTGCTTCAAGAGGACTTCTGGGCCTCAAAGACTTTTCCAAAGTTGTTTCAAATAGTTGCTCTCTCAGAGAACAGCTATGTTGCAAATGATATTTTACTGTAAAGGTTATTCTGGGAAATTCAGGGCTGAGAATTCCTACTTTAGCACCAAGAAAAATTCTAATTAAAAACAGAATTATAAAAGACCTAGCTGAAAATAATATGATGGAGACAGATCACCATGGCTTCAGTAAAAGAAATCTGTGCCTCTGTAAGATATTCACATTCTTTGTTCACATTAATTATGGGGTGTGATAACAAGAGAGTGAATAGAAGAAGATTGGAAGACATGATTTATTTGGACTTTCACAAAAGATGACAAAATTCATCCTCTAAATCTCATTAAATGGCTAGGTTCAGTAAATAGACATGGACTTTCTTATCAACAGGTCTATCCACTTATGGATTCTTGCTGTTCTCAGTGTGGCAAGAGCTAAGAAACTTGGGATAATTTTCAAAACTCACTTCACCTTTGTGATTGTACCTCAGCCAACAGAGCAAAGTATTCTGTATAAAGTGCAACACTGATTTGCACAGTGACACAATAATTGTGCTATTATTTTTACCTATTTTTTATTGCTTTAATAAGTCTGATTGTTTTTCTGAAAAAAGTTATCTAAGTTTTTTTTTTTTTCTTAAACAGACTCTATCTCTTCAATCTGTCATCGTACAGGCTTTTCAGCGTCTAGAATAATTTTGTTCATCTGCCTCTGCTTTTGTTAGCAACTTCAGCAACTAATTACAATTTTGGGCAAAGAAAGTCTTTGTTCAAGATCCTCATTCTTTACACAGCAGCGCCAGAACACCCAGACTTAGCAGAGCTCCTCCAGGAAGAAAATAAAATGACAAAGACCAAACTTGGTATTCCTGTGATGTTAAAAAGCCTTCAAAAGGTCAAAATGAGAAAGAGAAGGAGAGAAAGGGAAAGAAGAAAAGGAGAGTGAGAGAATGTTCGAGTGAATTCTGTTTTTCAGATTAAAAAAAAAAAAAAAAAAAGAGGAAGAGAATATTTATTTTACAAAGAGAAGATTTGTCCTCCAGAGAAATGCTAGAAAAAACAGAAGTCCTCCATATGAATTCATCATCACCACAGGACTCAGTCAATTAGGAAGAGAGCAGATACTTTTTATCTCAGGGACATCAAACTGATTTAACCTGGATTCTTTTCCAGCATCCTGGTACCTGCTGCGATCCATATTCATCCAGCATTACTAAATAGGGACGGCATAAACCTAACCCATGTTGACACACACAGCATTTTTCCCTGTGACCTAGAATGTGCTTGCCTGGTACTTTAGAAGCCTGTGTAGATTCAAAAGCAAAGTAACTTTGTTCCTGAGGTGTGACACTAAAACTGATAAACTCAGCTGACAGCTGAAGATGGGGCATCTGCATGGTGCAGCAGCAGGACATATGGCTCAGCGTTTCGGGTCAGCATTAGCTCAAGGCGCTCTTCCTCCAGAACAGTCTGATGGCATTGTACATTTCTGTGAGGTTTGGGAATGTGTGAAAATACACTGTAGGCTCTGTTTTTCCTAAAGGCCACGAGTTTTCCTTTTCTGCTTAACCTCTCAGATCTTCCTCGAATTCAGGGTAGTCCTTAGTCTGCAAAGGGAGGGTTGCATGTCCTCTACCTTGTCCTCAAAATAAATATGTTTCTTTAATAATTGAAATCCACTAGGGATGATGACTGTGGCTTTGTTTCCTCTCTAAATTCCAAAATAGGAAACATTTTTCATGCCTGTGAAAATCTATGGAATAAATATTGCCAAAATATATTGAGGCTCTCTGTAAAACAAGCCTTTAAAATGTGTGAATCTGAAATGATCAGGTGTGATTCCCAGCTACCATAATCTAGTTTACGAGCAGAGAGACCATTTCTGCCGGCAGAGATCTTACCCATAGCTATTCTGGAGAGTTATTTGTGTGGAGATCACAGGATGTTTTGTCCTGGAGTGTCTGGTACACAGGCATCTAAGAAGGACTGGGCAAAAGGAAGAGAGAAGGAATGTAAAAGAAAATGCAAAATAATAAAAAGCAACAAAAACCATTCATGACATATCTGTTTCCAATTTTTCTTCTTAACAGATCTGGGTTTCTGGTAGGCTATTCTGCTTATGACTAAACAAACTGTTTGGGAGCACTTCTGGTCTGTATGGCCAGAAAATGTTCAGTGCTTTCATGCCTTTTGGCTCTTAATGTTTGCTTGTCTGTCAAAAATTTAAACTGTATTCTTTTTTCCTCTATTTTTTTTTTTTTGTAACTGAACCAGACATACACCAAAAATTTTGCAAGACTGTGATAACTTTGGTGAGTGCTTCACTTTGAAAAGAACCTTGTAATTTTAAAAAAAAATCAAATATTTCCTTTTGACTTTTTAAAGTCAAGCATTTCAATTATTTAATTTGAAATAACATTCCATTTTGAAATTTCCTTTCAATTTTTTTGAGAAAAACAGTTTTAAATGGTTTTTGAAGCCACATAAAATATTTTGGGTTGCATCACTTTTGCAATGTTTCATGAAACTATAAAAAAGAAAATAGTTTTCAATTTGATCAAAAAGAAACACTTTCCTTTTTTGCTTGGCTTTTTTTCCTGTGAACTACCAGTGAAACAAAATCCATTTTTCTCCCTATTTGACCTATTGAGAGTAAATGAAGGATTATAAAGAAGTTAACTTATATGTTTTTCTCATTTTTTCATACATCTTTTAGAGGCGGTTTAATGTTGCAGATGAAATTTAATTAACTTTCACAGTATTTCTATCATTCACGTATCTCTAGTGCTGAGGAGCAAGACTGAGGTGGGTCACTTTGGGTTCTGCATCTTGTGAGAAGACAGACAGAGCTTTGATGATGATCTAGACCTCTTTTCCTTCTTGCAAGCAACCTGAAGAGACAAAAGGGTCTTTTAAATGCACAAAGACAATTTATATGGAATAGAGAGCATTTAACTTTATAAACGAAGAAACAGTTTCTCTCTCTGAGAGGACTGAATATACACGTATATAAAAGAAGAAACGTTTATAACCACCTTCACTCATGTCCCCCTGTGTGATGTTAGGTGGGTACTTGTTTCCAGGTTTGGTTTCAGTCAGTTTGGTAACTTTCTGGGTTACAGCAAGCTTTGTGCAGTCCTCTCAGATCCCTAGGAAGTTTTCTTCCTGTTGCCAAGGGAGCCTGGCTGTGCATATGTTCCCCGCTCCTTTCATGAGCCTCTCCTGAACAGCAGGCTCCCATCTACTCACTAGGGCTCTCATTCTATTCTCTTCTCATCTCTTCTTCCCACTAGACCCTGAAGAAGCCTGGGACCTCCTCCTATCCTCCTCCCACCCAGTCCTCAAGCATGCTCATCTGCTCTCCAGGGAAAGGAGGAATCTCTGCTCCCTCCAGGGGGTCCATCTGACCTAGTCACTCCCTTTTTAAAGGAACGGAGAATGAAAAGTAAAACAGATGCTGTCCAAAATAAACCTTTTCACATGCCAGAAGAGAAAATCAGCACATCTCCCAGGCTTGGTTCTCTCAAAGCCCCATCATGTGGATACTTAGGCTCTCCAGCTGTTTGTTTCCTGCGTATGGAGCGATGAGACCGTGTTATGGTAACTTCTGCGCAAACTGGCCAAGATCCATCGGAACTTTTTGATCCAAAGCTTTTACCCATTTCCAGATTGCAATTTGCTCATTGCATTTTGCACGAGACATGAAAGCAGAGAGAGTTAATCCAAGCCTGTTTGTTTCTCTAACAGGCTAATGAAAATGGCCTGGGCTGTGTGGCCATCAATGTCTAACTTGGTGTGCCTACGGGCTGCCTATAAATCCTTGTGCTACTGTGCAGGGGCTTTGATAACCACGCTGGACTTTTTTGAGTACAACCATCTCTTTCTTATCCTCCCCCCCAAAATGTGCTAATTGCTACTACCTTGGTAGCAAGCCCAAGTTGAAGTCCTCTGCAGCAGCCTGATCCAGCCTGAGAGTATCTCAGTGCCTGTATGGACTTGGACCAGTAATTTATGGCAGAACTAGAGAGAGAGAGCAGGGTGAAGTTGAGAAACATTTTCAACATTTTTACTGCTGTATCTCACTGTCTTGCTATGTTCAGGTGTCTTATTTTCCTTCATGGAAGATTAATGGAACTGACTGATGATGGTTTCATGCGGTTTAGGGCCAGAAAGGATTATTAGATCATCTTAGCCTGACATCCCATGCATTACAGCCCATAAAAGGTATATGCACATGACACGGTGCAGTGCCGTGTGGAGATACACGCGCTACCTCTGAACAAATTAGCTCAGCTACAGGAAGCAATAAAGCTGCATTAGACTGGGAGCAGTGCTGAAAGCGCTGCGGCTAACGGAGTCCAGGCGCGGCAGCTCCCGCCTGTGCTCTCTCCAGGACACAAACTGTCAGTGCCAGACATGGCTCAGATGCGTCTAATAAATTCCCTCTAGCAAGCAAACTATTTAGATTTAAACTTTTCAGTTTTTAGGGATGCTAAGCTGTGTTTCGCAGGAGAGATGAAGATCATGGCACTGCTGACTGGAGGGGATTTCTCCATCAATGCTCCTCACAGTATCGCTCTGAGGAAAGCAAAACCTCGTTAAATCATTGCCTGGTCAGAGGCTTGCGTGAGGTGACCCACAGCAGTTCAGGCCAGCCTTGTGTGTCGAGTGACCCCTGTCACAGGCTATCCCTACCCACAGTCTGTGCAGAGGAACCTGGCAGCCCAGCTCTTTGGCTTAGAGTCCTGTTTAACTGGTCACACAGCCAGTGCTTGACAGCTAAGGCAGTGTGTAGAGACAAAACCACCTCTCTGCTTCCACTCAATTATTCTTGTTTTATAAGGCTGTGGATCATGTCAAGTCTATTTTTATTTTTTTCCATTCACTAGCCCTGGTACATGAGGTGGTTAACTCATGGTATCTTTAAATTGATGCTTTTGTCATAGTTTTCTAAAGCAGAGCCACTCAGTGTACTGGCACAATTATCATTCTTTATTCCCAAGTATATACTACTTGGCAATATATTAATATTATTAAATAAATTGGAGCTGGGGGGATGGCATTTTAAGCAGAGCATTTGGATCATTCTTGATGATCCTCTCCATTATCTACCTCACTAATCTTTGAGTTACCTGCAAAACTTATTAACAAAAGTTTTATACCACCTTTTAGATGACCACCTTTAGATGGCATATATATAAAATAATATGACTAAAAAAATTCCCTAAAGAGCAGGAATATCTTGTCTGAGATCTTTCAGTAAGCTAGTTTTAACCTAATCTGTGTAGTCTCTGTTAATTTTAAAGTGTCTTGTGTTTTGGTGAAATCCAGATTTATTATGCTAGTATACATTGATTAGACTTGTGGTCTTGACAAAAATGGTTGTTTGGTCACAATTTTTTACCAAAGCTTATCTGTAAACAGAATCTTAAATGTAAAATCTTTTAGTTTAACCAAGTTGAGTGATCTTCCATCAGAATTGTAGTGGCACAGAAAATTTTTCAATAACTTGAAAATTCCCCATTTTTCATGTATTTACAAAGCATCATGGTGGTTGCTCAAACATATTATTAGTTTCTATACAGCTTTTGCCTGTAAAATGATTTCATAAACTATGTTTGTTTAAAATTATATAATTTTAGCACATATTTTCTCATGTCACCATCTGAAGGTGATAAACTCAGTCCCTGGCACTTTATTGAATGTACTTTGTATAGTGTTTTGTTAAAATGACACCCACAAAATATTTCTATGGAAAATATACACCTAGCTACAGTTTGCCATCTAGAGTAAGCATACATAATCTAGAGATTTTTCTTGGTCCTCTGCATTTAAATTCCTTTTGCTATTTTGTGTTGTTGTAGTCATGGTTATCTGAAGATATATTCAGTGCAAATTTTGCAAGGAAAGGGGATATTTTTAATAAATTAGGGGATGCAACTGGAAAAAACAGACAAGCTTTTGGACATGAAGTCCTTTCTTCAGGTTGAGTATATTTCAACTTGTGGTTTATAATGCTTTGTTATTTACTGAGGTTTTGTATTAATATTTTATATTCTGTTTTGTTTTTAATCTTCTTTTAACTAGGATATCATCTTGCTCAGTAAAATCTGTTTTACTTGTGAACTAGGCTTGCAGGTATCCTGGATTTTATTTTTTGACAGGCCTCATATTTTGCAAACACTTTCCACTTTAAATATGTGGTTGCAATGACTGTTTCATTGCAAAATATACAAAAAATAGCAAACAAAAACTATATATATGTATGTATTTATACATACAAGCAAATAATTTCATTATATGTTCAGCCTGCACAAGGTAAATACAATCAGGTCATGATATCTATACCTAAGAAACAGTTTGTTTTATGTTAGCTATTAACTTTCAGTTAATTTAAATAAGATCCAAAACTGATTTATCTTTTTTGAGCTCAGGACTTTGTGCAAAAAAGATATTAACATTTTTTATTTTTAGAAATGCTGGAAAATTTTTTGATACATGAGATGATGAGCAAGCTTCTTCCAGGATGAAGTCACCCCTACTAAAACTTTTAGCTTTGTTACACATTAAGGACAGATGTTATGGAGCAGTACAGGCTGTTATCTACCATGAATAGGTTTTGTATTGTGGATTCTACAGACTGGCCAGTAGATTTTTTTCTTTTACTTCTTTTTTTTTATTATGTAGATGTTTCATGTTTTCAGGCATAACATTTGCCTCCCATTCTGACCTTTCAGAAACAGCTAAGAATGTCTTTGATGTGAAGACCCTGTCTATGCCTTTTTTCCCCATTTTATACTTATGACAGAAGCTGGAAGTTTGAAAAGCTATTTTAGTCATGACAGATATCCTTCCATATTTCCAGTACCAAATGCAGAACGCTTCTTCTTGGGCAAGAGTATCTCTGGCTGCTATTTTAATTATCTAGGCTCCACTCACTAATACACTAAATGGTTAAAAATATGTTCCTTATCTGACCCGTTTTGCTTACATTATTGTGCGGACGATACCATAAAACTGGTTTCAACACTTGAGGATATCTACTAGGATTATCCTGTTACCACCCTCTGTCTTCATGGTTACATTAATAGCAACCTAATACCTTACCTAGAGATTATTCCATCCACTACTGAGATGGTATCCATTAGAATCGTGCAATCTGCCTCTGTCCATACAATTTGTGAGCTCCACTGAGTACACACTCTTTCTCTTTAGACTTCTGGTAAAATTATTTGCAAAGAAGATACATTGTTATAAAGAGACCTTAAACTTTAGAAAACATGGTTTTCAGATTCCTGGGAAAAGGAGGCTTTTCTTACAGAATTGCCACAAGAAATGGAGAAAAAGGAGAAATTTAATGATATTGACCAATTAATAATTGCTATCACATTTTCCCATTAAAATATATTTCATTGAGTTAATAGAACTACAAGGGAATAATTAAGTAAAAAAAAAATCGGGATTCATAATGGCATAAAATCTTGCATAATCACAAAGCAAAACCATCTCATACTTACAGAAGCACATGTAAAAGTACACATTCAAGCAGTTTCACTTTCATGAAAGTGTACCTAAGTCCAGAAACAGGAAACATGAAACTTTTAGATTTTAGAAAGTAGCTAAAAATGATGATTTTTTATTTATCCCGTCTCATACAGGATATAAATAAAAAATACTACTAAAAAATGCAGAAGTAAGATATGTGTTTGTTCCGTCAGGTGTGCAGTGGCATAGGCGTGCCTTAGAAACTCATAGGAGAAATGTCCGAGGGTGGATGGCTGAAGTGGAAGCCCTGCAAAAAATGCACAGATCAAAAATTCAGACCTTATGGTTAATTAGGTGGTGCTGAACAACTGAATTGTAGCCAAATCAAGCTGTCTGTGACATGTTAAAGCGGGTGTGGAACACCCATCTGTCTATTGAGAACCAGGATTGGAATGATGATGCTTCTGAATAAGAAAAAAAATCCATGTTGGTCCTTACCTTCCTCCTCCATCTTTGAAGTCTGCATTTCTACACAGTGCCTGTTGCAGTCTGTTCAGTTTCACTACACTGTGCTCTAATTTCATCTCCCATATCTGTGCCATCCACACAGGGAGCAGATATAGCCAGGATGTCGCACTTGGGGAGTGCAGCAGCTGTGCAGATCTACCATTCCTTTTAGCATCTGCAAGAGGCAGAGCACAGGGCATGGGGTGGACTGCCTGTGCTGGCAAAGGCCTCGAAGGACGCAGGAACTGCCTCAGTTCTGAGCTTGTTGTGAATCATGATGCCACTCTAAATTCCTGCATTGGAAGGGTAGTTTTTTTCATCCCCCAACACTGAGTTGCAGTTGTGGGCCATGGTTTTACTCTAAACAAGTGACCTTTACATTCCTTTTCTTCTGCAAACAATCAACAGAAATCTAAACATGTGCATAACAGAATATTATAAGAACAGAGCTCTAAATTTAGAAGTCATGCATTTGGGATTTCAAAGCTGCTTCAAGTGCTGTTAGTACTTTTGGCAGCCCAGATTTATGTTAATTACATGAGGGTTGCTGGAGATGTCTCTTAGTGTCTGGACATTTTTGCTTGTACTCTGTCTGTCTTGGTTTCCTGCATGCCACAGTCTTCAACTGAATGTCAAATTTTTGGTGCAGCACTGAAATCATAATTCCACACAAATTCTAAGGGGCCAGAGAGAGCTGTATTGCATAGCTTAGGTTTCTGCTGCAGTATGGACTCAGTATTAAAAGCCATTTAACATGTGACTACTGCTGAAGGAAGGAGGCACAGCTGGCAGCTGCGTGGATGAGCAAGCACATTGAATGAGGACATTTTTCAAGCACTGGTTGGGGAGAGAGAAAAATATGCAAATAATTTCTTTGGCAGTGTTTATTTATTTATTTTGGAGCTCACCCTATTGTTTATCATCATGATAGTTTTTGACAGATCATGTGTTGTGGTTACTTTGTATTTCAGAGGCGGATGTTCTGATATAAGGGATTTTGCCCACCCCACTTATTAAATGCAAGGGATAATAAACTTCTATAACTGCACAATTTATCATATCATATGTTACGCCTTGTCTAGGGTGAATATCTTCATCCCTGAAAAGATAGATAATAAATAGACAATAACTTACCATAATTTGTGACAGCCTGTCTTTGCCAGGAAATGTGATGACCAAGCTGGGCAGATCACTTGGACTGTGTTACCCAAAGCCACCTGATTACTGGATGTGTTTGAATTAGAATTCGTGAATGCCCAACCAGTGCAGTCATTCTCCTCCTATAACAAAATGTGGCAAATGAAAAGTACATTGCATTTCTGTGCAAACCGTCTCCTTCTTGTCCCAGGTGTTTTACTTCAGTCCCATATGGGATCAAGGACAACTGATCAAAGAGGTGTAGCAAAAAGTCTGCTTCAGTCAAAACATCAGCCTTGTAATGTCCAAGCCTGGTATCAAATCTTGCATATATTCATGGAAGCTTATGGTTCCAGGAGAACTTAACAGGAAGAGGTGATGGTCTGTGGATCCTGGCCTTTTCCACACTGCCATTCCCTTAAGGTCTGTGGTGGCAGATGTCAACCACTGGCTACACAGAAGAGCAGTCTCAGCAGAACTCAGGGTAGCAAAATGGCATTGCCGTATTACAGGTCCAGACAGGGAGGGCATTAGCGCCTGATTAGTAGAGCTTGGTTAAAAGAAAGCATGAAGGCAAGATGGAAAACTCTTATTTGGCTAGAAGCTGGCTCAGAGATTTTCAATGGCTGCAGAGAAAACTGAATTTTCTTGGGATGCAAGGGCCAGGAGAATGGTGGGAACTCTCGCAGTGAAAGTGAGATGGAGAGGAGGAAAAAGCAGAATGAAATTAAGAGCCAAGAGGAAAACCCTGGAGATATAAGGTTTTGGGGTTTTTTTTGGTTTTGTTCTTTGGTATTTTTTGTCCTGCCCAAATAGGTTGTCTTCTTTGGGCAAAATGCTCCTATGGCAGGGAATGCCTTACTTGCACACGAAATACCATCCCTCAGCAGTACAGGCTCACCAGGGAAGGGGAAGGGAGACAGCATACCCAGGACTACTTGCTGCCTGCAGGAACTGCCTACTTCGCCATGTTTACAGCTTACCCTGTTACGCTGCAGGGAGTTTATACCACATCATACCTATACAAAGCACTGCTTTCTATTGATGACATGCCTTCTTTAATTTAACCTGGCAGAACTAACTGTCTTAAAATTCTTCTGGCTGTAAAAAATACTCTCTGTGTCTGTCTGTGGCAGCTGATTGGAATATTCTCTTTACTCTTTAAGTACTACCCGGGGTATTGGAAGCAGATCTGAAAGAGCTAGTGCTAGTAACCCCAGCAGATGCCTGAAGCACAGCGTATTCATAAGCTGAAGTTGCCCTTCCGCTAGTTCATGTGCACACCTGGAAAGGGGCATATTTTCCAGCAGGGGAACTCCCATCTGCTCTGCCCTTCAGGTCCCATTTCTCTAAGGCAGCTAAGAAAATCGCTTCCGAGGAATAATACATTAGCATGTGTTTTTAACCTAGAACAGATCAAGATCTGCTAGTAGGCATATTATAGAACTCATGTGTGTGTGTAAGCAATTCTCTGGATGTAATTTGTACAAGCAAAGCCATGGCTTGATTCTTCAGTTATGAGCCTTTGGTTCTTGGACCACAGCTGGCAAGGATGAATTTTTAGAGATGGTTGAGGGAACTGAGCCCACCTTCTTTCATTCACACTGCCCCTTGCAGTGAGTACTCTCGTCTTCAGGGTGCCAGAGCTGGGCTGCACCCTGTCCTTTGTTTCACTCGCCTTATAATCAGGCCTCTGTTTGCTCTATGCTTACTTGTACGAGACCTCGTTGTTCAGTGATTTCCAAAATATGGTCTGAAGGCTTGTAATAATACTGGGTACAATTATTTATACACAAAACTCTTTACAAAACAGAGGATTATGAACCATATCACTGGCTCCCATTTAAAGTGGAATCCAGCTACCACTCAACTAATTAACATAATGGTTTGTTTGTTTTTTTTTAAAGCCTACTTTTCTGCTTTTACAAAAAATTAGGATATTTGAAAATTAGCATTTTAGTGTACTTCCTCTCTGAACATAACTCCTTATAACTCGGTCTCCCTACACCTGTCTCAGACCGGCCCCCTCCAATCTTCAGTCTACAAAAATATATGCAAAGGTCAAAACAACAAATTGCTGGGACATTGCTGGAAATAGAGCATTTAAATAGAAAATGAGGTTTTCTAATCTGTGGTTGCCCTGTCCCTGTAAGGGTAGAAAGTTTTATAATGGTGAAAGAAGTCAGTGGAACCTTGCCACATGGCCTGTCTCTAAAATGGAGACAAGAGGGGTGAAAATAAAGCAGTTGCGTAGAAATTGCAGTAAAGCAATTACATGTAAATTGTATTGCAGCTAAGGAAATTGGGGAGCATTGCCCCAGTGTGTTTGCAATGTTGAATCTCTCAGTCTGTGGTGCAGGGCAGGGTACCCATGAGGCTGACTTCTGTCTGACTGTTGGTAGAACTCACCCAGCTTGTACAACAAATGACAGAAAACAAGTATAAGCACTGGCTGCTAGAGGGGAAGGATGAAATATTCCCTGGCCAAGCCTTCTTCCTGAACAAACACATGAGCAGAGTCAGGGGGTCCTTTTGTTGGTCTTTTTTTTCCTTTTTCAGAAGGAATTGGTTGTTCCGGGCCCGCTACAGATGCTGTCTTGGGACACTGTGCTGTGGCAGACAATGAAAAGTTTTGAAGGTGTTAGTAGAAGGGATGCTTTTCTGAAAATACATACGGAAGTGAAAAGATTAAGCTTTTCACTTGAGAGTGAAGATTTACTTAAGTGTAAGTAAGACTACAAATGACCACTGGGTAATTTATCAGTATGGAATATCTTAGAATGAGTAACAGTTTAGATTCTTAAGGCCTTGTGCTCACAAAATCTAATGTTACATATTTCAGCAGGTTTCATCCTTCTCTAGTGTCAGTGGATGGTGACTAAGCCAAATGAAATCTACGCTCTCTAACCTTGATGAATAAACTCTACTATTAATCTTCTCATAAAGTAATAGATTCTTTTCTTTCCACAGGTATGGAAAGAGAAAAAGGAAGAGGAAAGTAAAGGAGAGGGAAGTAAAGAAAAGTTGTACAGAAACAAATATGAATGTTTCATCTGTCATTCAGAAACCACTAATGTCAAAACATATTATATTGCTTTTTCCAAGAATATTTTGCAACCCTAGATTGTAGAGATATATGTTTTGATCTGTTCTCTGACACTTTTTATGCTTCAGCAACAGAAAAACATAATTTTTCTCACTATATAACATTTATATTATTATATTTATATTATATTAACAGTACTGATGTTGACATTATAGTGTCTTTTTTTTTTTGCCTTCCACCTCCATTAAATCACTATGTTCAGCCTTGAAGAATTCTGTAGTTTGACCCACTGAAAGACTCTGTTGTCACAGACTAACATTTAGATGACACAAGTCTCCAAAATTGCAGCTTAGCTGTTGCCTGAGCAGATTTAATGGAAAAAGCTGTACATTTATGTTTAACCCTTCCAGCTGAACTGGTGGGAAATCCTGGTAGTTGAAAGGATTTGGCAGAACCAGTATCACAAAGTATTTTTATGTGAGTGTCACTCCATGGTTTGGAGTAATTTATGCATTCATTTCCAGTTGATATTTCTTGCTAACGTCATCAATCCCAAACATGATTTTTCACAAGATCATTTAAAGTTTGAGGAAAACTCTTAAGAGCTTTCCATTAAAAAGTCTTTGAGAATTAGTTTTTCTGAACTTCTTTTGGATATTTGAGAAAAATGAATCAACTAAATCTTTGTTCATGTAAGCTTTGATTGTTTCAAAAAAGTTCGACAGGTTTGTCAGGCATCATTAGCCTTCAAAAAAAATCTTTTCCCCAATATTTCATGTTTATCCACATGCCCAATAATCAGAGGTCCATCTTCTTTTTAGATTACCTTTCCCATCCTTTAGCAATCACTGATTTTATCAATAGTTTCAGATTATTGACAGAAAGACTAAGTAGGAAGGAATAAGAACTGATCAATAATATTTCCCATCTCATATTTTTACTGAACAGTTAGAAAGATTTTTAGTTTTTTAAACAAAGATTACAATTCACTATTATTTTGATGTCTTCATTAGGATATGTGGTATTTGGTCAATAGAAAAACAATTCTTCACTACACAAGTTCTCCCCCACCACATTATTGCCTTTTTTGTGTGTATGTTTTCTGTTTGGTTGGTTTTCTTTTTTGCTTTTTGCTTTTTCATTTTTTGTTTTTATTTTTCTTTTTTTATTTTTTTTGGTACAAGATGTCTTATGGAAAAATGCATAAAGCAAGTTTCTGTAAATCCATATTCAGTAGGTTCAGTTATATTACTCTTCCTAATTATTTTTTAATCATATCATACTGAGTACTTGATTAATCTGTGGTCGGTGTCAGGTTACAGGGGCTGTAATTGCTATGGTCTTCCTGTTTATTTTTTCTAAAATATGGACAAAATAACATGTCAATTTTGGGGAACATTTCCAAATTCCTAGAAAAACAACCTTAATAATCAGAGGTGTTCTTTCATTAGTTCTTTTAAAAATGCATATTTTTTAGAGTTAATGATTTGAAAATGTCTAGCTTTAACAGATGCTGTCTAATATCCAGGTAATAAATTTTCCCTTAGAAAGTGTTTCATCATCATAACGCTGTCTACATATATAATCTGGTTTTCTTCCAAACACAGTTTTGCCTCCTTGCATTAATTCTTGGCAATTTCACCATTCCTATTTTTCAGGATTTATTTTCTTTCTTGCAATATTCCAAGTATCCCACCTAACTGGCAGTTGAGTAATAGTCCAATGGGACTGTGCTTTAATTTAAAGAATCCTTCAGGTGCAATTACTCCCATCACATTTATGTCTAGTGCCAAAGTACAAAAGAGGGAAGATAACATTTCAGACTCCTGAAAGACTCATGTGAAAATGATTTTTGATATTTAGGGAAAAATTATATTCAGATATCAAAAATATAATTGCTGAGCAGGGGGTGTGATAAGGAGTCCTGCTTCTGGATTCAAGCAAGGCAGCATAACAAAGAAACATCTTGTCTGTCAGGAAATAACCTCAAATGCTGAAAATGGTGCTTTGACCAGAGCTGGTGATTACAAGCAGACAAAGGACAGCTTAATGCTGTTCTGGAATATTCTCTGTGTCCTAGGGCTCCTGGAAGTGTCTTAGGTGCCTAAACAAAGAGTCCAGAATATATATAGAAGCCCTGTGCAGGGATGTCCAATATGACATGAGAGCCATGGAAGACCCACACACTTCTGGAGCAGCAACTGAGGACCAAGGAGGATGATGGAAATCATCCAAAATGGGCCATGTTTAGACATATTTGTTGCCAGGCTGAGAAGATGACTTAAATGAATGCGTCAATGGTATGCATTAATTATGTTTTTCTTGTATTTAGGTTTGTACTTAACATCTTGAGTTCTCTTAATACAGGAGAGCAGACAAAAATTAGAACTGAAGATACAAAACAGTGCGTTTTACTAGGTACCTATAGACGTCATGTCTCAAGCATCTTAAATATGTGAAATGTTTGAAAACTTTTCATCCTAAATGCTATTTATAAAATAAGCCAGTAAAATGTTAAAACACATGCTGACCAAAGACTTCCAGAAAAGAATACTAGACTCTCATTCTTCTACTGACTCACATTCAATCTGTAATGTGGAGTAAATAATTTCGTATGTTTGCAGACCCATTGACCTACTTGCAAACTCAGACTAGCTATATTTGCCACTTCTGAAGAAGCCTTTTTGCTGCCTATGGATGAAAGAGTCTATCCATAACAAATAGTATTTTAGTTTATGGAATAGAGTTTGAGGTAGAGAAACACTGAGTAACTTACTAAAGGTTGTAGTTAATGCTTCAAGGGGCAGAGAATTCGCTGTCAGCACATCAAGACTCTGAATCTGTAATTTCTACAGCAAAATCTGCAGTGTATATAAACTCAAGTGAAATTAAAAATTCAGTTATGTTTAACCTCACAACAGTCAAAAAAGTGATTTCTTTTTAAGTAATATGTCTAAGATATATGCTAATTAAAATAAGATAATACAATGGGGATGTTAGTGCACCTTGAAAACGAATTTCTTCCATATTTGAACTTTTTTACTGTGGTTATGACACACCTTCTGATGGATCTGTGACCATTAGCAAGTGCACAATGCCATATGTCCTTATGCACATGGCTCTGATTCAAAAAAGGAAATAAGAAAAGTCTGAAGGACACACATTCTGAAATGAAACAGTCAATTTTCAAAAGATGTCCGTCCATATTTTTCACATCCAAAACATTTGTATAGTTCAGAAGCCTTCACGCTTATATCCAGAGTTGTAAACTGAGACTTCAAGGTTTTTGAATTTTGGCCATCTTTACTTAGTAAGCTTCAATCTGGAAATTTTTAGTACTGGCTTCCTGTTTCAGCTGAATAGCAAACACATATGTTATTCCTCTCACATGGCCATTTAAGCCACCTGTCCACAAAAAAAGGACATACACAGGTAGAATCTTCAAAAACCTGTGAGTGAAATTTTTCCTTAGCATTTATGGTTTACTTTAAAAAGTTTGTTCTATTCCACAAAAAAACAGATTCCTTCACTCTGTGATACTTTGGCATAAGGACTGACCTTGATCCTGAAGGTGTGCCTCAAGCAATAGCTCCACTCTGTCAGGATTTTTATGCCTTGTAGTTTTTAAGGAATATTATTGAAATAGTTTCCTTTTATTATATTTCATGCATTGAGAGAATATTAGGATACAGAAACTACCTTGTCTCTTTGGAAACAAGAAACATTCAAAACTGCAGACTTCTAAAACATGTTGGCTTTCTTAGTTACCATAGTGTTTATCTAATTCGAATAACAAAGCTTGAAAACCTTTAATAACACCAAAAAAAGAAAGAAGGGGGAAAAAAAGAACCTCTGATAAAAGGATTTTGAGTCTGCTATAATAGTACAATTCAAACCAAATTGTTTTAATTCAAGTATTTAGAATGCAGTAACACATTTCAAAACTGTAATGTGTTTGTAGATAACCCAATTTCTTTATGCATAGAAATCTCAAAAGAGAGATGTGAGTTTGTTACTTAGTTTTGATCATTTATTTTGTATAAGTAATGACTATAACATAAAATACAGTGTGGGTTTGTTTTTTTTTTTTTAATTTCAGTAAAATATCTTCTATTCCATGTTTAGCACATGAAAAGACAGACTTTTTTTGAAACAAATGCAGAAGGGCTTACAGTAAGTGGATTTAATTTAATTACAGTACAGTGACAGCAGAGCCTGGATCTAGAGCAGACCGGGTACTCCCCCCCAACATCCCTCTATAAAGCCTAAATAGGGCAATGGGATGCCTCTGGAATAGTAGATCTGAGGATGATCCTTTCCAACAGGGAAGAACCTTGTCTCTGCTCTGTGTTCCACCACGCAGGAGCCTTCATATGTGTCTCACATGGCAGAAAACTGCAGGGAATACCTTTCCTATCAGCCTTTTAATTTTTAAAAGTGAAAGCTCCAATTTGTCCCATTTTTTTCTCTCATTAAAGTCCCACAGGTTTTTATGGAATATTTTGTCCCAAAGTCAAATAAGAGGAAACAGGAACAGTGGGATGTTTTTCTTATTTTTTCTTGGGGTGGAGATATTTCTTCCCCACCAAAATTTTCAGACATGCTCAGCAGCTGTGAAGTGAAGGTAAATCTGGGAGGGGTCAGGAGGCACAGAAGCCAGAATGGCCTGTTAAGAAGAAAAAGAAAAGATTGGGATTTGTGATAAATCCTTGGCCAGAGTATAATTAGCAGTAGAAGACAGAAGCAAGCAGGTGTCTCACTATTGGATCATGTATCTGAAGGTGAACTTTTCCCAAGGAATCACACACCCTAGTACAAGGCTGTGTCCATCAGGATGTCCACCTCCAAGGCTTTGTCACGCAGCTGGGAGCTGAGACGAGGAGAGGCGGAAAACTTCCTGTCACACATTGAAGGGTATAGCAGAATAAAATACCGAAGATGGCAATGTGGTTATCCTACCCTAAAGAAAACTACTCTAAGATTTTCCTGGTCCTAAAGACACCTTGGAGGTTGAATTTCTTCCAAGCACTAACCCATACGCGCTGTGGTAATGGATGAGTGGAATTTCTTGCCAGCTCCCCTGCATCCTGCTTAAAGCTGGACTGAATGGACTTAGAAAAGGAGAAAAACAATGCTGAGGGAAAGGGTGGAATTTTTTTCCTGCAGCCCAAAGCTCTTATGCGCAGAAGTTTTGCTGCTGTAACCAACCATTGCAGAGCTCTCCGGCAGAGTGACTCTGTGGGATGCAGAGACATAATACCAGCCAAACTCTCAACGTGCTTCTCCCAGCTTCATCTCTGCACCCTTTAGGAATGACAAAAATTGTGCAATAAAATTCAAGGACACACAGAATTAGAGGCTTCATCTGCAATTTGCCCCATGGCACCCTTTTGGCCTCTGGAGCCTTATGCCGTGAGATTTAGTATTTGGCATAAAAAGATTTAAGGTTTGGGGGGAGTTCACTTGGACTTGTTTAACAGACATTTTTAAAGCTTCAGGCAGTAAATACAGACTCATTTGGAATGTTTATATGCCTGGAGTTTGAGAAAGAACTGTATCAACTGAAAAAAATACATTAAAAACATTATTCAAATATGCATTTACATAAAGAGCAAGTTTGTTCCTGTCTGGGTAGTTGGTTGCCTGCACATGGAAAAGACCACTTTAAAGTAAACAAATGAGTATTTTAGTTAAATGATCACCCTCAGAAATGTAGGAGAATAACTTGACAGCTAGGATACCCTCTGCAAACTTGCTTATAGCATTGCTCCTGGCTGCTTACTCTGACTTCTCCCACACTCTGACTGCAGTAGAAGGAAGTGCAGACTCCAGACATGACTATCACAGACCTTTTCTTCTTCTTTATTTCCTAATGATTACAATAGGCTGAACCAAAGTCTTGCATAAATAACGGCATTCTTACTCCAAGTGTAAAGTATCAGGATAAAGAGGAAACTCTTATACAGTTAGGCCTCTAAATGCAAACTAAAACAACATCATTGTACTTTCTAGAGAGCTAAATGCCTAAGAACAAGTCACTTGTGCTTTTCCACCTATTCTTTTGTGAGGCTGACTCATAGCTCCAAACAGTGCCAAGATGGACTTGAATCATAGGTAGATGGATGAAAGGTGGGATGACCTCTGTGGAGATGGCTTTATTTAGGAGATTCTTCTTCTTCAAACCACCAATTCCTACTTCTGTTTACCTTCTTGACACGTTACAGGTAGCATAATATTCAGCTGGTGCATCTGTATGTACAACAGAGATGATTACACAGGTCCTAGTCCTACGATTCAGCCTATCTGGGTGGTTTGCACAGGAGCAGCCATGCCAATTTGTAATGTCAGGTCAATAATTATGGTAGTGTTCCAACTCTCTGTACTGAATAAGATATCTTTAAGTAGTGTGGAACATGAAGAAATCATCTTTGGAGTCTAAAATTCATCCTTAGCATTTGTATATGGTAAATAGCTTTATAGCTACACTTGCTGTTCTACCAGCCTCAACAGAATTATTCCTCGCAATGCTTTAATTGCAATTGATTTGATTCTAAGACTTGTACAACCAAGATCTAGAGAAAATTATTAAAATAAATAAGTTTTCATTTGCCTCCACCATTCAGTCACATAAGAAAATTTTCCAAAGAAGACTGCTTTTTCCACAACTGAGAATCAACAAAAGATATTCACTGCCACTCAGAGAAGCATTTCCAAATGAAAGCAATGTACTCCTACCTGAGAGTACCCATCATCAAGACTCTTATTTTTAGTCATGATGGGGGTCATCTTGGAGCATCAGGGGAATACAAGAACAGGCCACAGTGGAAAACTACAGCAAAGTGACACTTTGTGTGAGTACCTTGCACTGGAGCACACTCCAGTGTGGCACTACCAGGTAGGCATCTTCATCCTTGCAGACAGGATAAAACAAAGCAGACCACTGTGAACACCCTGTTCCCAATCCAGATATACTGGTGAAGAGATAAATGCTCTTACTGATATTCTATACTGTCTGCTGGAGTTACCCTTTTAGGACTTAGTCATCAGAATGATCACCTTCAGCACTGAGCAGCTGGAAGAGAAGTTTCTGAGACATTCCTCAGCTGCTTCAAGCAGATTCACACAGGTTATGGCACACAGTCATATTAATTGTTTGAATAATATATCTGATTTTCCTTGAAATTAATTGGGGAAGATCCACATGATTTGCTCCAGCATTTGACTGTCAATGTTGGTAACTTCCTGGTGGAAGATATCGTTTGGGATCATAATGGTTTCCATACCTACAGCTGGATGCCGGAGACAAAGAGTGAAATCAAGGAGTAATTTTGTGAGTAGGAACTAAAGGGCATCCAAAGCATTCGTCTCCACACTGCGTTACGGAGAGTGGCAGAGAGGATCTCAGTCTGACCCTAACATAGCTAGCACATGCCCACAGCGCAGTGAGTTGTGAGCAATAACTCAAATTTGAGGCTAAGTACTTGCACAGGAACTGCTTCAAAAGTGAAAATTGAGCCACAGAAAATGAATGCAAGCCTGTTGTACCATCACAGGGCCCTACCTTTCAGAACTAGTTAAAAATCCTAATAAAGTTTTGCTGAGAAAGGATGTTTGCACATACAAGTGTACCACATTTTATATGCACATTGATTATATTTTCAAAAATATCATCTGATTTTTAGAGCAATGCACAAAGTGACAGAATCTTTACAGTAAAAAGACAGAACAAAAACCTGGGATTTTCTGCTTCCAGTTCAGCACTACAGGTATATTTATATATTTATTTTTTTGGGGCGAGTTCTTTTAATTTTTTAAATTTGCATTAAATGTATAGTGCAACTTTTATTTATTGACCAGAAGCATATTTTAGTTAAGTGATGTTATTAAAAGCAGAAAAACTCCACAAGTAAAAGATATAATTCTTTGATATTAAATGAATGCATTAGATTTCCTGCTTTTCTGCTACAGTCCAAGTAGAATAGTTTTTGATCACTAATAAAATACAATAACCATTCTACTCATGAGATTAGCCTGAGAAATCACTTGCTGTTATGGGCCAAGTTACTCTGTTAATCCATACTCATGGGATTAACAGCGATTATATCCTTTGGGAAATCATGCATCTTTCTAAATATATTTCTAGTTTTCTTCAGAAGTACTGGTAGGAAAACAAGAAGTGAACGGAATATAGTGAGTGATTTCCCATGGTCTTTGAAAATCAATTCATCTAATTGTATTACATTTACATAACTCCTAGGCCTTTTGCTTAAAAAGTGAGCTTCTTTTAATCCATCTGTCATGCTTTATTCTACTACAGGATAGAAATCACACCATGCTTCAGAGAGTTAATCATTAAAGACTATGAATTGCAGTTTTATGCACAAAAGGGCACAGGCCCTGGCACAAATACACATTATATCATCTTATCACACTATCTGCTACACACTTAACCACCTTTGATCTTATCTAATAATAGATATATTGCTGAAATAATCGCCATTTAAATATATTAGGTTGTTTGACATAGGTACTACACACAAGGAAAATCAATAATGATTATACAATCACTAGATACAATGTAAACTGCATACCACAAATGTCTTTACAGGGTTAGATAACATCACAGAAATCCTAATGAACGTCAATAGCCATTAGTTTTTAGAAGCAGTACTTGAACTTTTGGAATTTTTTTACAATAACTAGTCCAAACTTAGGTGCAAGACTTTAAAACAAATGAAGATCAAAGAAAGAATGACAAGTAGATCTAACAAATACATCTCCTGGACTGGTCAATATTTGCTGCTCTTTTGAAAAAGTAGTAAATATATATTCATCTTCTGTAGTAAGTGGAATCTATGCTAGCAAGATTACTTAGAACCTTAGGGTGAAAGCATTATTTTCACATTTCATTTCAATGACAACTGAGCTTACAACCACCACCTGTTAAGTCTCACAATTTAAAGGCAGGTCATAAGAGGTAAGGTCACTATATGGAATTCCTTAGCAAGGCTTTTTTCCACAAGATAAAGTAGTTGAACCAAACAAAATTAAAACAAAGTGTACAACAGCTATTAAATGTGTGTTCAAAATGTGGTTTGTGAATAATGCTTTCTTCAGCTCAGCCCCTCTGTAATTGACACGCTAATATTCTAGTTATACTTTCTGAAGCAACATTCCTGTATAATTTCAGTCTGTGCCTATTTGGCAGGATTTAATATTAAACTGAAATATGATATCTGGATTTGAAAGGCGCAAAAATTAATCCTTTTGTATGGAAACTGCAGTGGTCATTAGAGAAATAGACAAGGTTTCGTCAGAAGTTGAAAATTAAAAGGGTTTCACGTGTTTCGGAAGAGCAAGAACATAAGGACTCAGCAAAAGGTGCTGCATCCACCTTTAATCAAAGATGAGAGCAGTTTTATCTCTACACAAAATCAATTGGTAGTTCTTGGTACTTTCCAGATGTAGAAGAAAGTGCCCAACATAATTACACTGACATAAAGGTTCTGCTGCTATCCTCACCAATAAGACATAGAAAAGATTTTGTAGATAAGTAGGCTTTGAAAATAGTTGCAGAGCTGTAAAGCAATTTTGTCTCAATTAACTGCTATTTTGAGCAACATTCAGAAGGCAATACAGTGTTAACTTTGTATCTCCAAGGCTTTGAGTCAAACAATTTTCAAACCTCAATTTATAAATAAACACCAAAAGAGGATAAAAAAGTTTCTCAAAAATGTAATCCACTCATTCCTGTTTTATAAAATCAAAAGATTTTGGAAGTAAAGAACCAACAGTTTATAACCCTTATCTTCTATCCACTCTAACATGGCTGTCAAATTTACTGTTTAAGCTTTTCTTTGTAATCACACTATTACGCACTTCATCACCTTCCCCACCCCCATCTTTCGATCTAATGGTTTTAAAGGGAAAGGAAATTACTTGTCTTCACTGCCAGCACTTGACACTTTTATGGGTCATTTGTAATGAAGCTATTCTTCGGTTTTAATGGAGACCTTGATTTGGACCAGTGTGAATAATTGTCAAAAGGTGATTAATTAAATAATCACCGCCACCCTGTAAAATGGATCAACATATTACATTACACTGATCCAAAAGTTATTTTATTCCTGCATTAGACTTCAAATTCTATGCATTTAAACAAGCCTTAAACTGGGCAATATAATTTACTACACATTAATTATACATATCATGTGGCTAAAGTAAGGAAAAGTGGTTTACACCTTTTTTAACTCTGCAAAATATGCTGCCAAGGCTTATTACAATGAAAGATCCTTTGGGGGAATAATATTCTTGACTGACAATACACACACACACACACACACACACACACACACACACACACATATATAAAGTAACTAATGTTCTCTACATAAATGTAGCATTGAGAAAGATCCTTATGTTTTAGAAACACACAGTTTTAGGTGAAACATATATTTAAAAAAACCCCACACAACTTCACATTTAGTTACATCTGAACAAGAGACAAGCACATGTTTAATGGCCTCTACAGGAGATGGATAGATATGTACTGTTAAATTGTGGAATATTATTCTTCAGTTTGGACAGTCCTGTGCAGGTTCATGTCCTGCTAACTCTTCCAAGTAATAAACTTTGTTAGAGCTATGGCTTTTGTTATAGCTTATTGCCTTCAGTTCCTTCTAGACAGCTGAAATAGCATTAGCAATAATATTTATAATTGGCTAATGGTCTATATAAATGAAATGTCAGGATTTTGAATTCCAATTTTTGAGACTAAATATGATAACATAGTGTTTTTGGTTGCTGAACCTTTCCAGAAGAAATTAAGCTTTAAAGTATTGCTGTTTAAGATGTAAAGAGGCACCAAGCAAATGCATGTATAAACAGTCATTGTGGGAAATCGGAGAGAATTATTTTTGAGCATATTTTTGCACTTGTTCCAGTGTCTACAAAATACTTCAACAGACTGACAAGAGAGTCACATTTCAGGCAAACATTAAATAGCACCAACATGTTAAATGATGATAGAAAAGGCAATAGTTCACAGAAATATGTAGGTGTCTGCTGTACACAAAAGGCAAATAGCTGTTTTGAACTGTGAAGACTATTTAAAGGTTTAGTGTACACCTTGGATTCCTGCTACCTACATAAGTACAGAGACCTAAATCCACTGCATACTGGGACTAACTGATCAAAGCAGTAGTTAAATCTATCCATGGAAAATCTAAGTAGTCTTTGGAGGCAACTCTTTGAATGCAGATTAGTGATTTCATTGAAGTAGTCAATCAACTGCTTTTTTCTGGTTGTTAAAATGTCACTGAGTGAACAGAGCAGATAAAAAAAAATGATGAGCAAAAAATAGTATTTCAACTTGAACAAACTTGCTATTTGTAGACTGGATCACATGAATCTGCTTCAGTCAAGATCATTTCAGAGGTAGCTACAGGAATGAATCCCACAAAGGGACTAAGTTTAATCATCCAATCCCAGACTGTATTGATTTTGGAACTACTTGCAATGACTATATAAATAAGCCATTTCTTTGCAACTGTATCTGGAGTCGGTCATGAACCCAAAACCTTCACAACCTGGTCCAAAGTGAATTATGCCCTGCAGAAATAAATTAATAAAACTAACACAGCTAGGCTTCTCTACCAACTTATTTTCACGTTTCAAGAGCTTAAAAATATAAAATCAATAATCATTTAGTCATAAGGGTAAATGAAGCGACATAACATCAAAGTATACCCTTTAGCCATTCAAGTCATTCTAGGTAATTTATCTCATCAAAAGGCACTGGTAATAATCCTTTCCACTCTTAGACAAGCCGCCACACAGCTGCTGTATTATCCTAGAGTAAACAAGTTTGGAGAAAATATTAAAAATCAATATCTGTTTCCTTCTATCGGGCCAGATGGCATCCATCATAAATCTGCCTTTGTAAAGAGTTCTTTAGATTTAGCAGCTAGAGTGTGAAAGACAACTGAATTAACAATATAAAACTAAGGCCAGTTTAATAGGAATTGACAGCTGGATTTCCTTAAACTTACAATATTGAGGCAACTGAACAATTTGCTAAAATTCAACAGACATGGAAAACAATCGAGCACATTAATGTGCTATTTAAAGGAAGCTTTAACTAATGTTAGACACTCTGAACAGCTAACATTAACTTCACAGAATCCATAATGGCACAAACATGAAAGACTCTGAATTGTCATTTTTTGCATTCCTGTGGTTCTCATGCCACAAAACACAGCAATCACCTCTCCTTTGAGGGTCTGCCACACAGTCCTATTGCTGTCAGGCAGTACTTACAAAAAGTTTTGAAAAAAGGAATCCTATTACAACATCCTGAACACAATAGTTGCAATTCTCAATCAGATTTTGTTTAAAGCACTGCTGCATTGAAAACAAATCTGCAAATTCATCTCAGTCCCTTAACATGCAGCTTTAATACTGATTGTGCCACCAAGAAGGCGACACCTCCCTTCAAAATTCAGTACAGACTAGGGCCTCAAAGTGAAAAAGACTGCTGTTATATTTAATGTTTTATATCCTGCCAAAGGATCTTTTCTGAAGAATTGTAGAAATAGGTTATCAGGTGTCCTTTTGTAAACCTGCAGAATGGGGTGCATCATGCTGGAGAGGGCTCTTAAACACTTCCAGTTCAGACCGTACCAGCTCCCTGTTGCTGACATGCAGACTCCTCTGCTCGGTCAGCCTCTTTCATCCTTCCCTGCTGTTTTTACTTAAACAATCTTCTGTTCCTTGGGTGCATCAAGAATGTGGGGCTTCTAACCCTAGACTTCAAATATGAAAGACCCAAGAAAAACCCACCCTGTCAGTGTTCAAGGTGACATCACTGCGTGTGGCTTTTGGAGGGATTTGAGAGTCCGTCTTCAAACAGAAACATTGCTGCAAGCTTACTCACAGTGTGGCTAATCACCACACCATGATACAGTTTGATGCCAACTCAATTTCCAGGTTTGAAGCCAGAGGAATCTAGGTCTCTTCTGGTTCACACATGACACAGATATTTATTTGCTGAAGGGGCTTCAATTAGTCACTGGTTGTAGTATAACTTACTTGTGACACTATATTTCAAATTTCATCAGAAACATATGGTTTTTAATCAATCCATCATTTATTCTCAGTCATCTGTATTTTCCCAAAGTAGATGCACATTCATTTCTCTGTGTGAAAGAATGACTCAGATTTCACAACAGTACGCTTCCTTATGCCTATATAGCCCCAGAGTGCAATAATTTACAGTCTTGCCAAATCTGTGGCCAGGAGCAGATGAATTATTTGTTGAGCTTTCTGTAGTTCTGTAATTGGCATTAGCTAATTGATAATTTCCATATTTCCAGTTCATTTACACAAAATCATAAACATCAGGTGATAAGGCAACATATCTTCTCTCAAGAATACCTGAGAAAAGGCACAGCCTACACGAATATTTCCAAACTTAGGGAGAATAAATGGGTGAATACTTGGGGTACCGAGAGAAGGGTTTGCAAATTGAAAACTGGCAGGTGCCTGGGATTGAGGGCAGCTGTTTCATAAGGAATGGGGAAAGCTGCTGGGATATATACTGACTCGCTCCTTGGTCTCTGTCAGTGCTCCCCAGCTTCTGTTTCTTTTCATAGGTACAGCAGATGCAATGGACAGAATGATCATTTGACTGGTTGCCCAGAGGAGTCACTGGCTCTCCTAGAAGAGCTTTGATAGAACTCTGGTAAATTCTTCATGTTAAATAGGTCAAAAGCAGGAACTCTTCCAAAGATAAAATGCAGGGGTCCTGTGTCACACAAAGTACCACACAATACAAGCGCCAGGGGTCCTGTCTGCCATAAAATTACCTGGCTGGCAGGAGGAGTAACTATCACCCATCCTTTCGTCTCAGCTGCATATGACATGGCTTAACTTATTTGCAGGAACCCACGGCTGGCTATCAAGTAAGCAATCATCCAGAGATATGAGACTTGGAGGGCTTCCAGCTTTCAGGATTCTTCTCTTGCTCCCATGCTAGCTTCCCTCCTTCTCACGAAGATTCCCCCTTCTCTCCGCTCACTGATCCTGTTATTGGGTTCAGAGCACAAGTGGCTTTGTAGTGAAATTTGCTAGCATAATAAGATGCAGTTAGTAGTTGAGCTGGAGGGCAAAGCGAGTCTTGTGATATGATAACATTTTCCTATGAAATTGCACCTACAAAGAGAGCTGGGACAGAAGTGCAAAGCTTTGGGAGGAGGGAATAAGTTTGAAGATGCACCCAAAGAAAGCAAAAGGAAAAAAAACCAACAACAAACTGGTCCTCTGAAAAAGCCCAAGTAGAGATTGGCAAGATGAGCTAGATGTTTAGCACAGATATAGATATGTTTCTGGGAATAGGATCTGGGTATCAGATAACTGGAAAGGTCTTCTTACTCTACAGTATCCAGGTGATTTGAGGCAGTGTTTCTCATGCATTTCCAGGCTCCCCTTTTCAAATTTGTATCGGTATTCTCATTCACATAAAAGGATACAGAACGAAGGACTGATTGTGCCAGAAAAGTCATTAAATTTAAGTTATTTTCCCTTCCCGCAGATCTTCCATGAGATAACATGGTTACATCGAATGTAATTATATAATATATGATCATTTGAATAATAAAGATGGTGAGACAAACATGTCGGTTATTTTCCCTTAAAAACTGTAATCATTATATGTAGCTATATTTGTCAATGCTAAAGGCAAAGGAGTTTTTATTAAGCAGAGTTTTATAATTACTCTGCCTATTTTATTTTCTCCAAATAAAGTTATTGTTGATGTTATCATTCATAAGAACTTAATGTTAGACAAATAAAGGTAATTATTTCTGTAAGCATTGTCAGTATTAAGTCAAGTAAAAAGATAAGGCAAAGTTTCTTCTAAAATACAACGGCTGAAATAATATTCTTCAGTATTTTCATATATTTTGACTTAGTCAATAATGCTACTAACTCACATATTCACCGTAGATACAATCAGTTTAAAACGTTTCTAGTGGCTCACTCTAGAGGGCCTAAAGTCTTGGCTTCATATAGCGACTTATAAATCACTAGTCAGGCTTCAAATGACTACTTGAAAAACCCCAACATTTCCTTGGTTTTGGAGCTAAGTTCAAGTAGTGTGAACAGAGGCTGCAAAATTTGGCAGAAATTAAAGATCTTTCTGGAAAAGAATAAGTAATCTCCTGTATAGGCTGAACAACTACCCTACCTCTTATTTACAGTTGAGAACCTTTGAGATTTTCTTCATTTTGTTGGATGTGGACTGAAGCACAGGTACTGACTTCACCTGGACTTCAGAAAGTGAAGACATAGTTGTCCAGGTTTGATAGGAGAAAGATACACGCACTGCAGTCTCTTACACATGAGTGATGTGGCAGATGATTTAACCAGAACTTCTCACAATCCTGCACAAAATTGCCAAGGACAGATGATCAAATTCTCAGAAAGGAAAAACACTTCTACTTATGAGGAACCAGAGATGAATTAACAACATTCTGTGGCCCAATGGCCCAAGAATAAAAAGGCTGCCATTGTGCTGAAGACTCAGTATCACACAAGTTTATCTTCATCACTGAAGATGGAAACCTCTGCTGCAATTTGTCATTTATAGGCATAATGTCTAGTCCCGATGCAATCCCACTGTATGCTCTCTGTGGCCAGTGGAAGAACAGCGGTGCCTCCAGAGCCACTAAGATAAACATTTAAAATAGGACAGCTGAACTGCCTTGAAGAAACACTTCTCTCCACTGATTGTAATGACACTCTAAAGTACATAACTGAAATGTAGACATAAAATTTTAATTGTCTAAATCTCCATCAGAACCTCATCAAGGGGAACTGATATTCAACCTCAAGAGCAGCTATGTCTTTCCCACATCTAAACCTAATCACATCTAAGCTTTATCAAGCTTAATTTTATCTCTAGATAAAACTCAGCTAATTCTAAAATTCGTAAGGAAGAAATTTTCTCTGAGTTGTCTTCTTACATTAAAGTCTGTAAAGAAAGACTATTACATAGAAAATAACAATCTTGATAATCACAAATATTTATTTATACAAGCTGACAGTAATAAGCATGTAATAAGTAATAAGCATGAGACTTGCTTGAACACTAGAGATCAAAATATTACCAGAAGCCTTTATTTCTCAGTAAACAAAACTGACCAAAACTGCAGTCAAGAGGATGTTGTCTTGTCAGTCTGAGACTTGAATGTGTCCCACTGACACATTGAGGAAGGCATAGTGTGGAGCAGTTTGACTATAATTTGCACTGAAGCAGTCTTGGTCATGACAGTCATGAAAAACTTCAGAATTTTCCCCTTCCCGAATAACTACATTTAAATCCATGCTAAACTCTTGTGATTCTCTGGAAAACCAAAAACCAAACTCAAGCCAAAATCCTGAACTCCAGCCCTTAAGTGGACATTATTACTTTAAAAGAGAGTTCATAGTCATTTGTTTCCCATGTTTTCACTTTGTTGGGAAGATAGTAATTTATTACATACTTGCCTCTAATTCATTGAAATACAAATCTAAAATGGGTTTGTACAAACTGTGCATGTTCAGTTTCTAAAAACTGAAAATAAGTATTTATCTCTGCTCCTTTAGCATTTGGGCAAAAATATTTCCAAACTTTAAGGGCAGACTGATATTTAGATACATAAATAATATAAAGCTTAACCTTAAAACAACTCCTGTTCTTTGTGCAACCCCTTCAGTTTCAATTAAACTCCACTGTGTGAAAAAACATTGCCTACTGTAATCTACCATCATTAATCAGTCAGTGAACTAATCAAAAACCAAAAGAACCTAGGGTTAAAATCAGGCACACATTTCTTGTTGCAAAGAAATATTAAGTACCTATTCCTGGATAATGCCAGGCAATTTTAACACCAGTTCCCTTGATACAAGCACTTTTTACACCTACTACAATCCAAGATTTCTTAATTTGCTCACCTTAGAGCATACTAAAACCATGGTTAATAATTTAACAGAAAAGTTTAAATTCAATTCATGTATGCACAAAAAAAAGCATGTATATGGCACAATCCTAATTTTCAAATGGAAAATAAAAAATTCATATGAACCCATAGGAGAAACTGAGCCTTGTTATTTTTAGAACTTTTTTTAATGAGCATGAACTCTTTTGTTCTTTTGATAAGTATCATGAAAAATTGAACATTCTTGATTTCCACTCGTGGTGATTCTTTCATATTAGACATTTATTTACACAAATTACTGGTCTTAAATTAAATTATATTCCTGCAACACCTCTGATCATTGAATACTTTTAATCTTTAATAGAAATAGAACAGCTTTCCATTTACACAGCATACCTATGTTATAAAATCAGGACAGTAAAACAATATTGATTTCAGATGGCAAAAAAAATTAAATGACAGCTGTTTGATATAAAAATATAATCTATAGCTATACTATATGGGAACAGATTAATATTCTTTATTGAAGCATACCTTTTAAATATCCACTTTTTAACCTGTCAGATACATAGGCTACACTGTCTTAAAAGATATGAAATTCCATTTCAGAATAGACATTTAGAAAAAATCTTACATTTGCTTATTCTATTATTTTAGTTGGGATTTCTGCCTTGCATATGAAAACTGTCTTCTTTGCTATTTACAGCATGTTCTGTTGTGATGGAACTGGTCTGAGTGATCCTCTGCATCTGAAGAGAATTCAGCAATCTGAAATAGTCTGAAAGTTTTTGTATGCCTTTGCAGGACTAAATAAAAAGTGCATATCCTCTCTTTGAAACACAGGGTGTAAATATATGAGCAATAAATTTGATCACCCCATAACATGCCAAAGCCTTAGAGAGGAATGAGTAAATTATTCATCACCGTAAAGCTAAAAAGGCTCTGGTTGAAGCCTGACAACTTCAACATACAAAAAGATAATTGGTCCTTAAAGTGTTCTGAGTTTTTTTCCACTTTTCTTGATGATTAACATTTTAGCCAGGCTCAGAAACGGCCTCCCAGAAAGAGTTACATACTGGATAATGTGTTTGGGCTTTGACTGGAAATTAGGCAACTGATGGATTTAAAGCTGATGGATTTAAAGCTATTCTTATGTTGCCGAGGAGAGGAGTTTCATTTGACAGTCCTAGCTCAGAGATGAGCAGGGATGTAGGTGTAACAGATTTTTTTTTTCTGATAGGCCATTCTTTGTAGGTTTTGGAAATTTGCTGTTATAATCCATGATTTTAGCCTCTGTTACAGTGACTATCTCTTGTCTTTTCTCCCACTTTTACATCTGTAGCTCATTTTGATTTATCTGCAACATCTGAAGTGCCAAGACAATCAGAATAAATTAATTTCTGGCAGAAACTATTTTACCTTGATTTGACCTGCATGTACTAATAAGGATTTTTTTACAGAAAATCCCAGGCACCTGCATTCCATAAGAAATATTTACTGTTGTTGTATGTGGTTAGTAAGCTAATATTTTGGCAATGGACATTTGGGCTTCAGAGTTAAAAAAATGTGATGACATCTTAATAAACATTGCAAATATCTTTCAGAGCTCTGCCACAGGGCTTATGGTAATTGAAACATGCAGAACTTTCATAGGGTTGGTCCAAAAAAATTTTTAAACTTGTTAGGTTTAGGAATTTAACAACTCTGTAGTTTATGGAACTAAGTAGCAAATATTTTTTTTCAAGAGCTCTATCTTTAAAACAACACACTTAGTATTGTTTTGAAGCTCTATACACCAAAAAAGTTGTTTCGAGGAGTGACACACACATAGTTTGCATAGTTTACAAAGCCCTTAAAATAAATAGCTCTGATTCCAGGAATCTAAAAGTTAGTTAGTAACTGCTTAAATATTTATAAACATAGTTGAATGTTTGTCAAAATTAGTCAAAATCATTTGGAAATAAGATGTTCTTAAAGTGAGAAAACACTGTTAATTCAGTTGAAAGTAGAAGTGAGTTTGTTAAGACAAGACTATTTATTTTGCATATTAATCAATCTTGTGTTTTACAAGTCCCTAACACGGATTAAGAAAAGCACTATAAATTTTGACACAATCATGTTCTTAAGAGTCCTTGTTCATATTATTTTAGGAAAACAAACCATTAATATCTGTGTTACAGCAGACCCGAAAAAATATCCACTAATGACAGAACTGAACTACTTTCACCTGAAAGGATTCAGAAGGATGCAATAGTAATTATTCCTAGTCTAGAGAACTGCATGATGGGACAGACTAGAGAAGTCAATCTGTTTGTTTAACTGATAAAAAGTTGAGTGACTATGCTTCTGTATTGTATGTGTAGCTGAAAATATTTCAGATGGAATGGTCCTTCATTTAGCTTGCAAAGGTATGACAGGGTCTTTCAGCTGGACGTTAAAGAGAAACAAATTCAGAAAAAGTGTGTGTTTTTAATGGTGAGTACTGTTGTCTATCAACACAACTTGCTAATTCTAGTGATGGCTTCTGCATTGCTTGAAGTTTTAAAATAAAGGTTAGTGACTGTATAAAAGACGTGTCCCGTTTAAATTATAATATGTGGAATTAATGTAGGAAAGCTTTAGTGGAAATCTCAGCCTTCGGTTATTCAGGAAAGTCAAAAGAGACTGCTGTAATGGCATATGCTGATCTTTGAAGTCCCTTCCTCCTTTTTTGCCTGAAATTCAGGTTTGATTTGGTGCAAAGAATGATGAGGTCTGCAGCTCTAGAGTGGTGCATGAACCCAACAAATCTGAAGAATATGAACATGTTTTCTAGCTTGGATTCTAGCAAAAAAGTGAAGAACAGCATGCCTATCATTAAGACAGTTTATAAGGAAATTTAATTGCAAATTGTGTTGCCAGTTTTTGATAAAGAGTTCTTCTGCACTAAAGAGATGAAAAGAAATAATTTTTGAAGCTTATATGAAGGCCAGAAATTTCTTCTTACTTTGCTGTATTTGAACAATGATGTATTTTGAACAATGTATTTGGACATTCACTGCAGCGGTTTCACCACAAGCACAATCCATAAAAGAGTTAGGCAGTCCAAAGCATTTGGGGAAATTCAAAGGAATGTTCATGGAACATAAGTCATGTTCATTGCGTGGAATGGCTCATGCCAACATATGAGAATTTGGAAGGGAGAGTGGCCTTGCCAGTATTTTGATAGTGGAAAATAAGACCTTTGTCAATATGAATCCCTTTTGCAAATGCCATTTTCTTCTGTTTTGGGTTTGCCTGGCCAGGTTTTGGTAGCGGGGGGGCTACAGGGGTGCTTCTATGAGGAGCTGCCAGAAGCTTCCTCCATGTCTGAGAGAGCCCATGCCAGCAGGCTCCTTGATGGAGGTGCCACTGGCCAGTGCTGGGCCAGTTAGAAATGGTGGTAATGCCTCTCTGATAACGTTTACAAAGAAAAAAAAGTTATTGTGAAGATGTAATTGAGGCAAGAGACAGGCGGGGTGAGAACATGTGAGAGGAACAGCTCTGCAGACACCAAGTCAGGGGAGAAGGACAGGGAGGAGCTCCAGGTGCCAGAACTGAGGTTCCCCTTCAGTCCTTGGTGCAGACCATGGTGAAGCAGCTGTGTCCCCGTAGCTCGTGAAGGACATTTGGGATGCAGAGACCGACCCGCAGCCCACGGAGGAGCCCCATGCCAGAGCAGATGGATGCCTGAGAGGAGCCTGTGGCCCCAGAGGAGGCCTATGCTGGAGCAGGTTCCTGGCAAGGAACTGCAGAGCCGTGAAGAGAGGATCTCACGCTGAAGCAGGTAGGACTTGTGACCCTGTGGGGACCCACACTGGAGCAGGCTGTGCCTGAAGGATTGCACCCTGTGGAAGAATGACCCACATTGCAGCAGTTTGTGGAGAATGTTGCCCATGCAGTGGACTTGTGTTGGAGAAGTTCATGGAGGACTGTCTCCTGTGTCAGGGATGCCACATTGGAGCAGGGGAAGGAGTCGCCTCCCTGAGCAGCAGCGGAAACAAGGTATCATGAGCTGACCACACTCCCATTCCCTGTATTCCTGAACTGCTGGGAGGGAAGAGGTGGAACTTGGGAAGGATGGGGGGGCGGGGAGAAGGTGTTTCTAGGATTTATTTCTCATTACCCTGCTCTGATTTTTTTGGTAATAAGCTTAATTAATATCCCTAATTTTAGTCTGTTTTGCCTGCAACAGTATTTGGTGAGTGATGTCGCCTGCACATTATCTCAATTAATGAACCCTTTGTTATATTTTCTCTCCTCCATCCAGTTGTGGAGCTGAGTGATGAAATGACTTTGGTGGGTGTCTGGCATCCAGCCAGGGTCAACCCACTACATCTTTCTATCTTCCTTCTAAGATGCATTGATACCATCAGGGGGAGCTTTTTCTGGGACATCAGGCTCTGCTTCGCTGCCGCTTGCCCCAAATTCCCTGGATTTGCCCATGCCATCCCAGCATGGGACACCGATGGAATCTGAAAATCCTGTTGGTGACAACTGAATACTGTTCAGGTTTGCCCCAGAGAGATACAATTAATTTTAAGGGCACAGTGTTGGGGGCGAACATAACAAATACTTCCCAGTACACTGAGCAGAGAGTTAATGCAGAAGGGATCATTGAGCTGAGTCTTCCCAAGAACCAGACAGACGTGGGTATCTTACCTTCTCTCCAATGTGTCTTTGTAACTTCATGAAGCCCTTTCAAATCTGATGGTTTGACTTGTGTAAGTAGCATTATGATGATTATACACTTAGACATTTTGCATAGCGCATTTACCCAGTCATACAAGCAAAGCTATGTAGACAGTAATCTATTTTCTATATTTGCTAAAACATAATATTTATTGTTCGTTAACAGCAAGTTGTTAGGCAGTTGTTCAAAAGGTTATAAAAAGTGAAGTAAAAAATACCAAATAGTAGATTTAAATTTTTCCTTTGTCCTTGGTTCTGTTGCCATGATCAAAAAAAACTGGTATATTTTTGAGGCATAAATGACCTTTGCAGAAGTTACTATTTTGTGGTTACCATTGTGTTGCATAACCTTTCTGTCAAACCCAATTTACTTGTAGTTTAAGTAACTTTCTAATCTGTCATTCCCATACTCATGCTTCATGAAATAGAGGCATATCAGCTTGTTGATATACTAGTTCAGGCAGTTAGAAAAACAGGGTAGATGTTTTGAACAAGAGCTTAGACACACCAATATTAAATTTCTTCAGAACTCTAAGATAAAAAATGCCAGAAATCATCCTAATAATATTCAGTTTACTTTAGAATTTTTTAGAATAGACAGTTGCTTTACTGTCTGTGTTGCCTTGTATCCACTTCACAAGAGTAGAAGATCTGGCATACATTATTTCTAGCAACTTTGTAAAATAATACCAATTATATATGATGATGTCTAAACAATGTCCATATTCCCTTTATAAACCAGCAGTGCTAAACCAGGAGGGGAACTAGGACAATGAATACTGTTCTGGTATGCTTAAAATATTCCATATTCAGCTGTTATTTGTCTAAGTTATTATCTTTTCAAAATTAAGAATTTATGTTATACCTGTTTTAGTTGATATTTTAAAAACCAACCAGATAGTATTTGGACTTGATTGAATAGGATTTGTTGAACAGAGCTTTTTTGTCTTTGGCATAATCTGGCCTTCTTTTCTCTTGAAAGCTTCACTGTTGATTACTCTCATACAGCTGTAAAATACTCACTGGAGAACAGAAAATTTCCATGTGATGTTGGAATGTTTTTAGTAATTGTATATTTCTTGTTTACTTTCATCATGTAAAGATGAATTGGAAAAAGAGAACTAAAGAGGCACTAGCAAAGCAGACTAAGGTGGCTGAAATTAAGGTCACTCAAAATTTATGAGTGATGTGAATGAAACTTAACAATGCATGTTGGATATTGTCATAGTCAGGCCTTGTTATATATTCAGTTATGTATTCATATTGATGCTTATATCAGAGCAAACCAAAAGCTTTCACTAAACTCAGTGGTTATTGTTTAATATTGTCTCTGCTGTTGGCAGGCAAACTGAAACAGGAGTCTTGCTGGCAAGCGTGGCAAAACATACAGAAAGTTTTTTCAACATTCTCTTAGTATTTCTCAATATTACTCAAAATATTTTTTTCAGACCTTCTTCATTTGAAAGAAACTTATGTGCCCAGAAATTCTAGTTTGCTGCAACAATATACTACTTCTGCTGATCAGTATTTGGGGAAGCCTTTCAAAACACCTACTACTTTTTCTGAATGGCTGAAGTTTTGAAAGCTAGCACTGTCAGTGATCTCAGCTGAGATACAGTAACTTCACTGATTCTGACATCTGTGACCAGAAATTTAATGTTTGTGGTGGTAGTCAAATAGCGTATGGTATCAGTACAAGAGTACAAAGCACAGATCAAAGTGGAGCACCATAAGTGTCACGATATTATGAGCAGAAAAATTATATTGGAATAAGGGGACGAGGTAATAATAAAAAATCTAACCACTCTCCTGTTGCAGCATGCCATGGAAGTGTTTGAATTCCCTCACTGAGTTACTCTAAGCATTTAGTGCATAACTTTAATTTCAATGTCAGCTTTGGCTATCTAAAGCTGCAATTTTCTTCCTGTTCTTGACTAGAATTTCTGTTCTCATGCTGTGCTTCTCTGCCAACACAAGTTTTTTTGAACCTATGTGAAATGGATTGAGAAAATTCTCTGTCTGCTGGTTTCGGGTTTTTTTCTTTCATTTTCTAGCCGGGTTTAGACATATGCCTCTCTTGGTGTCCTCTGGGCAATCCTAACAAATTGAATCATAGAATCATAGAATGGTTTGTTTTAGAAGGGATCTTAAAGAACATCTAGTTGTGACTCTCTGCCATAGGCGAGGACACCTTTCTCTAGACCACGTTGCTCAGAGCCCCATCCAGCCTGGCCTTGAAAATTTACAGGGATGGGACTTCCATGGCTTCTCTTGGCAACCTGCTCCACTATCTCACCACTCTCACATTAGAGAATTACTTTCTAACATCTAATCCAAATATACCCTCCTTTGTCTTCTAAGCCATTCCCCCTTATCCCTCTACGGCATGCCCTCGTGGAAAGTCCCTTGCCAGCCTTCCTGTAGGTTCCCTTTAGGTACTGGAAGGCTGCTCTAAGGTCTGCCCAGAGACTTTTCCAGGCTGAACAGCCCCAATGTTCTCAGTTTGTCTTCACAGGAGAGGTGTTTCTCTCAGGCCCTGTTATCAATTTAGTGGCCCTCTGGACTCGTTACGACAGGCTCACATCTTCCATATGTTGGGATACCCAGAGCTGGATGCAGCACTGCAGGTGTGGTTTCACAAGGGCAGAGAAGAGGGCAGAGTCACCTCCCTCTCCCTGCTGGCGACATTTCTTTTGATGCTGCCCAGGACACACTTGGTTTTCTAGGATGTTGGTGCATATTGCTGAGACACGTTGAGCTTCTTGTTGACCTACACCCCCATGTACTTCTTCCCAAGGCTTCTCTCAATCCGTTCTCCACCCAGCCTGGCCTCGTGCTTGGGAGACCTTCAGCAGACATTGGGACAGGCTCACCTTGGGACAGGCATGCCTAGGAACACTATTTACTGGTGTGCACACCAGGCCACCAAAATTTAGAAATGATGTCAATCACAATTCTATGTCCACCTGATATGTGTACCTGACAGCGGTACAAAGCCCTGAAAAGCAGTTTTGATGAACAGTCCTTCATTCCACCTTTCCAGGCACATTTCTGTCTCCTTTCCACTCTGATGTTGGATGGTGTAGCTGGGGTCAGACATATCTCTCTGGTGTCACTGCACAACACTGGTATCACACAGGAAAATTCCCCAGAGGGAAAGTCTATTCACTCAGTGTGTTTTGTAATAGTTACTTTTGTGTAAAATCTCCTAAGCAGATTTTGCTAAGTCAGCTCTAGGAGCTATGTAGATACTATGTCAACCCAGTTAGGAAATAGTAAATCCATTGATTTAAGGGGGACTTAGCTTGAACCACTTACAAGACTAAATGCTCTTTAATGTCAATAACAGTTGCAAAATTGAGTTCTAAATTTTAAAAATGTGCAACAGATGTCTTAATGAGACAATTTCTTGATCTTTTCAGCTCTGATTGAGAGCTCTAGGAAGTAAACAGCAAATAGAGCTTGTAGGTAATAATCTGTTGAAATGTTTTACCAACGGAAAATCCATTTTTTCCTCCTTGAACTGAATTTCTTTATGCTCTAGGATATACCAGCCTGATACAAAAATTACAGTTACTTGATCTTCTCAAAAAAATGCTAGTCACAGTTCCAGTTGATGAGCTGAAATATAGGCAGATGACAGAAGGTCCCAATCACCTGCTTCTGGCATGTTTTCTTCTTCCAAATCTGGCTGCAGGAAGAACAAGAAACCTGTGGAATCTTTTTTTTTTTTTTTTTTTTATTGTTCTGTGA
>VZRL01003828.1:1013591-1351367 GCA_013397895.1 Origma solitaria | reverse complement strand
TTTTTAGTGTCCTGAGTCAACATGTATTTTTTTCTCCTAGAAAACATAACATTTTGCACATGTTGGGATTTCTATGTTATATCCAGGTTTGGTTGTCAGAATGTCTGCCATATCTTATACAGTTGCAAAAAACCAACATTTCTCTTGAAGTATCTGTTACTGCAATGATCGTTTAGGCTGGAACGGATGCAGGGGTCACATATTTTATATAACATTACAGAAACTAATGAACTGGTCATCCTGATTGCAACCTTAGCTTTAGCTACTCGTGTTCAACTCAAAAATCTTAGTACAGGCCAGATAATTGAAACAGTAAAAGAGCACTCAAACTTAATTGGCAATTAGCAATACAGAATCACTGACTTACTTGTTTCAGTCTCACTTATGTTTCCTTCCATTCCCCTGACTTAAAAACATATTCAACATGGTTAGAAATATTTTTGGGTGTATGGGAATCAGGTAGAAGCAATGGTTACTGAAAATACAGCCTACTGCTGCACTGAAGACAAAACCCAGAGGAAAATAAAAGTGAAATAAAAAGAAAAAAACGCAAATAGAAAAAAAGCAGTTTGAAGCGTTCAGAATAGTGGAAAAATTTCTTCTCTATCCTTCTCTTAATGTGAGCTGGCATAGGAAAGTAAATGGCATTTTATTGATTTTAGCCTTTAGTTTCAAACAGAATCATTGATAATGTATTGATATTCTCATATGTAACTACTGTTTAATGCCGTGATCCTATTTATTAAATGTACTTGTCACAATAAAGCATTTTAAAAGGAAAAAAAGATAATTTATCTAGTAAGGAACAGTTAGCCAAAACTTGTGCAATTATATTATTTACCTTTTGATCTTTAAGAACCTTATTTTCTAAAGAAAAAGTGTGGCTGCAATTTAGCTTTCCTTGAGCTAAGATCAAATCATGGAAAGAGATGGAAACAAACAATAGAATAGGTGGTTTTCACAGCAGTGGAATTCTGTCAATGAACTGAATCTTAGTGTTATTAAAAAATAATTAAGCACTTGAAGCATAGTCTTTTACACTTGCTAATTTTGGTGACTGTTTACATGCTACTGTTTGTTAAATGGCAAAGTTTATTGATTTGGCAAATTCAGTACCACATTGTATATTTTTATTCAGTCTGTGTTCCTACATGCAGTTCAGCATTTTTAAATGTCAACTGCAAAGTATTATTGATCTGTAATTAAAAGTGCAGAGAAGAATTAGCATAGTAGAAGTTTATGGTCATTAGTACAAGTACTGTTAGGCAATTATTTAGCTTATTTAGCTTGCTTTAACATCTCTATTTTTTTCAGTTATTGACATACAGTACAATACTCACCTGCACATTTTTATTTTGTTAAAAAGACAAGTTGAATAGCTGCTGAGCAGTGGCCCTTTACAGGTTTATTTAAATCAGAACTTTGTGGAATTATTTAAAAATAATTTATCTGAAGGGTTTTCTTAAATGGAAGAATATTAAAGAAAAAAATAGCAAGTGTTACAAGTATACTCACTATCTAGAGACATTTGTGTTCTGAAATCAGAAATTGCTTTTCCCATGTAAATAGAGATAAAAAGGGGATTGGACTTTTTTTCCTAGCTTGAGACATAGATGCATTGATGAAGTACCTAATATATAGCATATATTTTTTTTTCTCTAATAACATTTTTTTCTTCCTTAGATACAGCACATGTCCTTTGAAAATTATCTAGCACAGATTGTTTTGTTTCTGGTTCCCCTTAAGATCAGATGAATAATGGCTGAAAGTGACTGGGAGCTCTTCAGTGGCCTGAGCAAAAGGCCTTCCACATCCAAGTCCAGTTTCCAGTAATTATCACCAATTGGTGATCTTGCTGTCCCCTCGACAGAGGGACTGAGCAACTTGAAGAGGACCTGCTAGCCTGAGGAGAGGAAGAGTTTGCAGCAGCTGTTGCTATCCTGGTGTCTGCTGTATGAGCGGATGAGAGATGGGCTCCCAAACCCATGCCCTGGATCCTTCTATAAATATTCATGTATTAGTATCCACACTTGCTGTACAATGCCAACTCATTAATGTTTGAGAATAATTTAGAATGTATGTAGACGCTTGAAAAGCCTGCTGGTTTTTGTTGGTTTTGAGTTTTTTTACAGTTATGCGTCTTATAGTTCTGAGATGCTGGTACAACCCATTTTGTATGCATTTTAAATAGAGAAAGGACAATCACTGGGCTCCAAATCAGTTCATCAAACTGCATTTCCTGGAAATGCCTGCTGACTCCATGTCTCTCTCATGCAGCAGTTTCCCCAGTGAGAATGAGTGCTCCACCATGTCTCTGAGTATCTTTCCATTGCCAGCACTGTTAGGAGCCAACAGAAAGGTTATATGGCTCAGAAAATCACCTTAAAGGGTACAGTCTGGCTGCTGAATCTGCCCTTAGAAGATGCTGAAGGTTTCCTGAATGTAAGTTCTTCTTTACATGAGGCAGCAGGCCAGCATAGGAAACACAGTTTAGAGCCACTCGACTGAATTATGCAACTACTAAGGAAATAAATAAATAAATAAGAATTTCCATTTTTGCTGACACTGCATTCTATTCTGGCTACGGCTTTTTGTTTTCTAATGGCCTCTGGTTTACAGGAGATACCAGGTAAAACAGTCCAACAGTAAAATATAAAGCCCTTTAATTTTGCAAGGCCTGCATGAGGAGTCTTATGAAAGTCATGATACAGGAGTGAGACTTAAGACTTTGATGAACAATATTTTTCCCATTGTTGACAATGTGTAATGCTACTGCTGAAACCTTACCTGCACATAAGTCATTATATAAATACTTAGTTTTCACTTCTAGAGAAAAAAAAACACCTCACCCTCTTAGTTACAAGTTTTCAAGGAAACTGTAAGGAATTACAAAGAAAGTTTAGAAAACTGGAGATTAAAAATTTACAAAAAAATAAGAAAAGATCCATGTTTTAAACAACTGCTATGTTAAAACTGTGACTGCTGTAGCATGCGATCACACATGTTAGTGGTGAGGAGAGAGACATGTACAATGTATTTCCATTCAAAAATTTAAAGCTGCCTCAACCTGACTTTTTAAATATGCAATATGACAACAGGGCAATACTTTTATGTGGTAAACAGGTGTTAGCAAGATAGTACTATCTTTGCAGAATTTCCTAAAGACCGTTTTCTTCCTCCTCATTACTTTAAACTATGGATCATACTCTTGGAAAGAATGCAAATGGTTTTTCTTTTTGCTTTTGAGACCATATCAATGAGAACAGAAGAGTCCCTTCAGGTTTGAAGAGTTCAAAGATCAGCTAATAGTAATGAATTACATTCATGGGCCATGTCTATTTCTTGCTTTGTTCTGCCATTTTTGTGCAAGGGTTTTTCTGTAGTAGATTATTTTACAGAAATTGAGTAGTGCTGTATAATGTTTATTGAACAGCAGTTTTTGTTATTTTTATCCACCACAATTGTGGCCATAAGCTATATGAGCGTGATATTTACAGTCAGTTAATAAAAATAAAAATATAGATATTTATTTTGAAAATTAAAGGTGCTATAACCAAAACCCAAAGAAAGTCCCACACTTGGAATGATAAAACAACCATTACACAGTGAATTAGAAATCTCTGACATTTTTAAGCTCCAAAATTTTAAATAAATGTTTGGTTGAAAAATTAAGTCAACATGACTGTATGCAATGACAACATGAACTTTTAGTTTTTCTTTTCTGGTAGCTATAGAAAAATACTAAAAAAATATTTTGAAAATACTTATTTTGAAAGTTCGGTTGTGAAATGAAAGATTGTGCAATTTATGAAGTGTGAAATTACTTTATGGAGTTGCAATAATTTATTATTTATCCAGGAATCAGAGTCTTTTTTCTGGTGCTAGTGTAGAATCAAATAAAATGCATCTTTTCTTGCCTTGCCTAGTGATATTAATTTTTAAAAAATATAAATTTTGGTCAAATAAAGATTTTATCTTTATTGCTGAAAGCACAAAGAACAAAAATTATGTTTCATTAATATGAAGGTAATGGTTGTTTGTCTTTCACTGTTGACAATATTGAAAGCAGCAGTGCAATTTCTGTAACAGCACAACACCAAGCCTTCTCTTTTTGATGATTGGAAATTTAACTTGCAGTTGAATCAGTCAGTTTTGTGTGAACCTCAGAGGAATCAGGGCAAGAGTTCCTATGGAATTTTCACACAATTTTTGGTTTTGTGGAGAATAAATATTTCCTCTGGTGCACATAGTAAATATAATACAGTGCGTGAGTACCAAGGATGCGTATGGACTGGAGAGATCAGGAGAGATTCCTGACCCACGACATGCAGTACTGCAGGTCTTTCATACCTAGCTTAAATCGACACAATTTCTGGAACAGACACCTTCTCTCTGAACCATTCAATGGCACTACTTTATGGATGAGGAGTGGAAAACAAACTTGGAGTAGAAACCCTGACCCAAAACAGGTTCATCTACATAACCCAGTTCCTGGGCTGAGACACCCCTCTAGGACAACAGGACTACTACATGTATGACGCGCCATACCCTACACACTTTCTAAGTTGTCCACTGAAAGCTTACTTCTTCAGTAGCCTTAGTTGGTGAGGAGGCATTTTCCCTTTAATTAGTGTGCTTTTGCAGTTTTTTTTAAATCTCTTTGCTGATTTGTCATTACAGCTGTAAAGTGTGGTAATGTGGTGCTTTGTTTTTCTTTCCAGTTCATCAGTGGGTAACATACAGCCTTTTATCAATATACAAATCTTTGAAATACTGTAAAATAATACTAAAATATGACATGGTAATATTTTTTAAGGCTTCATATTCAGAGGCATTTTTCCAGCTTCTATTGCATGAGAAAAGTAACAATAGATGGTACAGCATGCACAATAAATTCTACAAAATCTAAAAGTGCCTAAATATCTCTTTAAATTCACAATATGTTAACTGTAAAACACGACTATGTAGCAGATCATTTCAGACCACATTATATTCTATTTTCTTTCTTTGAATGGCATTTAAAAAAAAAAGAACAACACCTCAACAGTGTAATGTTAGAGGCTTTTATAGAGCCTTTTGAACAGTAGTCTGTTACTTTGGTAAAATACACACACATGCACATACACATACACAGAGAAAATATCATCATAAGCATTTCCACTGTAATAGTAACCTTTCCATAGACTTTCCAACTTGTCTGGTCTTCCTTGAAGGTCGATTGGGTTTTCAACTCTGTTATCTGCTAGGTGTTTGATGGAGTGGTCCAGATAACAGAGGAGAGAGCAAAGGAAAAAGAATTTTTTGAAGATCAAAAGTGTCTGTTCATTTTGTTATCTGACCCTATCTGTTGTCATAGTAACAGGTTTCTTTTAAACTCTGCCATCAGATGATTTGTCTCTATCTGCTCTGAATTCTGCTTTGACTGAGTAGCTGCTGGTAAGGTATGAAGTGGGTACCATGTTTTCCAGTTTCATACTGCAATATTAAGAAGTGAAAGATAGAAGATTAATTCTATTTTTCTATTGGATTGTTCAAGATTCCCTTTTTCAGAAATATTGAACTGTCATCCTAATTTGACCAAACAGATAATACTTCCAAAACGGTCAGAGAATAATCTCAGTTCTAGGGCTGATAGGATAGAAATGAATATCCAGGACCAAATCCCGAGAGGAAGAGTGCAATTCCTGTTTAAGACTACTGAGCCTGAAGTTACTCATTAAATGCTCATTGGCTCCTCACAAAAGCAGGAGCAGGTTGTGAATGGTTTAGTCACAAAGGGGTCCAGAAGAACCTTATTCTGTGCCGGATGTGCATAATGGCAGGTCACTGTAGCAGCTCCTATTTGCATGGACTATTAATTCTTTCCTCCCTTGGGTGACTTAGTCATCAACCAGAATATGGATGGAGAACACAAGACTACAGAACGTGAACTGAGTCATCATACCTGTTTGCCTGCCACTGCAGAAATCACAACATATTGCTCCTTCCAAAAATAGGACAAACTGATCAGATCCACCTAAAATTCCATGCTTATTTTGTTTCTTTTTTCTTTTCTTTCCCTCTAAATTTCCTCTGCCAAAAGGCAGTTCCAGAATCTCATGGCCATCATCAGCAGACAACTCTTCACCACCTTATTTTTACCAGGTTCTCTGTCAAGTTATTTCAGTCTCCTCCTGTAAGATGGACTCTGAAGCCAAAGCAGAGATTTGTGCAGTTAGAAATTATACCTATTAATTAGTAATTAATAATAGGCAGTTAAATCTAAGCATTCTAAAATATTTTAAATAACAACAGGATGCAAATATTTTAGAAATATAGCCATAGCCATAACCAGCCAAGCACAACGTATAAGGACTTTACATAAAGATGTGAACAATGTGACCATCAAAGGTGAAAAGATGTGAGAAGTTGCAGGCAAGAAGCACCCACATAGAAAACAGTTGAAGATAAACAACAAGCACATGGACTAGCTGAGGACAGCCCCTAATGAGAGGGGAACAAATAGCATTAAAAATAGACAAAAGCAAGGAAAATTGGAGAAGAAAGTAAACGAGTCCATTTCTGTTTCAACTTTTCTCCCAAAAGTGTTCCTGATCCTAATCACCTATACTTGTGCATTCTCATGGCAATTAGTATACTCATAGCTAAGGGTACAAATGTTAAGAAACAGAAGTCTTCCATGTGTAGTGGAAATAATTAAAAATCGGTAAAAACTGCTAGCAAAAACCCGTATTATTAGTGAAAGAATTTGGTAAATTTTGTTCTACTGTTTAAAGTTGGCCTCATTATCACAGTAAAGTGATCTCTAACTTATATATATATATATATATAAATATATATATATAAAAATTTTCACTCACAATAACTGTCCATTTTTCCCATCATTATAGCAAAATTTTTTACTTCAATTGATTTTATCCATCTATAGTGAGCTTGACTAAAAAGTATTTTCTGCAATGGACCCCCCAGCTTCTAAGACTTACTCTCACCTCCCCAAAATTTCAAAGCCCTGGATTTGCTACCTAAGAAACCACATTCCATATTCCAGGCCTCAAAGGCCTCAAGTTCTCAATCATTCTGAAAGGCTGCAAATTCTGAACATTTTTTCAGAGGCTATGGTAGGAGCAAAAGAAGTATCATTTTTAGCTAATAAACTTCCTCTGATAGGAAATTGTTGTCCATAGATACTTGCTCAGTTCTGAAAGCATGAAACCCTACGTAGAAAGAACTCATCTTTATATAAAAAAAACAACCTAAAATTTTGAAATGTGGCTGAGAGGACTACTAGAGCTAATTGTAAGTTAGTGACTTATTAATAGTTGTTAAACAAAATTAATTAAATAGAGCTTAGAAAGCTGTACTCAAATGCCTTGTCAAAGCACAGTAATGATAAACAAGACATGAAAATGAGCTCTAGTATTCACAATGGGGTTTTTAGCACTATGAAAACCTAGCCAATTTATCAGACAAGTTTCCTAAAGAAATATGTTTTATAGAGGAAGGGGATCAAAACATTTGTCTAATGTCTTCTGAAATTTCTAGTATACATCTAGCAAGTTTGGTAAAAAAATAGATGCTTCAAAAAATAAGAAGGTTCCACAAGGTTTAAGGTGTCTGAATGGAGAAAGGTCTGCAGAAATGAAAGATACACCATGATTTCTAATATTAGAATCATATGATCCAGATGGAAATGTGTTATGGAGGCATGAATCCATTAGACATGGAGTAATTCAGCCAAAAAACAGAAGACACAAGAAACCAGGCTTCCTAAATGCTGTAGTTCATATAATGGTTACAGCTGCTATTGATAGTTTCACTTGTGAAAAACTCCTGATTTAGGATTCCTGAAGTGAAGCACCCCTCAGTTGTCAGATGGCTGGGCTGGGATTGTGCTATTTGCAGCAGACTGCCGAGAAGTTTCTGAGAGATGCACAACAGGGAGGAGGCTTGCGGACCTGCTAAGAATAATTGGCAAAAGTGAGAATTTTTTTGGTTATGCAATATATACATGGTAAGTGAAAGAAGATTTTCAGAACTACAGATTGATTACTATACACAGAATAATTTCTTGAGCTAGATATGCCTTTGAGTTGGGATTTCTGACAGCAAGGTATCAAGCTATGCTGAAAGACAACCTGTGACTAGTTTTCCAGGAAGCATAGGCTTTCTCAAATACTGAACAGACCATTACCAATTAAGATTACAAAAAATGCTAGCTGATCAGAATTACCAGTGACTTTTTTCAACTGCTAGATGCGATGATGTAGATGAATAAAAATATTATTATTTTTAACTAACGGGAAATTTGCAATGAGAAATGAGTGCTTTGAGTGGGTTTACAAAAGTTATAGAGAATCCACATGGGAAACTTTCCAGAGAAGCTGTTCTTCATTTGCTAAGAATAGATTCTAAGCAGTTAAGTGATAGGCTTTTCTAAGATGCATGCACCCATGTATTTTGAATGTCAGAAGTTAAGGGGAGGATTTGAACTTGACTTCTATTATTGTTAGAAAGGATTTCACATCTGTATTTATACAATGGCTGTTCACTCAATATTAATCTGGGTGCCTGATTGTACTTTGATAATTTATTAAAATGATCAGTTTGATAGTCTTGTTCTTAGAATTCTGGTGGTTCATCAAATAGTTGCTCCTTAATAGTAAAGTTTAGCAGTACCAATATTTTCTTCTGTAAGAGAGATACCTGTAGCTTTGCCACAGGCATCTGTTCTGTTTGAAGTGCAGACTAATTTTAGGCTCCCCAAAAATCCCACCTGGCCTTGTGATACAGGTCATGAGCTTTCTGGAATGACCGTGAGCTAGATTTTTTGCCTGACATCAGCCACATGATGAGGTGACCTGGGCAGCTGTAATGTGCAATAGCATCTGGAATATGTTCTCTGTCACTAGCTGCTATGGCTAGGCATGCAGCTAGGAGTGTCCTGAGAGGCAGCAGAAACCCACATTTTCCTGTGATTTACCTAAGGCCTTGTGTTGCCATGGGAAGGTGAGACCAAGATCTAGCATCTGTGGAGATGCTGAAGACATAGGGGAAAAACACTCTAGGATGAAGGAGAAACACCTACATCTGACTACTCTTTCCTCCAATTTTCTACTTCATCAGCATAATTATTGCTGGCAGATAAAGTCTTGATTTAGGACTACGGATCTCAATTCTGCAAATACTTATACATATGTTTAACTTTAAGAATGCAGATAGTTCCATTGTGGTTTATGAAACTAGCCATGTGCTTGGAGTTATGCATGCACATAAATGTCAGGATTGCTGCCCAAGGACATGATTTACCAATAATCTGTAGGAAAAAGAAATGCCTTCTGTGGAGGGCAGATATTTCTTTCAGAAATGCCTACACGGGATATTGTTTTTACAATCATTTTTAGACAAGTTACTTTCTAAAAATCCTGGTTCATGGGATTTTCTTTTGAATGCTTTATGGATATATCTTCCTTTTTTATCGAGGTATTTTCTGGTGAGAATTTTAAAGTAGTTTTCAAAAGCTAGTCAGACCCAGCTTCTTCTCTTCAGAGCAGGCACGGGTGGGCCTGGTTCCTTTAGATCTGCAAACTGGGGAATCTACAGGCAGGTCAGATCTCAGGAGAGGAGTTTGTCATATGGAAATGTTTAACGGTCCAGCTTACATTCTGTATAGTCTCTCTTTTATCTTTTCAGGGTTTGAACATGATCCTTTCAAAGCCAGATAACCCAGAAAAATCCTCACGACTGCTTTGCTCACTCCCTGATTCCTATAATCACAGTCCAGGAGGAATAGGTTACTATGACAATATCATTGCAATAGTTTTGTAAAGTGTTTTTAAATTTTTTCAAGTCCCTCTCAGTACTTAAGTCCTTTTCTGTTCTGCAAAAATATACTTTCTGCCATTTTACTTATGCTACGACCAAGACACAAAAGAGCTAGAAAAGTATTTTGCTACATGAACGAGAATTGCCTGTCAGTATTTACATAAGAGGAGGAGCACAGTCAGAGAAACCCATTTGGAAAACCTCTTCAGCTACATGTCCAGCCATGTGCTGATGAAATACCTTTAGACAACTTTTGTTTATTCCCATATGTCCAATATAACATAAAGATCATGTTCTTGTGTCCCTTTGCTATACTGATATGATCATCATCATCATCAGAGACCACAGACACTGATCGTGTCCTCCAGCTGATTTGTGCTTTTGAAAACATTATGCTTATTAGCAATAATCATAAGGTAGATGAGAGAGAACCATCAGGCAACAAATACCACCAGCTGGGACCAAAATGTATTAGGTCTGTGTTATCAATGATTCTTTTTCACACATTTTTTTGAATTACGGTAATATTATTGTATGTGAGAAATAAAACCATGGATAAATTGTTGCAATTTAATGTTTTGATTTTTGAATTTTTTTATCCTTATGTTCATAAGGCCATAAGGATAATTTGTTATAGGGTTGTAAATGTCTTAGGAAGGTCTACAGTACAACCCCTTGATCAAAGCAGGGTAAAAGCTACAAGGTTAGACCAGGTTTCTCAGGGTTTTATCCAATCTGGTGTTGAAATCCTCTGCAGACAGAAATGGATCAACTTCTCTGGGCAACATTTTGTAAAGCCTGACTATCCTCATGTCCCAAAAGCCTCATCAAATTTGCACAAAATTCTGGGATCACGATTCCTCTCCCTCAGCTTACTGTGAGATTTTTAACCTGGATCTGTTTTAGTTACTTATGTGAACGTGCAAGTCCTGATGAGAAAAGAGGTACATTGAAGTAAGTGGAGCTTCTGCCATGCTTGAAATGATGAATCTTCTTGATGCCTTGTTGTCTCAGGATCTAATCCTGAGAATAGGATGCTGAGAACATTTTTCAGATATTGGCTATAGTGATACATTTTTTTTAAACATTTCACTCAGGAAGGTGGCTGTTTTACTAGGGTTGCTACAACTTTCTCAGCTTAAGACAAAATTCCAGGTTGAAAGGTGTGGTCATGCATTAACATTAGATTGATGTAAGGAGAGAAGAATATATCTATCTGAAAGTAAAAAAGGACTGTGTAGAAATAACTTGCAATTACATGTGTATTTTTGAAATAGTTCTTCTCCAGTAAGAATTGCTGCTGAGAAGCCAGTGGAGTGTTACCCTGAGAAAATATTACCATTTCTGTTTCTCAAGAAGTGTTGTTCAGAGCTCAGAAGGGGACTAGGTAGCATGGGTCTTGTTTCTACCTTGTTTATAATCAAGTCAAAGTGACATTCTAAATTTGGCTCATAGTGAAGATATTTTATTTTGCATAGTCATGATTGATTACAGGGTGCATGAATTGCAATTTTAAAGATATAACACAGTATAAGAAGAGTTTGAAAACAGTACAACGTAGTTTATAATACTACATAAATGATCATAAAAACTTTCAAAAAGGATGCTAGAATAGAGAAGTGTATTTAAAGTCAAATGGATAGAATCAGATACAATATTACATTGGATTATATATTATAATATTAAGATTATAATAAAAAATTAATTCCAACAGCAGAGAGTGGTTGTAACACCTGCAGAGACCTCAACATCACTGAAGAGGAAGCAGACAGAAAGATAAAGATCTGACTCTGTCTCGTGACCAGCCTTCCTCTGTCAGCAGAATTTTGAGTTTTGGAAAGAGTTACTGCCCTCATAGAACATATCTTCCCCTATCTCTTTCCAAACAATAAGTATATTATCAAGATGATAAAAAAATCCTCTGTCTTCTAATTTTTTAAAATCTTTTGCACTTTTGATTTATTTTATCAAACAAAACAGGAACTTTCCAGAAATGCTACTTTTGCTGTATCACCACAGGAAAGGGGTGCCAAGCTTGGCCAGATACCTGTTAAGGATAAAAGGGAGGTTAAAACCACCATTTGTACCATGCCCAAATAACTTGTAAGGTAAGCAAGGATACTGAAATCTGGGTATCTGGTAGATACAGGGAGATCAAGGCATGTGGGAAAAAGGGCCGGAAACATATGGGGTGCAGAGACCACATGGGGAGTGGGAGAGCTGGCAGGACAGCTGGTCCCCAGATGATACTGAGATCAAATGACTGAGTATTTCAGCATGGCCTAAATAGTTAAGACGTGTGGAGATGGAACTCTCCCTCATACACAAGAATGTGCGTGTATTGCTGCTCTAATTAAGTCTTCTTCCCCAAGCATGAGTATCAGAAGAAACTAAAGCCACTGAGAGGGTTTCCAATCCTGTAAAGACCAGGATTTCCTCAACCAACCCATAAAAGTCCCTGAAATGTCCTAATTCTTAGAGAAGCCATGCAGTTTATTGGCTATGGACCTGTAGCTCATATTGGACTTATGCACTGCAGCAAAAGTAGTTTATCTATTGTACCTGTTTTATCACTGAAGACACAAGATGGTGTGGACTTTATTGCACCCTAGTAGGCCAGAGACTCTCCCAAAGCTGTGCACTAATTACTAATACTGCTGCTACTTAATTTCTCTTGTTCTGTGACCTGTGTTTGTGTTGTTCACTGTGAATACGACAGTTTGTATATGCTTACATATACCATAATCACATCTATATTATAATACAGAGGCAATAGAGGAGGTAGAGTTGTGAGCTACTCTGTTTCGGTCCGTGGTGTCTTACAGAGATTGTTCCTTTTAATAAAAACTGCTGCTACTTGTTTAGGCTTAAATAATGCCTAGGTCTGGTTGTATTTTTCAAAGACAAGCTTATTCAGAAGTTCTGAAGACAAAATCACAGTACATGAGACAGAAATGTTACTTTCCTACTCTTACTAGTACGGTGTTTTAAAATATATTAATATTTGTGGTAATGAGAAGAATTCCTGTATCAAATATATTCAGTGAAATAGAAAAAGCAAAGAAATATTGTTGCTGATAAGGGAAAACCAGAGGTGATCAAGCTGAAGATTTGCCTCTCAAGCATGTAATAGATGACCCTTTGTTCTGTCTTGAACTTGCTGTTATTATTGTTAGTCAGCTAGATTTGTGGGCATCATAGTTGCTGGAAATGGGCATTTCAGAAAGATTTCAAATCACATTGTAGGTTAGAAGCCCCTCTAAATGCCTTCAGACTGGGAAATTAAGGGAGAGCATCTTTCCCAAGATCACATGGCAACCTAGAGAAAACTAGAGATAGATCACAAGACATCTGGACTGCTCTGTTTGGGGCCTGTCCACTGGCTCACGCTGTTTCCTCCAGGAAGCCTTTCTCATGCAAATCTTAAGTGCTCCATATCCAGGCCTGTGTTGGTTAAGTGCAACTGAGCAGGTGTCATGTTTGCACATACCCAAGCCTACCCTTTCTCCCCGTCAGCCTTTCTCTCTGTTCAAGAAACAAAGTTCAATGCAAAGCTGTAATTTACACACCTCCAAGTGTCAGGAAAGCACTTCCAGTAACTGAGCTATGGATGGAGACTATGCATAGAACATTTCGTCTGAAAAACAGATGAGAAAAATAGACTTCACCAGAGCAGGACCTGGAAAGAAAACAGTTGGATAAATGCAAGTATGAGAATCCCTGTCTTACCATCAACTGCTATAAAAATATTGCCGATGGGGTGATGAGATCAGTCTGGCCACAGCTGTCATTGTCTTTAAAAGGCAGACAGTAAAGGGTGTTTTTTTTTACCTTTTGTGTTTGTTATTTTAAAAAAACAACTCTAAATTGTACCCTTGAAATGAGAGCAATGGATGTAGACATTCTTACCTAAAGAGAAAACAGAATTTGTAATAAGAGGATTATGAATAAACTATTTTTATTCCATTATTTTTAGCCTCATCAAAGAAGATGATTTCATACTCTGAACAAAATTCACTCTAGTATCTTCACATCACAGTTCATAACACCCAGGTGACTAGTCTTTACAAGAAGATTTCACATGCTATCCCATTACAGCCTATTTATTTGCCCTCTGGAAACCAGGTTCTCAGTTGGCGGCATTCAACTCCCCCAGGAGAAGACGTGCCTGACCAACTGACAGAGACAGGGCTTAGTCTGCAGGGAGGGTTGAATTTCCTTAGCATGACAATGGGCAGGGTTTTATTGGCACAGACGGTTTGTGTCAAGCATGTGAACATATGTTCCTGAGGTCTGCAGGAGGAGCAGTTACAGATCTCTTAATACCCAGCGTGGGTTTTATGCAGACATGCTCCTCCGGCTCAGGAATGAGTCTCTGTGGGGCTGAGTTTATCAGGGCTACCTACTCCAGAGAATGAAGGGGTAACCTGGCTGATCATGTACTGAAGTGCTTGCCAGTAGCTTCATACCTCATGGTTTAATGTTTCTGACTTATGTTGAGTTTAAAATTTAAGATAAAGTGCCCTGAAACCCTCTAAAGTCAGAAAAAAGTGCCCATGTTCTCAGTGCAATACGCAAGTCTAATTACTTCTACTGATTTCAGCCCAAACAGATCTCTAGGCCAAATCCAATAAAATACCTGAACATCTGAAACCAAAATACCTAACATTAGGTACCTGTTTTCTGGGTCAAAGTTAAAGCAAGACTCACAAATAACACATTTCTCAGGCTGCATGAAAGTTGAAAATATAAAGAAACTGTGTGCCTGAAATCCTGTCCAGTTCAGCCCTAAAAGTCACAGAGAGAATCATCTATTCAGGATTGGCAGCCTGAAATGGTCTCAATGACCAAAGCTGGGATTCATTTCACTGAACTTGTTTACCTAAAAGTAGAAGAGACATCTAAGTCTAAGCCAGTAATTCTGAGCTACCCTTGTGGTTAACAGAAAGGAATAGACACCTTCAGAAGACTATAGCCCAGAGAGATATTTGGAAATAGACCAGATGAATTACACCCAGTAGGTGTTTCTTACTGTGTTCTGCTGTTTTCTTATTCTCTTTCTAGGAGCAAATATCAATTGCCATGGCTAAACCAGTGGATTCAGAAAGGCTGGGTCACATATGCTTCAGCATACTTGCTGCTGAAGGCAGAGGTTCAAAGAACAAGAGATTTTTGTCTAATAAATTTGAACCCTAGGAAATGGAAGAATGATAATTTATTTCCTTTTAGGTTCAGAGATAAGATACTGCTCATGATTTGAAACTGTAATGTGTACAAAAAAATAACAGCAGTCAATGAAGGATGGAATACCAAGTCTGTGATCTCTCCAAAGATGATTACGCTGATTTTTGAATATTCAGATGAGGTGGGCAAGGAGAAAAGAGGTGCCAATTCTATGACTATCCTGCACAACGTGTGACATGTCAAAAGTCACCCCATTCTATCCCTATTTTGCATTTTCATATCTTATAATCATGAACCTTTAGGCATGGAAATAACTTTGGGCTTGTGAGATGTCCTGACTCAAAGAAGCCATTCTCACATAAAATTTCTGAACACAGGTGTAATCTTTCCAGGATTGAGAATTTGGTAAATTTATTTTAAAAAGTAATAAAAGAAAGAGCTTAAATCACCCAGAAACTTTGGAAGCATTCAATGACATTCTGATTAAAGTTGAATAACTCTTCAAAAAGACATATAGCAAGACGTATGATTGGAGGTTTGTTGCAATGATTTTGTGTAATTCAAAGGGAATATCTACTTCTGTTGAAGAATATAAAAATTTTGCAATGTGCTTGTTGAGAAGAGTATCAGAAGTTTTGCTTTATAGTAGACATAATAAGGCCATTAACAAATAAAGCTATTAAAGTAATATTTCCATTTAGAGTTTCCTGTTGACTTCCATTGTCTTTTTTTGCAATTTAATTTTTTTAATATTACTTTATTGAAATAAAGCCCCTGATTTTGAGCACTATTTCTTTAGAACAGCTTTTGTCTTACATTCCAAATACCTTCAAAAGTATATTTAAGGCTGTCATGAGAGAGTTAATAAAAGCTTGAAATTTAAAGATGTAGGAGAGAGATGGGATTTAGGTGGCATTTGATTACTATAGCATTTTCCTACAGAAGAATGGACTTTTCTGAGATGAATATAAATATTCTTGAATTTTTCTGAAAGGTGCTTGAATTATTTATATATTCCATGAAAACACAGGGTTGTGCAATGAGGGCAAAATAGTTTTATAAGCCTTGAAATAATGCAAGCTAATACAGCTTATTTCTAGCTAATTGGAAGCAACAAACCTGTTAAAAATATTTCCTTGTATAGAGCGTGGCAGTTATGAAAATAGCTCGTTTCTCAGACCTTCACTGCTAATGATTTGTACCGGTGATTTGACAATATCATTAAAAGAGAATATTTGTTTATGACACCTGAATGTCTGGAAAATCTGGTCACTGCACACTTGCTGGGACTAAGAGAGATTTCTCATTAAATCCACTGGATATATAAAACGTATACCCAGTAGGAAATGCTTGTAATTTAATGCACAGATATAACCTAAGGAGATACTTTTTGTCTGTATTGCTAGCTTAAGTTATTAAATGATAACTATAGTAGCAAAATAAAGTAGTTTTTATTTTAGAAAAAGACAAAGCCAACAAATATTGTTGCTGAGCAACTATCAATATAATTTTGTAGTATTTGAAAAACTGTCCAGGTGCTTTCTGATTTGTCCCTTTTTCATAGCATCCTAATGCCATTTTGGCAAGTTTGATATTTCATTTGAAGGGAAAATAATAAAGTGTTTTCTTTGTATTGATTGAAAAAATATAGTGCTTATTTTTTGCTTGGTTTTCTAGTACTTATTCAATAGGTTAAAGGGCAATACCATCTGTTTCCTAACAGGACATTTTGTGTAAGATTTGCAAGTCCTACAGGTACCTTTAAGCATGGATAAATATGCACTCATGGTTTCAGCTGGATAGTTTTTCACCACCAAAGGATGATTATGTTGTGTGCCTTGAGACATAGGCTATAATATATTTCCTGTCCCTTTATTGCATTTTGGAATCATAAACAATGACTGTTTGGCTCAAAGCCATTTATTCAGCCCAAAAAGACATTATTTGCACAACAAAAATCAATAAAAATGTTACTAGGTCTGGCTGGATACTTTGCTTAACTGTGATATTTGTCTGTCACTGATGGCATGCCATCTCTCGTAGGAGACTGGGGCCAAAACAGAGCTATTGATCCAGTCATCAGTGATGGATACTGGCATTTGGAACAGGCTGCTGCAGAGAATCTCGATTAAAAAAAATATTTCTATGTTTTGCCTGCAGCAGAGTCAAGATAACCTGAATGAGGAGATTTTCTCTTTTATATTGGGTTTCTCCTCTTGTGGTTGTTAAATGCTCTGGACCAAAGTTCATTATTGAAAGAATTAAGTCAATCTATGTTTAGCCAAGGGCTTTGACATCACATCAAGCTCTCTTGATTTAGACACAAGGTAGTTGTCCTTTTCATCACCTTAAAAGCATAGGGGAAGTGTTTTATACACACCAGTGATAGAAGTGATATGCTGGGGTGTGCTTACACTTTTTTCTATTGTAAAACATTAAATTATGTCTAAGAAAAACAAGACAAAAACTGATTCTCAGACAATGTTATATAAACATTGACCTATCCTTTGAGGCACTGGGTACTCTCTGCTCTTGTTCTATCAAGAGTTTAAGATACTTAGAAATTCACAGTGTTTAGCTCTTGGTTATCTAATTAGGAAACTTCCCCTGAGCTACTTAAGTAAATAAATAGCAGATGCAATAAAACAATGTTTTAGGCTATTATCATTGAATAGTACTTTAAAAGGCTACTGGCATTTTCAAATACATTTTTATATTTTAAAATCAGCCTTCTTTCACCAAATTAACTGATTTTAAGATATATAATATTCTATAATAGAGAGACGAGCATAAAGCAGCCTCTTAAATCAGTCTCTGAGAAGTATCGTTAAAGTAAAAAAACTCAGATTCTTCTCATTGAGTTAGATTACATCTAAGGAATTTACATGGGGTGGGTGGTGAAACACTGGCGCAGGCTGACCAGAGAGGTGGTGGTCGCCTCAGGCCTGGAAACATTCAAGGTCAGGTTGGATGGGGCCCTGAACAACCTGATCTATGGACGGTGTCTCTGCTCAGTGCAGGGAAGTTGGACTGGATGGCATTTAAAGGTCCCTTCAAACCCAAACCACTTTATGGATTCTATATTTTTTTTCTCAGAGGTCAGAACTTTCACACAAAGTCTGGTCATGAAAATATTCCAAGAATGACTGAAAGTAGGTAAACTTCCCAGAAATGATGGCATAATTCACAGCACTGATGGGGATTTAGGAGTCATCAATCACTTAAGCTGATTTGCATATTATGATGCTAATTCTGAATAACACAGGCAATAAAAAAGCAACTCTGATTTTGGCAGATATATCTGAGCTACACAAAATCAAGCACACATGACAGCTGTACAGAGATCATGATCACCAGAACAGAGGCCAAAGACATGTAACAAGGTTAACATTTGATCTGTCTTTTGATGGTGTAAGAGAATCTAAGAGAAATTAATTATCTCCTCCATGAAGGGGAAAATGGAAATAGACTCAAAAAAGAGGAGTCTCCTGACTGGGCTTTTAGTGTGGCCATTCAGTGCCTATTGACCTGCATTGCCTATTTTATACTTGGACATGGGAGCAGAGAGGAAATTTTATGAAGTGTAGATTGCATTAGGACTTGCTGCATAGGTTTCCTTCCAAGACTGCTCAAAAGAAGCAGCATGAAAAAAGAGCTGGTACACAACTGGTAGTCTATGACATCATCCATCTCCCTTACCACCGAAATTCACTTGCTGTTATCCTACCACAAATAATAAAAATAAAAATCTGATTCTCAATTAGCATAATTTTATTCTCTTCCACATCAGTAAACTTTCTCTAAATTCATACGGAGCGTTTACCACACTGAATTCCTCATAACTGAATGAAGAACAACAGAAAATTTCTTCCGTTTTCTCTCTGAAGAAGCAGAGGGGGTAATAATTTGCTTAGCTTTTCTGTTTCAGAAACTTAATTACTAATAATATCATAAATTTCAGCAATATTTTGGGACAGTTGGTGCTTCTTGGTCTCCTGATATTTTTTCATCCTCCTACAATTCACTTAAGGTAAAAGAGTCTATATCATCTGACATATTTCAAAGGGAAACAATTTGGCTGGAATTTATACTCCAGGCTTAAACATGAAGTGTATTGGGAATGCACTTCCAGGCTTGCCATCCTTCTAGAATTTCTAAAATACACTTCACTTTGAAAACTAGATTGCATGAGTTCTATGAGCTGCCTTTTAAACAAGCTTTACAGATCTGAAATCTTAGATGAAATTATAATTGTTGGAAATCACATTATTAGATTTTTTAAGTTCTTTCTTAGATGAAAAGTAAAAACTACTAACATTAAGGTTCCACATTTTAACCATAATAAATTACATGTAAGCCTAGAATAAAATGCTTTTCATATTCACTTATATTACTAATAAAAAATGATATAAATTATGAATATGACACTATAGATGTTTACACATATGTTTTTACATTAGTTATCTATGGAAAGAGCTTATTATTGAGATTTTTTCTATTAGGGTTGTCTGCTAACTGTGTAGACTAATATAAAAATCATGTACATTAGCTGAATTCAGCACTTCAAATGGAAATCTATTCCAGCATAATAAGGTAGTTGAATTAGCCTTATCTGTACTAAAATGTTCAGTGAACTGAAATTCCTCTTGTAAAGGAATGAGACTGTTGATGTCACCTCATTTTTCTAAGGTACAGATGTGCTTTCAGTGGTAAGATAATTATTTTGCATAAAACCCAATATTTATGACTAACATAAGAAACAGGGTCAAATATCTATCAAACTATAGAAATGCACTAAATATTTTAAAATTTATTTGCATTAAATAGTTGAAGTACTTTAAGCAGGTGTTACATACAGATTATGCTTAAGGAATCTAAATAGGGATTGTAGCACACGGTAAAGATTTAGTAAATACTTTTCTAGTCCAAAATCAATGCTATCGATTGTCATTAAAGCAGCAAGCTAAAAACAATGAAGTGGTTTCTAATTTTCAGGCTCCTGCTGGAGTCTGCTCTATCTCTTCCTTTTTCCAGTTAAGAGCATCATTAAATGGTAAGAGCAAACAGCATATTGAGAGGCCAAGTGTTTTATTAATTCATCATCAGAATTATCTCAGCACATTAATATTAATAGCCTCAAATTGGATTTCATTTAGGAGGTGAAATAAATATGCTGATAGTAAAAGCCTACATAGCCAATGAATCTTTTGAAATGGCACTCAAACATAGCAATACTCAAACCAGATTTGATAAGTCATGCTGACTTCCTTTAGTATAGGGGCACCTTCCAGGTAAATTTCAACTTCTGAAATACTTCTTTCTCTTTTAGAAGACTGTTGCTTAAATGACTGAAACAAATGTGGACATGTATTCCTCCCATTATCTGACACCTTTTTAATTGCCTTTGTTGATTGAAGTAGCCATTCGTAAAATCCCTAAGTTTGGATTTCAAAAGAGTGTGTGACTACACGTCTAAATGTGTTGCTTTGTGTTTGTATTGCCTTTGACTTGTTAGTGAATTTTTTTGTCCTTTTCATTATTAAATTTTTCTAGAGCCATGGATTATAGATTTTGTGTCTGTTTGTAGGGAGAAGTCTTGTTCCTAAGTAAGTTCCAAAGAACATGAAATGTCCCCCATTTTCAGGGATACCAAATGGCCCAAGAAGCAGACGATGGGAAGAGTAAAAATGAAGCTGGAGCTGCACATGAACTTTGCACCATAAACACTTCCTCTATCTGGTGAGTCAGTGGTGATAACTCAGGCCTTCCCTCATCCCTTCCTTTCTCCGGTAAACCAGGCTGTTTCCATCCAGAAATAATTTTTTTTTCCTTTTTTTTTTTTTTAAATGCAGTGTCACAGCTGCATTCTGGAAGCCTATCTAATAAACCCATTTTGCTGCAATGCCAGATACAGCCAGATTTAGATGATGCAGGCAACTCCACAGCCACATTCACCAGTTATTTCCTGCTGTTTGTGGCTTTAAGGGCACAATTACATTTGTTGAGGACCTTTATTACACAAAGATGACCCAGTCACAGAGCCATTCAGTCATTCAAGGAGCCTGCCCTTGGAGCCCAAAGCAACCAGAAGGTTTCCTGACTTCAGGGTGCTTCTTATTGTTAGGAGAGAGACACAGATTAGTCATTAGTCGTCCACAGCACAGCATATGCTTAAGGGTGTAATTAATGAAGACACTGGATAATGAAACACCAGTTTAAATGTTCTATTCTACACAGCTTCTCAAGGAAACTCTTAAAACACTGAAGCCATGTTCTGAGCCACAGCATTCACTGCAGAGTCCTCCACTTTGTCACTAGCATTTGGGGAATGTAGACTACCCCTGCAGAAATGTGGGAGACCGTGAGCAGGGGCTGGAATTTGCGAATGTATCCATCCACTGTTGTTTATATTTGTCTGTATGAAGGATAGGGACAGGGAATGTCTTCTCACTTATTCATCATGTAGGTTACAGGAGAAGAGCTGGAGAACACCATCAGGGCAGTAGCCATGAGCTAGGTGTGGTTCCTTCCTTCATCCATAGTGTGCAGCAGGATAGTGACACTGGCTAAAAATGCTGGGGCTTGGGCTTGCCTTTGCCTTGGAGAGTGAAGCAACTAAAGCAAACTGGAGGATGTGGCTCAATTCATGTATGTCTCTCTGAAGTCTTTTGGTTCTCTGCGGTAGTTGGACTTCATAAAAATGTAAACACAAAGTAAGTATACTCTTTGATGCTTTTATATTTTACAAATGTATTTAAATCAAATACTTTGGAGCAGAAAAGCAACAGTCATCTGAAGAGAGCAAAACTAGCCACACACTTTGACTTCTTCCAGGCAAACAATGGCAAACCTGCCCTGAACAGGAGCATCGTGATGAGGAGAAATGTATTTGAATACTCTGCCTTCATCTTGCAAGCTTCTCTTCAGTAGCAGCCATGCATGAAGACTGAGATGTAACTGGATGGATTTTGGCACCATTGAGCACTGGAGAGGCAGATCTGGCAGCCACGAAGTGCCCATGACACTGTCTGTCTGCTTAGCCACCTTTTAACTAGACTAACAGAAAAAATAGCTTCAGGAAGGGTTCACCCTCTGGCCAGATTAGAAGTTAGTTTTACAGCCACGGATCAGCCTCCAGCAGCTGAAGGTACTGCTGTCCCTCCAAACAAATGAGATGCAGGGCAATTTGTTAGTGCTTGAGACACAGCTGCTGTAGTAAGGAGCAGTCTGCATTTTGAATCAGCCTGAAGTCTGGATCTCCAGTTTCAAGCAGCCCAGCTTTACATGTTGGATTAGTGTTTTGTTGTGAGCTTAGTTCAACAGCCTTCTACAATCTACATAAGAAAATGGAATGGTTGTTTCCATGCATGATGAAATCCATGTTAAACTGGGAAGAGAACCCTTTGAGTGACTTTGTGCCCCTCCCCCTCCCCCTTTTGCTACCAGAAATGTAGAAGATTACTCTTGTGGTTGTGGCTGTGGACTGAGAATTACAACACGATTTCCTGGCGCTGCTACAGATTTGTTGTCTGTTCACTTAATTTGTCCATGTTTTGGAGCCCAACTGACCTCACAGAAGGATTCTTTCTTTAATGCAACCACAATGAAGATGCTTTCTTTCATGTTTGTGAGGGGCCTAGAGTCTCTGGTGAACAGGGCCATGTGGGGCTTTTGATACACTGAGATTATATAAACTTTATGTAAGTAATTCTTGTTACCTCAGAAAATCTGGGCTCATCCCCACCAGTGAACACTCCTTGCAGGCTATGGATTTTCAGAAGCGATAATGAAATTGTGTATTCGAAGTATTTATCTGCCAGTCTGTGTTGGCATAAGCCTCAAACATTGTTCTCAAGCTAGCGCTCCTGAAATTTATTATGAACTAAAAGACATTCCCAAAAGCCTGCCACTATTACTGGAGAAAGAATGTACAACAGGGACTGCCATTTAGGCCACCATTTGGAATGGCATTTAGGAGCTGCTGCCTGGAGTTGACATCCAGAATAATGAGGCTGACATTCAGAGGACCCACCCAGTAAAGAGAAGCAGAAGTGATCTAATTGTTGCTGCTTTCTTTCAGAATTCTACCCCCACTCTATCCTTTCCTGGCAGGTCCCCAAAATAAATTACTCTAATTGTAGCAAAAGTCTGGAATGGAGGAGAGTTATTCTGTTTAGCTTGTGAACTGGTATTTTCAAGTTTTCTTAATGGCTAATATAATGGAGAGATTATTATCAAAATATGCTGGCTTCAGAGTGTATTAAAGCTCTCCTAGGACTCACTTTAGTATCTGGTACTGTTCAGTCAGCCCGAACACAGCATGTTCAAGTAGCTTCTTTTCTGGTGGCCGTTTCCCATGGCACAACAGGGAACCATATACTCAGTAAGGCAGTATTAGCAGTCTGTCCTGGTGCTGGTCAGACAGCAAAACATTCATACATCACAGGAAAATCAAAAGGCTTTTTGTCTGTTCATCACTCCTCTCCTGAGGCAGAGAGCAAGTGACCAATTATCTATGAAGCTGTACATATCACTGGCTATATCTTGTCCTCTCTTCTGTCACATGAGCTCTTCTGTTGTATGGCAGTTTTCTTCTCCCTTTAGTTCCTCATTTCTTTACCAAGTGAAGAATAGTATCATGGCAAGTCCACGGTAATATTCACACCAAAACTGATACTGCTGGAAAGTTTCTCGGGGCTGCCATGTTTTATCTTTATGTAAAAGCTCTGGTTGTATCCTTAATGCAAAATCATAAGTTTTTATCTCTCCTTGTTCTTCATGAAGAGCTGTGTATCTTTTCCAAACTTTTCAAAATTGAAAATTCTGTGCCTGTTACCAGAGAAGATTTTCTGAACAGCGAGACATTAACAGGATTGCATTTTCATAAATACTAAGGAAAATGTACCTGACTGATGGGAAATGATTCTCATTCAGATGATTTAGAAGATCTTTGAACTTAATGAACATCTACTTAAGCTGAAGAGGATTGAAGTTTCTCTCTGAAACACACAACATTTAATGCTCAAGTTAAATGCAGCTGAGATGGATGTTGAGGTTTCTCATCACAATAAGAGTCCTTGCCCAGCTTACACTGGTGCAGACAGGGCTAAACTTATCTGCAGATGTCTTTTGCTTTGGGTACCAAGACACTTTGACACTTTATTCTGATTCTCATTGACATGTTGAAAGTTTGATATATTTTGGCCATTGACCAGATATTTATGGCCTGGACATTGGACAGGCTGGCTGTTTCAGTTTCATGGTATGGCCCTTGTGTTGGTTGATGTTCCCAGATTTCCTTGTAGACTTGTATAGCCTGCAAAGAAACTTCTCTTTTTTCAGTCTTATGCTTGTGGTGGCAGAACTTATCTGAATGGATTTACACAATTCTGCCATAATCAAAACTCTTTCAACTTTGTAGTTTCACATTAAAAGTAAATAGGAAAACCAGGCCTGATATGAATTATATTTGGAATGACTGAAAAACTGGAAAAGTATCAATTGTTGTAAAGGAATTAAAATTCATATTTTCGATCAAATAACTGTAAAATAGCTCTGTTTAAACAGATAATCAAACATACACACAAAAATAGTCATATAAGGAGCTATGTACTTAAAATTTCATTCATAATGGACTTGGAAAAGGAAGAACATTGACTGAGAGACAACAGTGAAAGAGAAGGGGGGAAAATGGTCATATTCTAATACAGAATGAAGCTGATAATGGATTATCTAAAGAGACTTTATGGGTGCTTAAATATTTCCATGGATGAACTGTATGAAGGGCTAGAACAATTCTGCTGTGTTGCTCAGAGGGACTGTGTCCTAGGATAAGTCAATAGGAATATAGCAAATCTTGGATAACTTTTATGAATGCACAGGACAATTTACCCTGGTCTTTGAGCTGATCCCATTCTTTAAGGATTTTTTAATGGAATGCTCGACAGTTGTTCAAGAGAAATTTCTTAGATCTTTGCAGCTCAGTAAATATGTCTCTTCAGTACAGTGTCACAGCCAAACAAAACAAACAATGTATTTAGTCATTTTAAGTAGAGGATATATAGCACTTCAAATACTAGGCTTGTAAAAATATATATATGCATGAATGTGTATAAAAAGATATATTTTTATATATCTATTACACATGTGTGCAGCTCAAATTGCAAATGTATATATGATTTTGAAATATTTCAATATAACGATTGTTTGCTATTATTTTGGTGACCACATGCATTCTAGCAGATATTTTCAAATATCATCTTTAGTTAATGTATGTTCCAGGCCTCCACTGCATCATTCAAAAAACCACACAAGAACTTAATTTCTAATGGTTAGAAATGTTCTTTTCATTAGCTGAGAAGATATATCCATAACTAATTTTTGCAGTCATTTGATCTTGTACAAGCATATTTAGTTTTGACAGTCCTTTCTTTTCATTGTGTTTATCAAATAAGTATATTTATAGAAAATAATCATATCCTGCCCCAACTTTTGTTTCACTAGCTTCTTCTTTTAAGATTTCTTCTCTAAAACCCCTTATCATCTGAGTAGGCTGGTTTTGCATTGAAATTTCTATTCTAAACATAGCTAATCAGAAGTGAGCCTGATATTCTAATGAAGTCTTCATAAAGACTTGTACAATAGAATTAATATTTTCTTCTCTTTACTTAAAATACCCCACCTGCTGCTTCCTCAAATTAAATTGCTTGGGGATAAATAGCATTTAGATTGCTTTATCATCAACAGTTATGTACAGTTCCATTTTCCTTTTGTTAATGAGACCCCCAATCTGTAGCACAGTTTCTTCTAATTTGTGCATAAAAGCTGTGATTTTGCACTTTGTCTTAATACGACAGTTAGTAATATTCTCCAATTCTTGCTGCAGATGTCTTGGTCTTTCCAAATATGAGCAATGAACAGCAAATGTGATATTTGAAGTTTCATTAGAGTGTACCTTATTCTTTCTTTGATGTGATTTGTGATCATATTAGTCCTCATTGTAAGGGATTAGTTTTCAGCATCATTATTTGGACATGCTTTCATAATTTTTACACACTTAAGAAATGTATTCTCAAATTGCCAAGAATTACTGATGAGGAAGAAATAGAGCTGTGTGTATATATAGTGTTTGGCAGAGCAAAACTAAAACATTGCAAAATGCTTGTGCTGAAACTTTTATTCTGATACAGTCACAAAACTCAATGAGAGGAATCTAAGGCCAAAGGAAAAGCAAAGATATTTTGATCATTTTTACTATTCTGTCATGCAAAGTGCAGAAAGGGCTCTCTTCCATTGAGACACAGATATAAAAAAAATATGAAAAAGAATCCATATGTTGAAAAAAGAACAAGATTTGAATCCCATAGGCAGAAGGTGCCTATATAGAGGGGTTTACAATCTGTCTGACCATTAAAGGAGATGAGGAAACAGATCATTCAGGCAGAATCATGGCATCCTATAAACATTCAGCTCAACATAGGCACTATAATGCAAACATTTTCTGATAGAACAACTTAGAAGAAATGTGTCAAGATTTATCAACAGCAAGATTGATGTGATAGCATCATCTTGTTAACTTACTTAGGAACGCAATCTCTGCCACAAATAGACTTAAAACTTTTTCAAACAGTAGCAACAGCCTGATGTACTCACATTTCTTTAAGTGTTTTTATTGAAGACTCCTGTGTGATGGATTAGAAGATGAAAGTTGGAAATTCCTTTATCAGTAGGAGGCAAAATTGCCACATAGTTTCTGTTGTTTGTTTGATTCTTTTCTTTCTGTTTTGAAGGGGGGAGGGAGGGGTGTCTGGAGGTGGAAACCAAGAGGGATGCTGGAGACATTTCTTGTTTCCTAACTGGTTTAATATTTTATGTGTTTCTTCTCTACTACACTAAAAAATACAAATGTTACCTTTGTCTTCCTCTGGAAGCTTCACACTCATCACATGGCTAGATAACACCTGAGAGTGATCACTCATTGGCAGCAATCTGTGGTCCTGGAGCCGTTTTACAGAGTGGACAGAGAGGACTCATGATGAGTGGCTCCACTAGACAGGTGTTGAAACTGCACAATGTAATATACCATTTTAGATTTTTTCCCCCCTATCTGAAACGAATTCATTTTAAGGTGCTCTGGAATCCAGAGCTGAGTTAACATTACATATGAGATGGTGCATTATGACAAGATACTTGCAGTTGGGTCTCTAATGAGCAAGCGCTGGTCTCCTAATAGGTGAGATAAGTTCTCCAGCTTGCAGGAAGGTACCTGCAAGTTGTTAAACAGAAGTAGTGCAGGTATTTTCTTTTTGTCCCCTCGCTTCCTTTGATCCTTTTTCTTAAGACAGTCAATATGATGACCAATTTATAAAGTAATGTAGTGGGAGGATGTCATTTTACAGTATTCAGGTGGTTCTATTAATGTAAACCCATAATTTTTAATTTCCTGTCTATATACAACAGTAATTCTAGATAAAACTATGAAAAACTTCAGACCATTTGAGTTTAAAGGAAGTTTTCCTAACTTTGTACATTGAAGTGTACATTTAATTTTGGCCATGTTTCCCACTGCACCCAAGCTAGGATCAGCATCCTCAAAAGGTAGTGAACACTCAAGAACTGTCTGAAGTAAAAAAAAAAGTAACTGACAGGTCTGGTGAAGTAGAATACTCAAAGAAGATTAATCCTTCAGAATTTGCAATAACTCAATTGTTGTGCCAAATGTGATCAATGATAACAAAGGAAACATTTAGCCAAAAGGGAAATAAATATCTGTGGTCCTCGCAGGAGTCATTTATTGATTGAACTTTATTTGTCAAACGTTTTTAGTATCTAGAACTAGACTCAAGCTGTGAGCAGTACCAGGCTCAGTGACATAGGGGATTATGCTACAATACTGGATCTGTTCTTCTTTACTCTTTGATGAAACTTGTCTTTTAGAAGCTTCATTTCACTCACTGTCTTAAGAACATTTTATATTCAGGTATCTTTGTAGAAGAGAGCATGTGTACAATATAGAGCCAGTTGTAACAGCTACGACTATTCCTCATGGATCTTCAGTACATTAATTCTTATTGAAGTCTACAATATAAACATTCAAGGTTAAATAAATTTCACAGAATCACAGAATGGGTACAGTTAGGAGGGACCACAGTGAGTCATCTGGTCCAAACCCTCTGCTCAAGCAGGGTCATCCTAGAGCACAGAATTGCATCCAGATGCAATATCTCCAGTGAGGGAGACTCCACAATGTCTCCGGGCAACCTGTTCCAGTGCATGGTCACTCACAGAGTAAAGAAGTTCTTCCTCATATTCAGGTGCAGCTTGAATTGAATGTAATTTCTGCCTATTCCCTCTTGTCCTATTGCAGTAGTATCTGAAATATAAAAGTATGTTTCAGACTTATTATAATAAGTATAAAAGAGTATTAGAAACAAAAGAATGTGGTCTTTCAATACACCCTCTAACAGCAGTAGTTGGCAACCATTTGAAATGGGAAATCTCTTAGATTATAAATTACCTGTTGTCTCTACTATCAAATTACAAGGAAACTAGGGATGGGGAGGTAATCCCATTTGTTTGCTATATTATTCTGAAAAAAAGAAAGATTTTGTAAGGGAAGAATTGTTTTCAGAGTGAGTTCAATACAATTTAAGATGTTATGAAAATAGGAAATTAGTCAGAATTTGAAACACTGAAAAGGGAAATGAGTGGATCTATAAATCATTAGATGCAAAAGGAGCAAGATCAGATATGATTCTGGATGGACTTATCCCTAGAGATTTAAAAGTGTGTATTAAGGTAGCTAGAACCACCTCTGAATTTATATAAGCCATAAATGAAGTTTTATTAAAATTCATTGCTGTCATTCTGATAAAGGCAAATATTTCAAATGTCAAAACTCTTCAGAGGAATAAATGGAAGCAACAAATCTAAAGAAAATAGTCTTAGATTTTTCAAGCATAAGAAGAGTTCAAAGAAATCTGATTAATAGTTTCAGAAACTGCAGCAATATATTGAAACTGAGCAGAAAATTTGTAATGAGCAATTTAATCAAGGTTAAAATTTCATCACAGGAAAAGGCCTGAAAATGACCTCTTAAAATTCAAGGAAAAGGAAACTCCTAGTTTTAGAATTCTGAACATCCAAATTCCAATCGAAAACCTGTGTTGCCAAGTAAGAGGAGAACAGAATCACGGAATCATGAGATCACAGAATCACCAACTCACAGTATCACCATTGGTGCTGGAAAGGATCTCTCGAGATCATCTAGTCCAGCTCTTCTGCTAAAGCAGGTTCACCTGGAGAAGGCTGCCCAGGTTTGCATCCAGGTGGGTTTTGAATATCTCCAGAGAAGGAGACTCCACAACCTCTCTCTGCAGCCTGCTCCAGTGCTCAGCCTCACAGTAAAAAATGATTTCTCATATTCAGATGGAACTTCCTGTGTCTCACTTTGTGTCCTTTGCCCCTTATCCTGTTGCTAGCCACCACTGAAAAGAATATGGCCCCATCCAATAAGATGTTAGTATCTAGAATATTTAGTGATAACAGTTCAAATAAGTGATTTGGTTTTGTTGCAGTGTATGAAATGAGAGAAAACACGACAAAAATATTTTCTTCCATGATCCAACTACTACCCATTTCCTCTCATTCACCTCTGTCCTAGGGATCTACCACATAACAATTCACTCATCAGGGACTTCTTAGAAAGCACTTAGGGTTTTTTCGGCATAGTGAAATACACAACTTTCGTGAGTAGTTACAGACTCTTTTGGCTAGACACAGAATATGATAAATCTTATGTCTTCCCACCGTTTCTTATTAGTTAAACCATTATTTTAGACTTTCTAATGGTATTCTATAAATGAGCAAGAACACAGTAATATAGCAGTATATACTGTCTGAACTGTTTCTATTTTCTGAAATGAGCATCACATACTTAATGTTTTCTTTCAGTATCAGTCTGATAAAGACTTTTCCTGGCAGAAAAATCTGATCAAGTTTAAAAAGAGTAGACATCAAAGATAATAGCCCTGATTTTGTCAAGAATTAATTCTACATTGTTTTTTTAATTTAATAAGTGGAAGGCATTTGTTTTGCAATTGCATCTTCCTACCTTTTACTCACTGGAAGATATTTGACACTTTTCTTTACTGTGGCAGCATTTTCAAGATGAAGCTTTTGACTTGTGCATATGCTAATTTAAAAAAGATGAACTTTCTCTGTTACAGTGTCTAACAAAGAGAATTTCCACAGTGTTCTTGGTGAATAAAGATGTCATTAAAATCTGAGCTACTAGGCACTAAACCTGTACTCAAGTGATGCCTGACCTTCAAGACTTTTGTATAGTCATAGCTATATCTGCATGCAGCTGTAGCAGAGCTGCAGGAACTGTGGATTTTTTTCTTTGGTGAGAGTGAAAATCAGAGACTAGAAGTCTAGGCAGTGAGAAACAAAGGGCTTGAATAAGATATGAGAAAAATGCTTGCATATCTATTGCTGGAAGTGGAAATCTCTATTACATAGGAGATACAGAGTTGTAGTGTATAACAAGAGGTCCCAGGGGACTACTTCTTCATCCAAGCAAATTTAATTGAAACAACATTTTGCATAAAGAGAAAGTTTTGTGGTCACCCATTTTTTCGAGTAGAGGATGCTCAGTTTTCTAATCCAGATGTTTGCACGTGCCATGTCATTGGAAAAAAAGGCATCAAATTCATGCTGTTTTGGGTTTACAAAGCAGGCAGTCTCATTAATACTAATGCATTTGAAAAATATGCTTAAAAATCTTCAGTACATCAAGACTCTTAATTATAATTTGAGTCTATGGCCCAGTTTTCCAAATAAACAAAAAATAGTTAATCATCAGAAGTTATCCCTGGGAAATGACAAAAAGGTTGCCTTCATCCCAAAGTTCTGCCATCTCAAAATCCTTTCTCTTTCTAGCTAGAGAAGATGAGGCAAAAACCACTACTTTCCTCATGAGTTTGCAAAAAAAGAAAAAGAGGAAAAAACATGAAAAAAAACCCAAAACCAACCAAAACCAAAGAGGAGGAGATAACATATAATAGCAGCTATATAGTACCAGTGAGAATATCAAGCAGCTCTGCCACAGAGGAGGGGAAATGAAACTTGATGAAACAGCTCCACTGTTTCTAAAGGTTCTGAGATTGAAAGGATTGAGCTCTAAAGTCTTGTACATTTCCCTGATACACTGGGGATTAACTTCACAAAACACAGCATAATACCCTTTCATAGAAGCTTCCTCATGAATGATAGTCAGATTCTTCATAGATGTCTCATGACAGAATCTCACATCCTCTCTATGCCACTCATTTTTACCAGGAAAGGATCGGCGCTGACATTCACCAGGCAGTAAGGATGCTGGCTGCTAGCATATGAGAGAACTGCAAGAGGCTTTAGGACTGCCTATGTGTGTAGATAAGGTATTTGTTCTAGATGACCCAGGAACACATAGAGTAACGTGATGGAATGATACAATCATCAAGGCTGGAAGACACCTTCAAGATTGTGAAGTCCAATCACCCACCCATCACTATCACTGCACCCTTAAACCCTTAAACCACATAATCCAGTGCCAGATACAGACACTTCTTAAACACCTCCAAGGACTGACCCCACTACCCCCCTGGACAACCTATTCCAATGCCTAACCACTCTAACAGTGAAAACATTTTTTCTAATATCTAATCTGAATCTCCTGTCTCAATTTAGGCCCATTGCCTCTTGTCGTCTCACTGCAGTCACAGTAGAAGAGACAGGTCCCCACCTCACTACAACCTCCTTCCAGGGAGTTTTAGAGTGATGACGTCCCTCCTAGAGCCTCCTCTTCTCAAGACTAAGCAGAGAAGGAATGAGAAGATTAAATAAAACTAAGAAGGAAAAGAAAAAGATTTCACAAACACAAACCAGGAAGAACTGGACATTTCTATAATTATTTCACAAAATCACTGAATTGCAGAATCACTGAATGTTTCAGTTTGGAAGGGATCTTTGAGGCTTTATATTCCAGCTCTAGATGAATTTTGGCTATCCTAAACTCATTCCAGCATGTAGTGTCACTACATTTGTCCTGGGCTACATGACCCTCCTTCCATATTCAGTATATTTCCTTCCGAGATTTGAGTTTATTCAAGAGCTCCTTGTGCATCCATATTGACCTCTTGCCTTTGCTTGATATTCTGGTCATAGGGGAAAGCCATTCTTGAACTTGGACGTGATGAACTTGACTCCTGAAAAACAAGTTCTCCTGGACCCCTCTACTTCCTACAGCTGTCTTCTGTGGGAGACTTACAAGTAGATCCCTGAACAGGGCAAAATCTTCTCTACTAAAATCCAAAGCTGTGATCTTACTTTTTTGCCTTGTTCTCTTTTCTCTGGATCCTGAACTCTGTCATCTCCTGACCAGTGCAGCCAAGGCCTTCCCTGACCTTCCCACGTCCCACAAGGACTTTACTGTTTGTAGGTATCATGTTCAGAAGAGAATCTACCCTTCTCCAAACACTAATGACTTGTCTTAGGAAGCTGTCATCAACTCTAAAAATTCCCTGGGCTGCTTTTGGCCTGGTCTACTGTCCTACCAGGAGATATCAGGGTAGTTAGAAGTGTCCCATGACGACAAGAGCATTTGGATATGCATTTCCTCCTGTTGTAAGAAGGGCTGATCTGCTTATTTTTCTTGTTGAAGCAGCCTATAGCAGATATGATGACAGCATCAGGCATGCTTGTCTATCCTCTAACCCATAAGCTCTTGACTGGCTTGCCATCCTTCCCAAGGCAGAGCCCCATGTGTGCCTGCTAATTTTTCACATAAAGGACAACTTTCCTTTGCTTCCCAGCCCGCCCTTCCTGATGGGTCGGTACCCACTCACTGAAGGACTTCACTCACTGGAGCCTTCCTACCACACCTTGTGACCTCACTACGATTCGAGCCTGCACTTGCACAAAGAGCTCTAGTTCCTCCTGTTTGCTCCCCACATTGTGTGCATTTGAGTACTGTCTCTTCAGCTAGTACATGCTGATTTCCCTCCCCCCCAAAAGTGTGAGAGCTTTCCACATAATGCTGCTGTCTTGGTACTTGTATGCATAGGTGTTTGTGTGCATAGTCTTGGGGTGGACTCCCTCTGCATAATTTGACTACTGTCAAAACCTGAGGTTTTACTCTGCTAATTTTTCCTCAAAGAATTCAGTCAGGCATCTGACAGACATTTGATAGATATTAATTAAATGTATGAAATAACATATTTGACAAGTGTTTTGAGTTGTTTGTCTCTCCTAGAAGGATCTGGTTCAGAAACTGTCTAAAATACAAGGCTGTTTTGCTGAATATTCATTTAAAGATATCTTAAAATACATGATGCATAGCAGTTTTGTTAGCAGTCAGCATAGACTTCAGGATAAAGAGAACAAGAAGATAAAGAAATGTTACACCTTAGGTGGCAGACTTTTAGATCTAACTCAGTGAGTGTATGCATTTCTGAGAGGGAAGTTTGAGCACACAAGCAGTTTTAGAAAAAGAAAAACAAAACAATAAAACAAACCCATACCTTCGCCTAGCCTGGAACCCAAACACGGCTTCTCGCCACAAAGGTGTCTGAAAAAGGAGCCAGCTCTGGGATCAATAACTGTTGACAGAACTTTGAAAGATCTAATCTGTTGTAGCAGCACTTGATGGGTCTATTTGACATTTTGGAGGAGTTACAGAAACATAAGTTTACATAACCTAGAAATACTCAGATTCAAATACAGCTTTCCACTGTTCAATATGCAGTTCTTGCAGTTCATGATTCTATAAAAACTACTCAATTTATGGACTGAACAAAACTCAGCAAATTGGCTCCTTAGGTTCAGTTCTCCTTCAGTTGTCTCACCCAAGACACTACAAAGAACTGCCTTGTAGGCTTTAACTGTGAATAGTATGCTCTGATCTACTCCTGCAACTTCACAATATTTGAACTTTCTGTTTCCCAGGGCACTGCAAAAACCTTTTGCTCCTGTTACTCTTGAAATAAAAAGCAGTGTTCTTTATGAATTTTTAACACAGCACACTTTTCCTGCCAGTGCTTTCAGGCAAGTCACGTCAGTATCTGGACACTTGAATTTGAAGCTCAAAGCCTGACTGCCTCTATTTGTAAACAAGTGTGAACAGCATGAGCACAGTAGTGTCACTTCCCAGTAAATTCAGTGTTAAGAAATTACAAATGTATGTACTATAGAACAGTTTGACAAAGCTGTATTGAAATACATTATTCATAGTAATCTTTCTCAAAACCTGACATTTTTGAAAGTTTTCCATTTTGTGCATCATAAAATTGTAATGTTGGTTTTGAAAATGGGAAAAACATCAGCAAAAAACTGCTGAATGTGTTTAGCCTTTTGCTTTCAAAGAATCTTTTCCAAAGTAAGATATTCCATTGCTTTTTCCTCACCTTAAGCACTGCTCATTTTTTTTCTAATTATTGCAAATGAATTACTGCTGATCTTTATCCACTGTGGCATTCCCAGCCTGCATTCTGTGTGTGTGTGCGTGTGTGTGGTCAGGGGAAACAATATGTGTCAAGACTGCCTTATAAAATCAGTTCTAAGCCTTTAACCTTCAGCAGAACACTGAATAATTGAGGGGTCTATGGACACTGACGTTTACGGCAAAGCAGGAAAATAGATGTCTATTGATGGCGCTCTATCTCTGATTGTAGTTCACAGCCCCTTTCAGTGGTGGAGTTAACATCACCTTCTTGATGTCAGGCACTGCAGTGCTAGCTGCCAGATGGTACCAGGCTGGTGATCCCCGATCTCCTGTGCCATTTGTAGGTGTTTTACTGCTGTGATCGACATAATTCAATCATTATCAGTACTTATTTCTCCCCTATTCCTCCATGCTAGTCCCTTACTGCCTTTTCCCTTCGTGCTCTTTACTTTTGAAAGATGTTGGTGCAAGAGAAAACAAAAGAGAGCATTTACCAGCTCCAGTCTTAATAAATTCCAGGTTTTGTTTCACTCCCCCTTTCATTAGTATAGCAGTATTTATGAATGTGGTTTGATTTGTAAGAGCTGCCTCCTGACTGCAAGGAAAGTTTATGTGCTTGGAAATATCTTTGTGACCTAAATGGATTAGTCAGTTTGTTGAATTTTGCTAACTCATTGAATTATGTTTTTTCTGTCAGAAGATTTTATCACACTTGTGAAAACCTAAGTGGCTGTTACAAATCTTATCTGAAACAACTGTTACAGATTTTATGGACTTATGTTTATGTATCTTAAATATTCATTCATGAGTCTAATTTTCAAAAGATATTCTTTCCTCTGCTGGGAAAATGTCACACTCCACAAAAATAGCTTTTCCACTCTTTCTTTAAAACATTACAGTAAATTAATATTGATTTCCTTTTCATTCTAATAAATAATAAAAAAAAAAAACTGCTGTGAAGAGTCTGTGGACTTGTTCTGAACATGAGGGTAACTGGAGAAGGATGCATGCCCAGTGTTCCAATCTCTGACTTGCACTGTAGCCTCCATCATAAATGCATTTTTTCCAAGGGACAGATTGTAGCTCTGTAGAAAAATCAGACCAGCTCTGAAACAGGTGTACTAATGTGGACAAAAAAAGTTGTCTTTTTTCCCTGATAAAACTCTGATCACCCCCCAGGGGTAAATGAATGTACCACAATATCCTATTTTGGTATTGTTATAATGAAGACTTCCAGTGGTACTGTCCATCATTTTATGACAGCTACTTCCATTTGATTTTCACTGGAGGCTAACAAATTTACTCATAACTTTAAAATAACATATTTTAAAAAATATTATGTAGAAGACTAATGATCTTTTCAATGTCAGCTGCTGAGAACTCCCACAAATGATAATTCATAATTAATACTTTTCACAACCTAATGATCTTTCTGTCCAAGAGGCAAGCTACTTTCGGTGTCCTGAAACCATCTGCTCAGCTTTGCAATTCCTGCTTGTTCAATTCAATAATGAAAAGAACTTTTGAGCAAAAAAATTTCAGTCCATGAACAAAGTAAGATCTGTGCCATAGCATATAGCTAACAAAAGTCTGTGCTAGGGAATTGAGGTGTCCTTTCACTCCTCCTCTTTTTTTTGTGCTGAACATGCATTTATTGAGTTTTAAAAGCATAAATTGAACAATTTATGATTACATCAGAGATGCAGCCAACAAAAGGCATAAGCAGTGAACCAGTTGTCATGTTCCCCAGTGCTTTAAGACATGCTGATGTATAGATGTGTAGAGATACATTCTCCTTTTCACCAATGATAATTTACATCTTTCTTCTGCCACTCTCCAGTTCTGTGAGTTGGGCTTCTGTCCCTTCTGGCCTAGCTGTTCTGAGAGGAGCTGAAGTAGCAGGAAAGCCCAGCACTGTAGGATGCACATTAATTTTACACTTCCTTTCTGAGCTGTATGTGTGTTTCTGATGTCTGCTTCAGCATAACACAAATGTATCCAAAGTCTCACAGTACTGAAGATAGCTATTTAGATGTAAATCTAAACTCTTAGACATACCTTATAAATATAAATTTACAGCTGCACCTGCAACTGTAAAATTAAGGTCTTTATAAAAATCTGTGTAGCTCTGTGTGTAATGTCACACACCTGTAGTATATAGCATGTCTGTAGAGAATATCTAAATACCTAGAATATAAATCCCAAGTATGGATAGATAAATAAATAGTTCTCTGTGTGATTACAAAAGCGCAAAGACCAGATATGTAAAAGCTGTTGATTAAGCCCCAGGACGTGCAGTAGAATAGGCAGTCATACTCCAGAAAGCAAGTCCACCATAAAATCTGTTATAGGAGGCAGCATCTTCAGAAAGGGATTCTCAAATGCAGAGTGGGGAGTGGACTAGCTGACAAACTACAAAGGCGTGGGCTGGTTTGACTGTCATGGTTAAATCCACTGGGAAATGACAGAGTTTGGATTCAGGCAAAGGACGTGAAGGGTCCTAGATATCCTGGTTGACAAAGGGATATCAGGCACACTCAGTATTTGGAAAGGTATTGAGTACCTCACTTTGTGTATCTGATATGCCCAGTGTATTAGGTATACATTTTCTTCTTCAAGAATGTTTAGGGGAGGGAATTGAAGGAAAATGAAAATTTTTGTTTTGTATTTGCTATATTTTGCTAGAGTGTGAGTTTTGTGTGTGCTGTGTTTGGCATGTTTCTTGAAGAGTTCAACATGGGGAATTGCCAAGTCCTGTATCTGAAGAGAAAAAACCCCAGGCACAGTGCAAGCCAGGAGAACTGGCTGGAAAGCAGCTTTACATAAAAGGAGCTGGGGGATCCTAGTGAGCACCAAGTTGAACATGACCTGGCAAAGTGCCCCTGTGGCAAAAAAAGGCAAAAGGTGTCCTGCATTAACAGCAGTACTGCCAGCAGGTCAAGGGAGGTGATCCTTCTTTTCTACACAGCACTGGTGAGGCAACACCTGCAGTGTTGGGTTCAGTTCCGGACTACAGGAAAGACATGGGCACTCTGGAGAGAGTCCAACAAAGGACCGCTGAGATGATGAGGAGACTGGAGCATCTTATGTACAAGGACATGATGGGAGAGAGAGCTGGAACTGTTTAGCATGGAGAAGAAATCAGTGGTGATCTCATTAATGTAGATAAATACCTGAAGAGAGGGGGCAAAAGGATGGAGCCAGGCTCTTTTCAGTGGTGCCCAGTGGCAGGACAAGAGGCAATGGGCACAAATTGTATCACAGCAGCTTCCATCTGAACACCAGGAAATACTGGCACAGGTTGCATAGGGAGATTGCAGAATATCCCACCTTGGATGCATTCAGCAGCTATCAGAACCTGCTCTAGATGCCCTGCCTGAGCAGGGACATCAGACCAGATGACCTCCAGAGGTGTCTTTCAACCTCAGCCATGCTGTGGTTCTGTGACAGCCTTGCTGTCAGTTTAAAGAAGATACTAAGCAGAAAAAAATCCCACAAACAAATGCTGAAATCTGTGTGTGTGTGCAGTGACTGTATAAAACTACAAACTGTAATTGATATTTTAGAATATAAAACCCACATAGCATATTCCCCACCAAAAACAATTCAAAATTATAATTTTGGCATTCGCTGTTCACTCTTACCTCATCTATTCAAAATTATTTTTTTCCTTTTTTTTTCCAAATAAGTCCATTATAGACCTGATGTTGGATTGTTTACCATATTTTTGTTACCATAATCCTGCTATTTGCAATTTTTCTTTTCTTTAATATTATGTCTGGTACTTGTTGAAATAAATATGAAGATTAAAAAATGAGCAAATTATTCAAGTATTTTTAAAACCCCCTGATTTTTATCAGTATTTTTTCAGAGGATCTCCTCATATCAAAATTATTATTCATTTTGCACATTCAGTTATCAATATAGATGTCAATAAAGGATGATGCTACCTGCTCTTTGCAGGATAAATCTAATTTATTTGGTTGACTGAACTTGTGTCCTAAAGGTAGTTATTGTATTCTTTCATATTAATTATGATTTGGATTAATCTTTGAATATGATGAGGGCTCTTCACAACCACTTGACTTTGCAGAACATGAGTGTAATTTCATATCTTTAGAATTTAAATATTTTTCTCAGGACTCTCAAATCTTCTGCTTGACTTTAAGCAGCAGTTCAAGTCCCAGGTCTCAGTTTTCAACATCTTCAGAGTGTTGTGGCCAATAAATCAGAGATTGCATATTAATTCATTAATTCAGAACAGTATAACTGACAATGCCTGGGTTGAAGTGCCTGAGAGGGTGAAGTAAACCTAAAACTCAGAGGGCATAAAGAGTAAATTACGTTCTTCCTAAAACTGGTCAATTCAGGTCAGATTGTCAGATTAGCAGGGAATTGCTAGGGCTGGGTAGCAGTGTCACAATGGCTGCAATCCACACTTTATCTTTTCTAGACACACATGGACAGCGCACAGTGAGGCACAGTTGATGTGAGATCTTGTTTGCAAAAGGCTGGATTAAGGATGATAAAAGAAATGCAAAATCCCAATTCATAATAGTCTGCAATCCCATTGATGTAATATATTGTTTAAACAGAGAAGAACTCAGCTATGAGAGAGATTAGTTCCTCTACTTCTCAGAACTGTATCCTATGAGGATTAATTAAGGAATGTTATTTGGAGACTTCTGAATGTATAGAACAGAGTTCCCATGTGTATTGTCCATTTTTTCACATGACAAGGAGATGTGGCAAGAGGCTGATGAGGAGAGTTTGCTGGTTTCTATTCATTTAGGTTTCAGTTTTTCTTTCTACTTTCATCTATTGGGCCATAAGACTGCTTGAACCTTTCCATAATTTGTTAAGCAGCCCCAGCAGCATCTGAAATAAATGTAATGCATTTGTGTCAAATATGAATACATAGTCATGCCTATTTTACAACCCATAGCTCATTTTGAATTGCATATAATTTCATTTTTACTGCAGAAAAAGCTGCAACTCCAATTTACAGCCTACATAGATACAAAGGCAGTTGCACTTTCCCAGTCCTAAAATTGTGGATGAAATTTGTGCTGTCAACAGATCAATTTGATTTCATACTGTTCAGGGCCAATGAAAGACACAGATATACAGCTGACAGAATGTCTCCTAACATTGGTGGAAGTTCAAAGTTCTCTGCACTACAAAGCACAAAAGCCTGTATAATGTTTAATATCTTGTCATTTGCAAATTATACTTGTATTCTAATTTGTGTAAATTCTTATTGAGTAATCAGTTTTCATTTTAGAAATTACCATACAGAGGTATGTATATCCACAAATCATTTTATGTGTCAGCAGCACTGTTCAGAAGATTATGTAAACAGTGCCCAGGAGTTTGAAGCAGATTGTAGCAGTCAAAATATAAGCGACACTGCTTGTAATCCTTGTGTTCAAGGTATGTAGGATTTGGAAATTGTTTTAATCTATGACACTCACAGCCTGACTACATTCTAGTACAGAAAATACCAAATGCGGAGAAGTCACTGCATCAATACAGAAATGGCAAAAAAAATTGTAACCTGGATAAATAGTAGGACTCAAGATGCTGGGCCAAAAAGGAGAGACAGCCAGGAAAATTAGTCTAAAAAGACAAATTTTCACTTTGCAAAATGGGCTACCATTTGCAGAGCTGGATCAGATAACTCCCCATCCACTTTCAGTGTTCTGTGTACCTTTTAATCATTATTGTGTATAATCTGATAACTAGTAATTGCAGTTACAAATGGAAGACTTAATTATTTAAGTAAACCCAGTAATAGGACGGATTTGAAGAAAAATGAGAAATACCATGCTCAAAATTAATGACTACATTCTTTTTCTTTTTTTTTCTCCTGTTAAAGATAATACCTTTGGTGATAAATATTTTATGCATAATACAAAGTAAAAATTAGTTTAACAACACCTTTTTTGCCCAGGACATAATTTTTGTAGGCCATGGACCATAATTTGTAGCACTTGAAGGTTTCTACAGTGGAACTAAACCATCCTCACATTTTTGCCCCTCTAGTCTTGCTATCAAAATGATAAGTATTTCTATTTAAAGAAGCATTTTAGAAAAAGTCACTTCTAAGCAACTAAGATTCATTGTCATATTATTCACAGTTTTCTTTTTTCATTGCAAGTTACAATGGAGTAATTTATTCTGAGTGAAATATGTGATAATGTAAATACATTTATCTATTAAAAATCGTATCATCCACATCTGCTGATAATAAGATCTGAATCAAGCTCTCAACTTCATTGGACAAGGAGATTTAAAGAATTTACATGAATCAGTGTGAAACATCAGCTGATGAATGAAAACTCCTCAACTCCATATGTTGTAACAGCACAGAATTTTGAGCTTCAACAATTGTTGGACTCACAGTGGACAGCTGAAATATTCTTTTGTTTCCTGGGTCTGAGTCGCTAATTTTCCATATCTTTTGATATAAAAAACAATGGAAGTTGGAAGGGTTGACTTGGAAGATGTTTCATCTGTTCCTTTCAGCAAAGTGATCACACATTTTGAATCCAAAATCTGCAATTTCTGGAGTCAATGTTATTTAGAAGGACAAACCAGATCATACAGATAAGCAAAAGTTCTAACTCATGCCCCTGTCTCCCAGACAAGTAAGGGGTGAGAAGAGGGACACAGTTAAAACTCCCATAGGACCTTCCTGGCAGGATGAGTCCATGACTGTGGTTATTTCATCCAAAACAGCATTTTTGACTCCAGCCTTCTAGAGAACAAATGTTGGATTGATGCTTTTTGGATGTTGAGGTTTTCTGGACCACCAGGTTAAAGAAGAAATAAATAGATCCTTTTACAACTTGGAGGGAAAATAAAACATCAAAGTAACAATGTGACCTTTGTAATCTGACTGTATTTGACTTTCCTCCATGCCATCCGGCCAGAGTTGTTTCATACCCTGGAGAGAGGAACAAGATCATAGTATTTGCATATAAACTGGTGCAGATACAAGTCAAACACTGCTCTCACATTCAAAATCAGATGGAACAGATAAATCTGCAGTTTCTATCTTGTTGCACTACTGAGATTATATATGAATAGACAACCACAGGCCCTGAATATAATTCCAATTTTAGGTCTGTGTTTTAATTTTTGTACATCAAATGAAGAAGATGTAATTGTCTATGTGATAGACTCACAATCACTGCTGCTGAATATGGTACCCCCCTTGTGCCTGATCCCTAATATTCAGCCAGAACTCAGAATACTGAAAGAGAAAAAACATTCCCACATGTCTGGGTAGTTTTTCAGATGTAGCATATTTTTCAAACCAGAGTAATGGGAAGAAAAATGCCAGAGCATTATCGTCCTTAGCAAGTGATTCTAATACGTTAAGTTTTGCTTATGTATGTTACAAGTAGTTCTAAATCATTCTGTGGAAATAATAGCTATTAAAAAATCTTTAAAACAAGTCTCAGTAGTTTCTGAAAGATGTGACAACAGATCGAATGGTGGTGTTGCTATATCGTTTTTCAAAATAGCATTTAATAATGCTGTATTTAATTATCTTTGAGTGTAAAGACCAAGTGCATTGTGAAATACTTTCTGAAGAAAGTATCCGTATTCATAATGTTAAATGTCATTACTACTTAAATGATCAGCATTGCTCTATTATAACTTAGCAGTCACTAAAACAAAATTAGAGCTTGTAGACTTGTTACCTCTAAAGCAGGTATGCTCTCCTCATTGCTCTGCATCTTCCAGTTGTCTCAAACCCATTTTAATCCATCTTGAATGTGTTTTTTAAATAATGATGAAGAGCAACTGCTACAATTTAAGTGTTTGCTCTGACATGGATCTTAAATGGATTTTCGGGCATTAGATTCTATGGGATATTTAATCATTTTCTCTGGATAATGTAAATATCCCCCTGTATTTTTAAACAGTTCAGTATATCTTAGAAGGTTTTGTAAATGGAATATTTCTTTCCCTCCTTAGGTTAAGTCAGCTGACTGTTTTCTGCTTAGTTTTGAACACAATAGTACTAACTCATAAAATTAATTCCCATTTTGTGGGATTGTCAGAAATGAGGATTGCTCTGACCCCTGTTTGAACTCATCAGCTGAAATGAAGTTGTTCAGTGAGCTGGAGAAGACAAAGCTGAGTTCCAAGAAATTAATCAACTCCATCAGCCTCTGCGATAGGCCTGAAAATGGCACACATCAGACTGACCCTGAGCAGCTCTGGGTTCCCTCTGTAAATGAAAGTCATCATTCCTGGCAAGGAAGATACTAAATTATAGGCTTTTAAATTTAATTTTCAGTTTACTTGTGTTTTCGATTAGTGTGCCATGTTTCATAAAGATGGTAGTACCTTTAAGTATTAAATGCCCTTCATCTACCAGCTCGATCCCTGTTGTAATAAAAAGGTAAATTTGAACTAAAAACTGTTAGCAAATGAAACATGTGGTTGGGTTTTTTTCCCTTTTTTCTTTCCTTTCTCAGTGACACCTTAAGCAACAACACCAAATTATTTTCTTCATACCAAAATCAATAAGAGGCTTGGAAATAAAAAGTAGCCCCACAGCCTGAGGCCACAGATTTTCATGACAGGCTACTAAAACTATCTTTCAGTAGCCTGAAGGTCTGCCAGCTAATCATTCACTTTCCTTTCACTATTTAGTTGTCGGATATCTCTCCGGGCTAGTAAAACTTAAAGGCTATGTGACAAATTGTCTGCTAAAGAAACATTGTCCATTTTTATCTTTGTGGAACTTCAATCTTTAGCAGGTAGGCTGGAAAGTTCACATTGCTTTGGAAGGAAGACAAAAATTCAAATGCCAACAAATCTTAAGTCCTTAAATGCTTTCTTATTTTATTAAATGCAAAGCATCAGAGCTATCGTTGTGTCCCTTTACAAATCAGTAGTAGCAAAAATATCTTATCTTTTTTTTTTTTGGAGACACAAGATGGATAAAAAAGGGAAAACAAGTTTAAGGTTCTTTAATTCAAGTCTTAAAGGTGAAGAAGAATGACAATTAAGATTGAAAACCTTAATTAGGTTTCCCCTCCCTTGTACATATGCATGACAATATAACCTATAACTATAGGTAACTATACATATAAAAATATAAATGATTCACAATACACATTATATATAAAATTATATAAATAAATAATATGGGTAATAATGGGTAACTGTAGAAATTCCCAGCATCCATTGTGACACCACCCCTATTGCAGCGTTGGTAGGAAATCGGTAAGTGATGAATGCAGTTAACTCTCCTCAAAGTTCTCCTTTGTACAGGTTTTTATTTAATTATATAAATGTATAAATTAACTCTAGATAGTAAAATTTCATTTCTATCTTTTCAAAAGGTCAAACAACTCTTATGATTCCCAAATAACAAATCTAGCAACTGCCTAATAACGTCAACAGTAATTTCCCATTAACAGATTTGCAAAATATACACCTCTGCTTCTTAAGTATTCATCAACATTTCTGGTGTTTCCCTTTTCTCTTTACAACTTTATTCCCTCCAAACTGTGTCCTGGAAGGGCTTTTGCAGATAAACCAAACTCAAGCTTTCAGATATATAAGTATCATAATCTATGCTAAACCTTTACATCATCTTAAACAGATTACATCAATATAAGTCTTTAGATCATCTTAAGTACCTCAGACCTATTAATTTGTTCTCTAATAGGCATTTAGCAACAGAGGTGCACAGATAAGGGGTGACTAGGGTGGGGGCAAGACAGTAAAACCTAGTCTGAAGTCCCTGAAGTGCTTTGCCACAGTGGCTATGTGCTAAATTTTAGTGATTAACCTTCTTGGCTCCCAAATATCCTGACATAGTGGATAGTTTATGTTAGTTTAGCGTAGTTAAAAAGCAACAAGCCTTCTCAACCTAAATTACTGCTTACTGTCTCTCATATCTGAGAAGCAAGTTTTGAGGTGTTTCAATTGTCTGTCACTATAATGGAGAAATAGCTTGAGGAGTCAATTTTTTCACAAGTTTTTCATCATGAACAGGAAAGTGCACTCACTTGTTTTGTGTGTATTGTACACACTCTCATAAAAGCAAAAGGTGGTTTGTACTTTTTTCCACTGTTCTTTCAACGCAAACACAGCCAGAAGCAGCAAACTCCCCATCACAGTTCCTTTCCGTTTCCACACTACCATTCTCCCTAAAAAATTATCTTGCTGCTGGTGCAAATTATCAGAGTAAAGGTGTGATGATTGGTTTATTATAAAACCAGGAAAGAAGACTATAGATGATCTGAATATCTAAGGGTAGAAAATGTGTAGCAAATATCCTTTAAGGGGACTTTCTGGATCCTTGAACCCCTTATAATCTGAAGAGAAAGTAGCACAGACAAGTGATAAGATTGAAACAGAATGATAGCAGTAGACATGTAGTTCTTGGAAGAACTGTTGAACCTTCTAAGTTTTCTTGTTAAGGCAGGAACTAGGCAGCCTCATGACTTTACTCACTAGAGTGTGAACATGCAGACTTGCCTAGAAGTCACAGTGGTGTGCTGTCTGCTCCTTGCGCAGCCAGTCCTTGGAGCAGTCTCCTTTTGGGCTACAGCAAAGGCTTGACAACATGTGTGTGTGCAAACATGGACAGCCATCACTTTCACAGGACACTCAATCTGAAGTTAAGTTCTCTATAAAACCCATTGAATCTTTTAATAGTGATATTGTGTCCTTTGGAAAGAAGAGCCACAAACCATCTTTTCTGCCTCATCTGTGTCTCCATAGACATAATCCACATAAATAGTCCAGCAACCACGTGTGTGGGGAATTGTACATTTCATTGCTCTAACAAGCAGAGTAAATACATGGCTCTAAACTTGAGCACCCCAGCTTTGTCCTCTTTATCCAACCTCAGTCATATGCCTGAGGATGGGCACCGCGGGTAGCTAAAGTAAGCGGGCCTTGCATACTTCACCTTAGGTGGAGTGAGGGGACAATATTCGTGTAAAAATTTCACCTACACATGGTATTTTCCATTCTTATTTTTAAAGACAAAGTAGTCTGACTGTTACGTGATTCTTTCCCATGGATGGGGATAATGGTTCTTCTGGATCACTAAGACATTGCTGACTCTCAGTGCCCAACTGAGTGTGCACCCTCCCTGCAAAGTAGACAGGCTAAAAATCCCAAAGTAATTTCAAATAAAGGTGGCCAGTTTGCGTTGAGTCAATGGGTACTATATAATTAAAAGTGCTTTGCATGTTTGGGGGAAGGAACCTTGCAAGAGCACTTAAATAAAAATTTAATAAACTTCTTGCTTTAGCATCTTTGAAGCATAATTACTGAGACTTGAGGGAGAAAGTTACCGTGGCTTGATCTTACCATGTCTCTGATATAAAAGTTTACTTGGCAATATATAGAGATGGGATAACTAAAAAAATTTTGTCAGCTATCCATCCTGTCATTCTGCTAAGATCACCACTGGAGAAAGAAAGAAATAATGGTATAAACTGTTGAACTTTATTAAATTTTATAAAGAGTGTTTATGCTAACCACTGACCATTTCAGTTTATATTAACAACCACTAATTCTTGCATGTTAGCTCTTACAAACCTAGTCAGAGATAAATTTGAACTAGAAATGCAGGCAGTCAGATATTTTACATGAACTGTGGATTAATCACAAATGTCTCAATATTGCATATTTCCACGTGCAGTTCCACAAAGAGGCCACAATACAAACATTCTGAAAAGCATTCTTCTTATTTTCCCCAGAGTATACTTGGCAACACCTTGGAAATTAAGGTCTATGCAGGTCTACACGTGTATGCAGATGTTCAGCTCCAGACTGTCCTTTGTTCTGATAAATTACATTTCTGCGTTGTGCCCATCTCTCCCCATGAAGGCATCATTTGTTTTCTTCCCCTTGCTGGTGCTCGGCCTCAGTACAGGCATCCACAATGACACATGCTGGTGGAAACAAGGTGAGAACACTGGTGCAGACCTCTTCTGCTCTGTGTCACTTATGTCATTATTGGCACTTGATCTAGTGGCATGCATTTGTTTAATGAAGCATGGCTGCTTTAACCTTCGAGACTGTCCCTCTCAGAGAGGCATCAGCTCTCTCCTAGAAATTGAGTCATGACACAGTAACGTGCCAGTTATTATTGTAATAAAAACTGTCCCCCCACAGCAAAGACCACGGCAAAGAGTAATTTGATAATCTTCTACAGCTATCTGTACATGTTACTCTTCACATGAAGTGTAAACCCATTACTAGAATATACTAAACACTGTTTTATTGTAAAATAATGAAAAAAATCCAGTCCTGAGCTTCTGAATTTGCTTTTCTTGCGTTTTTCCCTTACATGAGTTGATTCAACACAGAAATGAGGTGTCAAAGTCTAATAATTATAGTAGTAATGTTCTTTTGAAGCTAAAATATTAGTAGGAACAAGCTTCTGTCTTAATATTACCTTGAAAATACTAGCCTTAAAAAGATGTGATTTACATCAGCCAGCCTGAAAAATCACATATATAACTAGAAGCTAGGACCTCAGTAACTTGTCATTAAGTAAGTATAGAGGAACAGCCCTATATGGTTAATAGATACTATAAAGGTTGTTTTATTTCTATGTTAACATCAGAGACTTACTGCAGACATCAAAATCAATAAGGGATTTTGATTCAACTGAAACAAAGATGTGTTTGAGGCAAATTGTTGTATTTCAGGAGAGTTCTTTTCCTGCTTTTTCTTGAAGCTTTGCTAATTAGAAGGTGATTACTACTCTTACAGCTAAATTTTATTCTTAGCGCTTGATTCAAAAACAGCTGCTTGTGCCCCTGAAAGAGGAATTCAGCTAAGCTTTATTTAATACTTCAGTTGTATACCCTGGCAAGCCACATATTTTCTAGCTTGACTACTAAGATAAATCAAAAGATCTTGTGAAAACAACAGACTATCTAGGAACTGGTAGTGCTATAGGGAACCTGGGCTTGGAAGCAATGCAAATGTTCAGATATTTACAGATATTTACCTACCTTTCCTTGTAATCAAGATGTTATGAACAGAAAGATTATGAATTGTAAAAATGTAAATAAATGGTTGACTGCTTCTCTGCACACTTTTTTTGAGTCAGATACATTTTCTAATGGGGTTTTTAAACAAAGGCTTTGTGATACATGAATACTACTGCTTGTGGTTATGTTGAAAGCTTGGTGTTACTAAAACTTCAAAAGCAATGATTCAGTGTGAATTTCTCTGATTTGAGCATTGGTGATAACCTTTGTCTAAAACACTAGGCTGGAACACTTGTATTGTTAAACACTTGTGCTGCATTGACCTTTCTCAGGATTGTTTGCAGTTGGATATTTCAACACACCAAACCTTCAATTGTATTGACTAGAGTATTTTGCCTGTCAGGATTAAGTTAATGTTGTTATCTTTGGCTGTAATGAGTTTTGAGCCTGCTGATGCCTGCCTGCAAATGCAACTGTAAATTACTTTACAGTAAGACGTGATGATTTGCTAAGTCTCTTGATAGGTTCTTTAGTCAGATTTAGTGTAAAATATAAGGTGAAAAAGTTTTTGTGCTCTGACATTCTGCATTGCAGTAGATGTTTTCAGAACCTTACCTCTTATATATATGAGAAATTTCACTAATTTTCTGGAAATTTTAATACTCTTTCCTACCAAAGTAGGGGGGGAAAAGCAAAGAAGAAATAAATGGTCATGCGATTGCAATTTTTTCCTCTTATTTTTAAATTACTGAGAAATTCTAGTTTTCCGGTAAAAATATTTATATCCTGAGCTGAGCCCAGTGGCACAGATAATTGGCATATTATCTTCAAGTACTTTCAGCAAGTTATACCGATGATCTCATGCTTCCTCATGTTTCCTCTTCCAAATCATTTGGGTGAGACAAGAAAGCAGGCCAGGACAGAGAAGTTGAGTGGGCACATCACCTGTCCCGTGGTTGATGTAGTGGGTGTGCCTCCTGCCCAGCTACAAATGCAAAATTCTTGTACAAATTCCTACAATTTGCTTCTCACTTGGTGTAATACCTTTTTTCTACTTTTGACAAATGCAGTACTAACTTGTTTATATTTGTACAGGACAATTCTGTAAAAATAGTTTTCTTAGACACAGCTATTAATTTAGAGTTTTGGTGCTGAAGAGTTGCCCTTTGCCTATCACACTGAGCATCAAGCTCCTAGTTTCCAATCTGAGTAGCTACTGGAACCCAGCTGCATCTTACTTTTTATCAGGCTGAAGTTAATGGGGATGAGCCAAAATGAGTGCTGTAATACAGTGACCAGTGTCATCTCAGAGATCTGAAAGGACACACTGTCCTCAGCAGGGCGACACATTGGGAAACCCTGGGAGAAGTAAAAGGAGAAATACTCTGTAACCTCCATGCAAGAAAATACCCCTTGACACTATATCGGCAAATTAAAAAATGTATTTAAACTGAAAGGCAAATTTGACCTGGCTGAGAAACAAATAATGAATTTAGGAATGCTTAGAGAAATAAATTAAAAAAACCCTTAGCTCAGAATGAAAAGCTGAAACTTAGAAATATAAAATGAAAATGCAAATTAATATGGTTCAAGACTGCTGAAAAATTTAATATCTGCTTGTTCTGTTTAGACTTAGAACTTTGATATGTACAATTACGTATTGTACATCATTACACTGTAGTTTATACCAAGCTATTAATGCCAAGTGAATTAAAATGTTATTGTAAAGGAATTTTGAGGGGTTTTTGGTGAAAATATAGTTGCTTTCATGTAAAATTGACAGATTATAATTAATCTTTTTTGTAATAAGGACACTACACTGGGATCGTTTAGTCTGGGTTTACAATTCTTTGCTGATGATAAGCAATTTAATTTTGGGTATGGGATAGGAAAGTGTGTTTCCATCAGAGCAGCTGTGGTACCAGTCAGCTGACCAGAATTCAGCTTTCAGTCCGTTTGCAATTCTATGGACCATAGCTATGGGATTCAGCTCATCTGCATGTCAGCACATACATTGTAGATATCTGGCTAGTTTTCTAGGCTTTCCTTGTACGAGGCAACATTGAAGGTGGCTACCCCTTTGTACGGAACATAACTGGAGTCTGATGCTTAGAAGTAATGCAGAAATCTAAGGAGAGTTCAGGTGAATGCTTGGTATGAGCAAATTGTGCACCAATGTAGTTACCTTTTTTTTATTTCTCTAAGTCATCGGTTTCAAAAGGCAGCATAAGTTTAGGAGACTTCTAGGTTTTGCTAAAAACAGATAAATAAACTCTCATGCTAACAGATGAACTAGACACAGGTTCCAGGACACAATCAAAGACATAACCAACAGCTAAACAAATTCATATCCTGCCACGGCTGGGGAAGTATGAAGAGTTAAAACTGTTAAAGTGGTCATCTCTTGGCTGATGTGTAAGTCACAAATGCATTCACAGATGTATTAAAAAAAAAGAAACAGGCAACTATATAATGAGACAGTTCATTTAGAAAAAAAAAGAAAAGGACATTAAAACTGCATCAGTACTTACATATGCTATAATGTTGGACAAAAACCAGATATGGTATTTATCTTTAACAATAATTATCATCCCAAAGTTTTCACTCTATTTGGAAAAAAGAAAAGGATGAAAAACAAAGTTGGGAAGGACAGAGCTAAATCTCCAAGTTCAGAAATAAATAAACAATAAGCTAAGAGAAGAAAACTGTCTCTTAGCTGAGTGAACATCGGTTGATTTATCACACTTTGCCTTGCTTGTGTTGCATAAGCACCACGGATGAGGTGAGGTAATTCACATATTGCTGAGAAGGTAGCAGCACATCCTTGAGTTTCAGGGTCATTTGTTGAATCCAAAATACTCATAACTAAGTGTTGCAGGAAAGGTTCTTCGATTCTGTCTTGTCACCTATAAATATTGAAGTGCCTGAGCTAGAATACCATGGAATAGAGCTTGCATATAACGGAAGTAGCAGCTGCTATTGCCCTAATTCCATCTGGATACTTAAAGGAGGCTCCGCCAGGTTTCAGCCAAGCAAGGCCTTAGAGTGGCTTTGCTAGGGGGAAGAAAGCAAGAGACTTGCATGTTATGACCTAAATGCTTCTTTCGTGTTGACTAGAAACACAAAGATTTCCAATGAAAAAATTTTAAATTATATTTTTAAAACACCTCTTCTTGACTACAATGAATGACAAAATAATTATGCAGCATAAAATAAGGGAATTTTCTGAAGACTTACTAAGGGATTTTGAAGATAGATTTAGCAGTGTTCAGTGCACATACAAAATGCTGTATGTCACTGAAAGAAAAAAAATGAAGCAAATGGATATTTTGGACAGAAAGCATATACAAATCGACTCATCATTAGGAATTTTCACTCCAGCTGGCTGCACATCTTGCAACAAGAGCTGATTGTATCATAGTATTTTTAGAAACGTTATAACCACAGTTCTTCCTCCCTACCTGTAGAGCCAGCTCTTAGTCTCCATCTACTGCTGAACTTGTTTCACTGTTACTCACACCATTGTTAAAGTGCATGGTAAAAATTGTAGATTATTTCTGTTCACTGCACACTACATTGTTTTACCATGGATAATATTTTATTTATAAGGAAAATAAATTGTCAGAGTTAAAAAACACAGTGCATTTTGTTCTAGGCAACACATTGCTTTTATCACACAAATAATTTATTGGTTTTGCTCCCAGACGAGTTCTGTGCTGACCTTTCCAGGTATACTGAATATTGCTGCATAATTCGTCTTGTTGGAAAAATGTATTTATTTTAGCCATTAATGCATGCTGTGATAACCTTTGTGTTGAGGAGCAAGTCTGTTGTTTTAATTCTGATACATATTTTCACAGACAGATATATGGAAAACAAAACTTCCTATCTTAAAGCCTTTTATTCTGAAGAAGAGAGACAGATTAGTATCCAAACCTACCATATAAGCTTTGGTAATGGATTGAAGCAAAACCAGAACAGACCTATTTCTCAGTTACAGGGCAGACATGGCCCCACTCTAGTTCAAAACCAGTGTCTGCAAATTTTCAGCCCAAAATGGCAGGCACCTCTTCAGAACATCTCCCTGCATTTCAGTAACACCAAATGTGAGCTTGAAAAACTCCATGTATTGTTTCACAGCATCGCTGTCTTATGCAACAAGATCAGCCACCTCATCATCCCATCTCTGTGTGAAATTTGCTTTTCAAGGTCTATGGAAGAAGGGTCTGAAGGCTGAAGAAATGCCAAAATGACAGTTTTCTTAATCTCAGTTTATAATGAACAGCGCACTTGGCAAATTTAAGTCACAGTAAAGATGTCCAAAAACTAAAACCAAGCTAGAATAGTGAAATCACTTTGAACAATGAAATGCATTTTGAGTATCATGCACATAAATTTTCATGCAGTAGTTAGGTTTGTATATTGTTAAATATATTTCTAATAACGTATTTTGAAATAACCAGTTCAAATTTTCTCTTCTGAGTATCTTGAAATTTGCATGAGAAAAAATGCTTCATTTTAATAACTCCAGAAAAACAGTATGCAAGACTGTGGCTTACACTTCTGGAAGAAATGAATCTCTGAAAATAAGGTTACATCTGTTACAGTTTTTTTCTTTTCTGAACATCAAGCATTTAATATCTGGTGCTCAATTTTTGTTGTTTTCAAGTCCTTCCACAGGCTGCTCAAAATCTGGTCTCGTGCTTGGTATTTCCCCACTCAGACAGTGTTGGTGAACATATTATTTATTAGTTTGTTGGGTTTTTTTAAGGAGAGGGAGAAAAGTATTCTCAAAGAAGAAGAATGCTCAGGGTTGGAAGGTGAGCAATGACTTGCAAACATTTTCCACTTCAACAGCTGCTCCAGGAGTTTAACATCACTTTGTGTTTTTTTTATTTCAATACACCTTCTGTTTAGACAGCTGCCTGAATACATGTTTATAACACACAGAAGAGAAAACCCTCCCATAAAATGTGGTGCTAGTTAAAAAGGCAGACTATAAATTGGAATAGGTCTACCTCTACACTTCTTCTCTGCTGTAATTAATTTGGACACTTTCTGGCATTTGCTGCCTGAGATTTGAAACATAAACCATGTTTACACCTGTATGCACTCATGTTCAGTTTAGCCAACTTATGATACAGATAGTAGGAAAAAAGAATCAAATATTTTCATAATTATGGGTTTTTTAAAAATGCAGACTAAAAATGAAGCATTACCCTCAAAAAAATTCCAGCAAAATATGTGAAAATGTTTTGAGAAAGATCTTAGTGCCAGGATTTTTCCTGCTCTCTCTCTGGCCCATTTATTTAATATTTATTATTTAACAGTAATATTTAATTATTTATGTGAAGTGGAATAGCATCAACAAGAGAGGCTGGGAGGAAAAAAAAGAACCAACCTGACTTTGCAGAGCAGTGGTTATTATACTTGCCCATGATGTGGAAGAAAGAAGATGGAGGAGTTTATATTCCAAAGCAGGGAAATAAAGACTTGAAGCTCATGTGCTCCTATCATGTTTGTATCAGGAGATTAAGCCATTTTGTGATAAAGACTCTCTTACATTTTTTTCCTTTCTAAATTTTCAGGGGATGGTCGTACAATCCACTGCTGCATTTTTTTTTAAAATAAAAATGTCATGTCAATGTTGAAATAGAAATTATTCTCTTTGGCCTGGAACATCAACTTAGGTGTCTTAACAGGCAGATCCAAGCATCCTGGCAAGGAGACACAGAGCACTTACTTTTGATAAATACGTTCTCCATCCAATCAGTGCACAATTCCAGCTGTTTCAAAGGATGGTAGGGAAGGCCTGTGGACTACAGGAGATGACTTGAGTTTATGGGCAGAAGACACAGATGTCTTTGAATATCTGCACCTCTCTAGAGAAGGTACCTCTGACCTGCAAGAACCAGACTGAATATTTCTGTTATTTCCAGTTTGTCAATGCATGGACTTTTGAGAAGAAAGATGTTAAAAAGGAGACTAACCTTCTCTCCACTTTCTTCCCTGGCCTATAGGGATACAGAATTCATGCCACAAACTTTCTGATAGAATAGTCTGGCTTGGGAAATTGGGGGACAGAGAGAAAACAAGAAGCTGACACTCCCAACTGGTGTCAAGACACCCAGAGAAAGGAACTCTGAAATTTGAAATGTTTATTTTTCATATAGTTTGTTGCTTAGATTAAGATCAGCCAGCTGCAGTATCCGGAAACACATGCTCTCACTCCCTCCCCATCCCCATCCCCGCCACAGATTCCTTTCCAAAGCAACAATAATTCACCTTTCACACTGCTAGCATCAGCTGCCACCAAGAAATTGATTCCCTTGTGTACCTGTTGACATGGCGGCTACTATGTGGAAGAGTAAAGAGTAGCAGGAGATGAGGTGGATAGCTGCATTTGTTCCACACATCCCAGCTGCTGATTTAATTACAGGGGATGTAAAAGGGACAAGGAAACAAACAGTACTAGGAGAAACCCAGTGCTGACACTTCAGGATGCTGAGCTCAGTTCAGGTCTTTCTTTCTGCTGGGGTAGTTGTAGAAGGGCTGGCAGAAGGAAGCCCAGCCTGCTGAAAGGCTACCAGGCTAAAGAAACTGTACAGTCCTTCTGCCTGGCTGCTGGAATAACTACGCCTTTCCCGAAAGATGCAGCAGAGAGGATAGGAGGTTCCTGTAGGCTAGGTCGGGCCTCTGGTGAAGTGTGCTGTGTTGAGCCAGCAAGGACTGGAGCCCAAGCCCTACCCTCAAGCAGAGGCATAACTACCAGCCAGGCTCTGCAAACTTCGCATCTCCATTAATCTCTAGAAATCAGGACATTCAGTACTCTAATGATCTCTCATCCGCCTCCTAGTGCTTCATGCTCGTGACGTACCCTGATCTGAATTTATTCATGCTCGGAGTGTGGACGTGCATGTATGTCTTCAGTAACGTTGCTCAGCAATAGGTCCTCTGTTTCCACAGGACACCAAGTTAAGAATGCCCACTTTCTTTCAGTTGCATCCAGGATTCCCTAAATTTGTTTGAAAATTACATATTTTCTTTCTTTAGTTCCAGATCATTGTTCATGATTCTCTGTTTTCATTTCCCCTTCTGCTTACTGGAAAAGTCGTGTGTAATTTCTTTTTCTCTGAAGACTTTAAAAACAAATGTATAAACTTGAATGGTGCTTCTTTTCTAATATTTTGAAGGGAATCTATAGAAATAGCTATCTACTACAGAAGATATTTGATAATATTCTTTTTTCTTATTCTGTGTGGTTAATAATTTTTTTTCCAAATCAAATTTCACTGTTATTTTCCACCTTTTCCGAATCTTCTTTTAAATCTTCACCATGAATCATCATAATTCTCAGAGAGCCGTCTCCCCTGCCCACCTTCTAAAACTGCCTTCCTACATCTTTGTCTTGTTTCAGGTTAGATGGCCTTGAAGAGGGAGTATCAAATTGGACCAGTTTTAGCACAGCATTGCATTCAAGAAGCTCAGAGCAGCTGCTTTGAATCACTGCTAGAAGACAATTGCCCCTCTCCGCTAACTACAGGTCGCTTAGGTCTCTTCATCTCATGAATCTGAGTCTCCTTAGTGAGATGTCTAAAGTGAGCTCAAGTTGCGAGTGTCTGTCTTGTTGCAATTGACAAATTATTTGAAGCTGGCACACTCACCTGTAGGAACAGGCCCAGTCAAGATCAGAATATATATTTGTTTGAATTTGACCGCAGAATGAGGACATACTCTAATTATAATGTTCACACAGCTGCTGTGCTTCAAAACAATTCCAGGCCCCAGTCCTGGAAAAAGATTTGTTTTGAGGTACTCTCCAGCCTTGCAGAGTTTTATTGACTTCAATGGGCCTACGAGTATGTAGTAGTGCCAAACACTGCAGCTGCAATAATTAATTAAGATTGAGCTGTCTAAGAGTGGGAAAAGGTACAGTATTTCTGATTCTCTTAATCCAGAGTTGCTTTGCTTCATGCGAAGATCCAAAACTTTATAGCAAGTGGACATCATGATACCCATGACCACCATTTTAATGGTCAGCACACAGTGTACCCAATGGTAAATGTGCTTCAATGCCATGAAAATGTTAATCCATCACCTAATCATGTAGAATTCCATTCCTGATTCCCATTTTAAGTTTGTACACAATGATGGCTTGGACTTGAACATATGTACCTTGTGCAAAATACTTGATTATAGTTTTGGTTTCTTTTTTAAAGAGGGATTCTTTTGGATTCCTTGGACTGTAGGAAAGCCTTCTCAGAACCTGTCCCTAGCCTCCTTTTCACTCACTGTTTTTCCTTCATTTTTTAAAATATATTTATTTTAATTTTCCTGCAGTTTTCTTCTAATATGTCATTTATCTCAAGTACTTCCATAGTCACTTGTCAGCATCCTTCCCTACCATTGTCCTACTCTTGGACCAGCAGTGCTGGAAATACCAACTGTGTAATAAAATTTCACTCCCTCTTGTGGGAAAAAATAGATAGGAAGCAGCAACACAGAGAAATGACTCTGAGAGAGTCAGAAAATTGTATTTTTATACAATTTCATTTATTTAAAAGAAGATATTACTTTTATTATTATATTTTACCAAATAATATGCTTGCTGTTAACAAAATTGAAAACACCACAGATTTGAAGTTGGTTTTCTAGACCCCACTGTGAGGGATAGGAACATAACATTTCCAAATTAAAAGTTGGCACTCCAGAACATGTTAGTATCAAGAGTTAAATTCCATGGCCAAGGAATCACTCAGTCTTGCCGATACATCTGCCTTGTTAGTAATAAATCTACAGGAGTCATTAGCAAAATCTGCTCCCAGCTACATCCTCTGTGGTTAAAGTTCCTTTACTTCTCATAGGCTTGGCCAGAACAAGTCTGATCAGGACATGGGCAAGAAAATTTCGATAGAAAATCATGATACTTTAAGTCATGTCTTCTTTGTAAAACAATGCTGAAGCCATGTCAGCTGGAGCGGCAGAAGAGCATATCCTCTCGCTAGAGAGGCTAGCCTGCCAGGCTGCACGCTAACTGTTTTGTTATTTAACCTCAATCTTCATATGCTTGAGGAACATAAAATGTGTGCTCCCACCATGCCAGGCAAGTATAGAGCACTATAACTGTTCTTACCCTCAATGGCCTGCAAACTCAACTAAGGACAAACAAGAACGGATTGATACAGGAAAACATACAAGTAAAAGGAATGATAGGATGATAAAAACAATGGCAATTTCAAAATTATTTCAGATTTTCAGGGCTCCAGTTATTTGACCACCTTTTTTTCTTTAATCTGTTCTTGGCTGTTTGACTATGAAGCAGACAACAATGGTATTCAAACAGATTCTTCTGTGTAACATCTAAATCTTTTTCGCATTCCATCAGAATGAAAAATATTACAGAAGAATAATATTATTAAGATGATTTTTTCAGCTTACTACATACGTTATTCCTATTACAGCATCTGGAAAGAAGAAATCTGCCAGGTATTTTAGAAAGTGTAAATTACAGTTGACAAGGATAATTGATACTCCTGGGCTGCCTTTTCTCTCTGGTCAACTGGGAGTTTTGGAGGAACACAAGTTTTTATAGATCCTTCAGCTAAATTGAAAATCCAAATGTAGAATGCTGCATTAAGAACTGTATGTAGGTTTGAGGAAGTTCCTGAGAAGAAAAAAATAAACCCAGAGACAGTGAATAGGTTCTACTCTCCTATGACTGTATTATACTGATATGTCTTTTTAGAGACAGTATTTTTCTTTCAAGTAGGGTACAATAATCACTGTGGCTGAAAATTATGGAATGATATTTCAGGCAGAAAAGCACAGCAACATTTCACATCCTGCTTCACCCAGAAGATGGTCGGGTACTAGAAGGGGCTCCCCAGGGAAGCAGTCACAGGGTGAAACCTGACAAAGTTTAAGAAGTGTTTGAACAATTGTCTCAGACATATGGTGTGATTTTTGGGTATCCTGTGCAGGACTTGGATTTTGATGATCCTTATGGGTCCCTCCAGGATATTTTCTGGTTCTATGATTCTATGACTTCTCAGGGAAAGCAAGGATTGAAATTGCATTTGTGTGCTCTAAATCTTACCTCAATGACAGTATTTTCTTGGAGTGCTTGTGAATGCATGAACATGTCATACATAGGAACTCTTGGGCTTTTTCTATAAAAATGGTCTTGCACACTGGTGCCTAGGGCTATCCTTTCATGTTATAATAGATGGTCATGTTATATATGACCTGAGGGCAGGACTCAGGCCTTTGGTCATAAATGAAGAGACAAGCTTGAAACCCACAACCAGCTGCTCAACCTCTGCAAAATTATAGGAGTTAAGAGAGGCAACTGTGTTGGGTTTGCCGGGTTTTAAGGGTTGCTTTTCACAGGTATCTAACTTCCATCCACTGAGGGGGAAGCTTAAGTACTCTACTCTTACAGCCTTGTCTCAGAGACCCATTTATAAACCCTCAGGTCTTTTATGCCCTGTTGCCCTGTATTGTTCAGAACTCTTGTCTTTCCTTTCGTCATGTGAAAACTGAAAAAATTTTTAATTTCTTACTTTCTCTTTTTTTTAGTATTTTCTTCTGTTTTGAAAAATAATACTGGAAAATATTTTCCTTTATAACTAGGTCGTCCAGGACACCAGCTGAAAAGTTCACAGGTCTCCCAAAAAGAATCTATTACATTTTCAAGTAAGGCAAAGAATGAAGATGATTGAGTCTTGGGTTTGTGCAACATTTTTAATACTCACTGAAAATCCTCTTGGCTGTCTTTAAAAAATGGTGCATTTTTAAGACTCTTTGCACCTTGTCAATGATTTAGGATAGAAATATTTTAGCACTTATTTTAAGTGCTTGCTTAGTCATACACAAAGCGGTGATAGCATTTCTTCGAGAAACAAGTCCACTGCATATAAAGAAAGTTGCAAAATTAAAAGGACACATTCTGCTTCTCCTTCTCTTGGGAGAAATCTGCAGAGACTTTGATCTTATCCATGTTGCCCTATTACTTGACATAACATGAGTATTTTGCAATGCATTTCTAAGAATTTATAGAAGGGCATAAATAATGATTTTTTAAGAGCCTGTGTCAGTTTTAATGTACACAGAACCATTTAAAAATCTAATCCAATTAGCTGATCCAGAGATTGCTTCTCTGATATCCAGAACTGTTTCTCTGGATATTTAAATCAATCAAAAAGCTTTCTCAGCACTCTCTTTCAGTTAGTTTATTTTCATCCTATCCTGATCTCATCTAGTGTTTAGGAAATATGTGAAGTTATATTAAAGTCATCAGTGGTAAGATGTAAAATAGAAGATGGATCTGCTACTTTAGATGTGTTTTTACACTGTTAAAGGTGGCAATGAAAATAAAATTAACCATCATGAAAAAACACTGAACACTTTATAAGGACCCTGTGTGAACAAGAAATTTTCCACAAAAACTGCATTCTTCAGCTGTGTGAGCAGATTGTAATCGTCAGTTTGTTTGGGAGAAGTTTTAGGTCTTAGGAAGACTGTTCCTCCAGAAGCATATAAAAAACATGTGAGGACATACTATAAAGACCTTGTAGATGTCCCAGGTTACCTAGAGCAGGATTGTCAGAAGAGCTCATCACTGGCACAGTTTTTGTTTCAGCAACTTCAGCTGGACAAATGGGAAAAAAACAGCCAATATTTCAATGGGGTCTGGAAATCCAGAGGCATTGAAGAACTTGGATTACAGTAAAACAAATTTTTCACCCAGGAGATTGCGGTGAACTGAAGCCACCTTTAACTTCCAAAAGGTGCTAGTGCATAATTTGGCATAACATGGGAGCACAACAATCCGGTATCACTGCAGTATCACAAACAGAAAGCACAGCAGCAAGGTCTCTATTTGGAAGAAACCACCACAGTGCTAGGTTCAGGCATAAGGAGGGGAAAAGTCAACACACCCAGTCATTTTTTTCCTGGACACCATTTCATGACCCTCTAGACCATGTGTTTGATGCACCTGAGTTGCAAAAATAAATTAATTGACTTCTTCACGCTCCTGTTACAGAAAACACAGTCTCCATGACCTTTACTGAATGTACCAAATTGCAGGTTAGAGCTTTTACAGACCCCTTCTAAGCCAGCCTCTGGAACATCGGAAATATTTTCTCTTCATTTAAATTGCTGACTAAATACAATCTCTGCTTTTCAAACAGAACATATAAAGCCCTGCCTTGAATAATTTCAAATTCCATGTTTTGATAAAAGTACTGAAACTCTTGGAGTATTTTATTTCAAACTTTTGAAAACAAAAAATCTGCTACTCACATTCTGGAGGAACTGGGAAAATGGTGTCTTTCTCTAGTTATTCCCAAGACCCAGCTTTGTCTTCTGGGACAGCTTGAAAGAGGATTTGCTATCCAGCTGGAAGATTCTGGTGGCAGGTTATGTGTAGATGTTTACTTTTAACAAGTATATTAATACTTGATAATTAGTCCTTAAGTCAGCCCACCACTACAGACAAAGCTACAATAGAAACGTTAGGAATCTATTGCAGAATGATTTCCATTATTAATTTCTTAAAAGACTTTACTCTCATGGGAGTTATAGCTGAATGAATGCTAAAAATGGCGATGCCATCATTGTGACATCCTAAGCAAAGACCTACCTGAAAACCCAACATATCTTGCTAGAGAAGACTGACATCAACTGAATGGGGCAAACTTTTGGCCTAGTGAATAGGAATAGTGAAGGGGATTTTTTTTGTTTGTTTGTTTGATTTCTTTTTCACTTTTATTTAAAGGCAGGCCCACTAAGCATATACTTCCCTTTTTCAACTGTAGCACTGCCCCTGCACTGTCAGAGATGCTAATCCAAATCAGTGTTATCACCAATTAATTGGGGTCTGGGCCATGGTGCTTGGCTCATTTCTTTCCTCTGTGATGTCATAAATATTGCCTGTTCTCAGAGAAAGGAGAACCTGTGTGTGACATGAGCAGTGACTTCAAGCTTTTGTAGAAAGTAAATCCAGGAACTGACTAAAGGATTGTGAACAGTGTATGCACTTGTTAAGTTTAATTTGAGAATAGTTGCCATATCAGGCATAGATATCTCTTCCTACACTCTGCTTTTTGTACAAATGAAAATCACAGTACTAAATTTTTCCAATGAAGAGTAAAAGGAACAGTCTCCCTGCATATAATGTATTTAAATACCAATTGTCTTCCACTTTTCAGCAACCTAACATTGTTAAATTACCTTTTAATCACTCTGTTTGATATTTGATATGTAGCAGTAAAATGTTTATACTGCGAATTGTACAGTAAACCTTCAGTTTAGGAGCAAATTAATAGTCTGGAACCGTGAGAATCTGACTGTATCTGAATATTGATGATCTCACTTTCTGAGTCTCTCTGGGATTGGGGGTGCGAGGTGTTGATCATTGCTTCTCACTGATAAGCAAAATATTTCCAGAGCGTGAAGAATTCTGTGGTGTGTGAGAAGGATAAACCATAATCTGCATCAACACACTAACTTCTCCTCTGCCATTTGCATTGAAAATCAGGTAGAAGTTATGCTAAGCTCTCTATTATAGCCTCATGTATGTGAAAGGTCTTCCCCTTCATTTGAATAAGGCCTCTTATGCATGTGAAAAAAAGCACATTTAAAAGGAAGGTTCCTTTAATTAGGGTGGCATTTAGAATTCTTAAATGTTCATTTTTTGTGATGCTAAATTGTGGAGTATTTTCAAATATGTTGTTGTAGTCATTTTCATTAGACACTTTTATTTTTATTTATTTTTAAAAGGAAATGACATGCTCTACAATATGAAGTGAAGGAGTAGATTAATATGACTAGCTAGATTAAGAAAAATTTAAATCAGAGTGTTTGATGAAATGTAGGAAAATGTTTAAATATAGGATTAGACTTACAATATAGAAAGCAGTCAAGGAGATCAAAAGAACTCTGTTCAGAAAGTCCTATTAAAAAGAGAGGAAAAAAAATCTATTGAGTGAAATCTTATAACTAAATGATTAAAGTTTTTTTAATATATTACATTCAATCTGACTTAAAAAATAAAAATAAACAGTACAGAATGTGCACTAAGTAGAGATTGTATTATTTTTTTTGTAAAGACCAAGTGTCTGGGCCTATATGAAACTGTCATAAAACACATATATAAGACTACGAAATTTAACTTAAAAGGAGTTCCCTGGAGAATAATTTTAAATCTGCCATGTAGCTTTATGGAGTTGGAAGTTAACTGATTGGCATCTGTATGAATATGGATTTCTTTAAATCCATATTTGATTTTCTACACCTTAAAAAAAATCAAATGTAACCTCTTAGCTACATCTTAAGGAAACCTTTGGAAGAACATGCTTAATCCTCCAGGGAGTCAATAGAAATGCCTCCAACTTTGGTATCGTACAACTACCCAAGATCAGAGACACTTCCATAGCTGTCAGTGTCTTCTGTATCTCAGCAATCTAGGTTTGTTTTGTCTTGTTTTGTTTTTAATTAATGTTAGACTGAGCTCTTGAGTCATTGTTAACACTCAGTGTTGACAGGATCCTTCATGCTTCTTTTATTCCCCATTGCAAATCTTTACAAGAAATACACAGTGAATAATGTGGATTAAAATTTACTTTTCATATTATACAAAAGTTTTTTTCCTGTTTCTATAATCTGAGAATTTAGCAGGTTTTCATTACATAGAATAAACAAATAGAGGTCGCATAAATATTGTACAGCTGTATGTGCAGTGCATCTCACCTGTAAAATGCATTTCCCATACTACTGATCCACTTTTGTTTTAGTGCTTTAAAAAGCAAAAAATAAAAAAGCATATTTAATGTAGTAGCCTCAATGCTCACATGAACCACAGAATTCTTTCTGTATTGATTCCCTAGTCCTTCATTTACTCAAATAAATATCTGTACAGAAGTTATGAGCTTCAATCAAAATGCACAGAAATTTGTATTTCAAAGTCCTATTTTAATTTGGGATGATTATTCACTAGTCAATGTGGACATCTTTTCCTAGTTTCCTTTATCTCCAGGTGTATTTGATACAAATATAAAAGAAAAAGAGGTAATTTCATTAAGGCCCCCCTTCCCATCAGTTCTTCCCAATGACTTTTAAAGCCATGCTTTCCAGATACCATCTACAGAAAAACTGCTGGTATTTTGAATATTGGTGTGTGGAATGGACTCTTCTCCAGTTGCATATTAGAAGTAACTCTACTCTCAGGCCAAACAGATGACAATTCATTAATTAGTAAACAGTAAAGGAGATACATTCACCCCTTAGTTCAATAACTACAAAATGCAAGAGGAAATAATTTCCGAAATACATACATATTTTAAAAATATTCTTGATGTAAATGGGTAGTTTCAGTTTTCCACTTTTATCAAACGAATTTCAAACAGGATTAATTTATCATTTCTTCTTGTTTTAGAATCACAAATGCATGGTCAGTTTATTAGTGCACACTGACAGTGTTTGAGGACTGCATTCAGAGTCTGAGATATCCTGCAATCAGACACAGAGATCCTGTGTCAGTAAAATTTCCAGTTGCTCCTACAGCAGCTTTGGTTCCACAGATTGAAGTGAATTGTGAGAATACCTGTATGTAGTGAGCTGGTACCGTACTATACTACACTGTACTACGTTTCTCAGCACTGTGGCTACTGCTGAGGGCATGCCTCGAGCCCTGTGCCCACTCTGGACCCCTCAATTCAGGAAGGACATTGAGATGCTGGAGAGAGTCCAGAGAAAGGCAATGAAGCTGATGGAGTATGGGTCCCATAGGAAGTGGCTGAGGGAGGTGGGGTTGTTTAGAGGAGGTTCAAAGGACCTGAAAGGAGGGTGTAGCCAGGTGCAGTCTCTTCTTACAGGTAACGAGACAGGACAAGAGGACAAAGTCTTAAGCTGTGTCAGGGAAGATTTAGGTTGGAGATTAGGAAGAATTTCTTCAAAGGAGGAGTGATTAGACATGGGAATGGACTACCCAGGGAGGTGGTAGAGTCACTGTCCCTGGAGAGGTTTGAGGAAAGACTGGACATGGCACTTATTGCTATGGCTTAATTCATATGGTGATCTTTGGTCGTTGGTTGGACTTGATGATCTCAGACGTCTTTCCCAATCTAATTGTTTCATTGATTCAGTGATTCAGTAATTTTTGTGCCCTTTAGTACTGCTGTGAGACATGCAGCCCCAAAGGTAAGCAGAAACATCAGGATAAGGAGGTGGAAAGGAGGGAAAAAAATCCTGGAGGCCCAGAATTTTCAGGAGCTCAAGAGTGGAAGAAATTAAGGTGAAAAAAAAATCTAATAATAGCTCCTCAAAAACATAGCTTGAAATAATGGAAGATGCCACAAATCAAAATAGTGAGGGGGACAAATATGCCATAAGTGAAGACTGTGCACCTGGCAAGCCTGAAAGAACAGGTGACCACACAAACCTTTGAAGAAACCACTAGGTTTTCAGTTTGCGGCAAATAAACATGATCCACCTCTGTCTTACCAGCCATCTGTTTTTGGTGGAAGCCCAAAGGCTGGCTTGCTCCTTTACTTCTATTTCTGATGCTTCACGACTCACTTCATCAGTTTCTATTGCACATCTACAGAACTTTTACTTTATGCTTTCCATCCTGGCAGTTGGGAAGTCTCACGATTCAGGTTTTTATTAATTCCCTCTTGTAGCAAGACAAAGTGTAAAAATTAGAATTGATATTGAATACTTTTGGCATGTAACTACAGTCAGATACATCTGAGCTGAATGTGACATACTGTCCCTCTATTAACTTCAAACTGTCTTCTCAGTAACTTCCTAAATTTTCATATTGACAAACATTCTTGAAGAACATGTTTAATCAATCCTGCACAGGGGCGAGGTCTTGTTATGGTGATGCGCAGTAAATACTTTAATGAAAGCAGAGACAGCAATTTGTAGAACCAGAAACTGGAAGTTTTGAGGAATCTGACTGAAGTTATGAGGAATCTAACTGTAGTCTGTGCACGTGAAGGGAACTATCTCCCAGGAGAGACCTCCTATCACAAGGAAAAGGGTTCCACTGAGGAAATTGTGCTGGCATACCTGGCATGTTAAGATCTTACAGGATAAACTTTGCCTTCCCTTTACAGATAAGTCTTAGGTATGAAAGTTCAGCCCTACTGTTCAACAAGTAAAGCTTAAAAATTTATAGCCTGGTTCACTTTTCTATCAGAGCAGTATGAAACAGGGGTCATAACACGGTATAGCCCTTTTAATTCAAACAGTAGATATGGTATGCAGCTAATGAGCTTTCAGAAAAATTGGATAAAAACTTACACTGAATCTTAAAAGTATGAAGATGATTCAGAGAAGTTGGTCAAAACCTTTTACATTGTCCCATTGTAAAAGTCACAGGGTCATTCTACAAAGTTAGTGTTTGACATGTAAAATGAATGAAAATTGAATTTAGCACAGCTCTTAGCAATTTCAGGAGCCTTATTTTGAATGATACTTCTGAGGTGCAATAATAACACATGGAAAACTCTCTTCCCTATCTGCCACACTTAGCCCAGCAGGGTGGAGCATGCAGGTAAGAAAGAAATTCTTCAAAGGAAACATTGGCTCTCAGGAGGTGTATATGTTAGCTGAGTTCATGTACAAAACCTGAACCCTACCTGCCTATAAAGTAAACAAAAACATGTTAATTTTAAACAAAACTACATTTATCCATATCCCCCCAAGTGTAAATATGTGTTAAAACATCTCTAAAAATAGAGTTCAAAGACAAATGCCTTTCCTATGGGGATCAATGAGAGAGAATTTCTTTTCATCTCAGTAAAACCTCAAGTCAAAAGGAAGGCTGAAGCCTTTGGGAGAATACCTAAAAACAATGTTAAGATGTTTCAAAAACTGTTTTCCACAGTTTTGAAACAAGCTCACCTGAGTTTAAATTTCTGAGGTATGACAGATCTTGTTAAGTAATTTAAAAAAACAAAAGCAAAAGTAACAATACAAACCCAGTAAAACACTCAGATATCTGTTACCTTTCTATGCCTAAAAGCATATATATTCCTTCAGAATTGTTTAAAAATAAAAAAAAAAAGTTCTAATAGGGAATAAAGCCCACTGTTCAAGGTACTGCCTGAAGCTGCTATGAAACCTTCACCATACCTTCTGCACTCTTGGAAAAGTTCCTCCATGAAGTCAAATCTCTGCCTCTAGACAAAGAAGTACAAGTAATGAAATGAACACAGTCGTTGTACCCTGAAATCACAGACATCCTCACTGCTAGGAGCACTTTAAATTGCATGCTTGACTGGTACTAGAGCTAAACTTTTATGAGCCAGAGCCACACTTCAGTCTTGTACCAGGCATGTGTCCTATGTACAAACCATTTATTCAGTATTCTAGGAAACACTTGTATTAATTCAGGAAAACTTGCCATTGTTAAGGGTGAGCTATGGCAAATGTTGTCTATGCACCTATACTTTATCAGTTTCCAGAAACATAATTTCATGAGAGAAATTTTTGTCATAACTAAATAAGTTGACTTCCATGTATGAATACTTTCTAGACAATCCCAAATGATTTTGCCTTGTCCATACCTTTTGTTCACCATTACAAGGTCCTTAGCATTTTGCTGAAACCAAAGATCAGTTTCTTTACCCTGTTATATCACTCACTTGCAATGCAAACGGGATGTTTCTTATTTCTACAGTAGACTTTGTGACCTGTCATTGCAGTCTGTCTTTCTGTTACACCAGGCACTGAGTAAACACGGAAAAATGCATGATCCCTGTTTTGAACTGCTCTCCAAACTAAGTAACCCTAAGACCTGTACTTCAGTTTAAACATAAACATCCCATCCCCCAGAAAATTTAAAAAGAACCAATGAGGTTTTTTGTACTTATGCAAGATCTGTCTCATTGTTTTGCAGCTCATTTGTTTATTTGTTTACCTTTAACAAGATTTCTTTACCATCCTCTCTTACATACTAGTTTTCTGACAAACAGATTAATATATACTTAGGTTAATAGTCCAGAAGAATTTATGATGTGTAGCACTGGGTTTCATGTGAGATATATCAGACTCAAGAAATATTGTAATTGCAATTTAGGCCCAAATTCTAGCTGCCTCTGGCTTGATATTCTCCAGGAAAAGGAGATGAAAGACTTGTCTGTATGTGTGTGGGTTTGTGGAAGAAAGTCAAGTTTCCAGGTACCCACTTCTCTTCCAAAGTAAATGTAATCCATACAAAAAAGGCTGAATGCCTTTTTCTCCTACACAAATTTAATGTTTCCAGCTCCTGCCAATTTGATGGTGCACTTGCTCACATTCTCTCTTCTAAAATCCATGAATGAATGTCATAAAATTCATATAAGCTTTTACTAAATTACTTTTTAAAATGAAATGTATGGGGGTAAAAAGCAAGATTTCACACTAAAATTATCGAAGTTGAAAAAGAAGGAAATCTGTATTCTCCTAAAATGTCTTTGATTAAAATGTAGACTTATTTTCTTTTGAAGAAGAGAGGAATTTGATTTTGATTTTAAGCCTCCTGAAGTGCCCATGTGTGCATCTCAACTGTAAGATATGAAAATGGAATGCAGAACAGAAGACCTGAAACAGAAAAGAATTTTAGAGCAAGATGATAATATTTCAAGAAGATATATACACCAGCAATTTTAAAGAGAATATTTAATTTTCTATAAAAATAATTCATTGTACTTTTGCAAAATCTCACCTGGTAAAATGACTGAAGTTTATATGATTTAAACTATTCAGTGCAGGAGATAAGTACAGACAATTTTTCCCTCTACAGTTATTATGTTGGAAGGTTTAAGAAGAAAATTGCCAGGACCTGTAAAGTACATGGTTGATTTTAAGTATATCGAAGGAATTAAATATATGTGTATATGGAAAGGAAGGGAAAAAGAAAAGAAATGGTCCTGTAAAGAGGATAACAGATGGTTCTATTTGATGAGAGAGCAGGCTAGGATTTCCTTGCCATCACTTTTTGATAATTTTTACGAATTATTTTCTTAGTTCATTTAGCTTGTGGATACAAATTGTCTGATTTTATACATCACTTACTAAAGTTTTGACTTAAATAATAGGTAGGACAAGACATCTGCTCACTATCTTTGATATGTCTAAATAACTAGACACTATATAGAATGAAGCTACTAAATTAGAAGAAAAGAAAGTATGTGATAAGAAGGCAATGCCACTTGTTAAATTTACTCTTTTCTGCTTTCCTGGGTGATATATCACAGAAAGGTTGTCTGAGCTGTCATTGTGGCATCACTAAGAGGATGTACACAACATCTTCCATTCAAATTACCTTTCAAATCAATCACCCTCATCAGGCTGCTATCTTCATCTGATCGCTGTAGGACAAATGTTTTGGCTTATAGGTAGGAAATATTAGCATTTGAAAGAGCTCTGAGAAAGAAGGTTCCATGGTTAACTTTGATAAATTGTGTTAGGAAAGGGCAGCAAATAATACAATTGTTGGAAACCTTTCCTCCAACTGGCTTGTAATTTTTGAAATAAAAATGCTGTTCTATACTTTCTTTTTTTATTTCTCTCCAAACTGAGCAAAAAATGTGTCCCCCAAAAACTTAGAACAAATACTTACTGGGTTTTTACAGGAATGTGTTATTCAAAAATGCGCGAATGTGGCATGCACTTGTATTGCTTGTAGAACTGTCTTCTGAGCCCTAAATTACTTGGTTTTTCTGCAAGACTGTATTTTCCCACTAGTGTGTGTTTGTGTATGTGTAGAAAAGTGTGAGGTAAATAGTTGGGGTGGCGAGAAGGTTTGTGCTGTGTTCCAGTCAGATTAAACTATAAATCAGAAGCCTGGGTATTTTAATAACACATTAAGTAGTCCTATGCCCTTAGTACTGCATAATTGTGTGTTAAACAGCAGCTTCAAGTATTTTCTGTGTTACTCTCATTTTTTATACAGTAGCTTTTTAAATATGATAAATGATACTCAGCTTCAAATGCATTGTAAATACTGCATGTATATTAGCAATATACATTTTAGAATTTTCTAATCTTGCTTTAACACATATGGTATTACCAATTATGTACAGTATTTTAATATAATGTAACATTACTTTAAAATGACATACAATTTATACTGGATGTCACTAGCCCCTAGACTACCTTGGCACATATTTATATATTTCAGCTACAATTTATCACTTTGTGAAATATACTTTGTGTAATTGAAAATAATGACGCAAAAATCATCTACTCCTATACAGTGGTAGTATGATATACTATCCTGATAGCTTAGTGTACTATATGAAGTCAGTCTGCACAGCCATGCCTTTGAAATATGATTTAAAACAGAATTTATAATGTCGCAGAATTACATAAAACTGTGTGAAATTGTGCAGATAATCATTTAAATCTCCCTACATGAAAAGATAATTGCTCCAGAAATTAGCTGTACCTGGGGTTCATTCATTTGGTCATGGCTAGTTTCTTATATAGTGATGATTTGATATTACAGCTAATTAAGATCAGGTCAGAGTTGCTGAAGGTCAGACATTAATGCACAGGATCATTGAAATGATAATTATAAACAGATTAGGAAGCTACGGTCTTTTATAAGGGGTTATTAGATAATTACTGTGAGAGTGTACGGCTTACTGTAATAATGGATTATCGACTACTTACAGCGTTTTAAGGGTGAGAGTATATTACTTCCTCAAGGACTAAGAGGAATAATGTTGTTGGAACTCTGTAAATAAAATAGCACCAATTGCTTTTCAATTTTCTTCTAGAGAATATGCTCCCTCATTGGAATAAAGTGTATCATTTTTATCTCAATGAGACTTTAAATAAGAAAGGTCTTTAATTTTTTTTTCCTTTTCAGAAATGAAAGAAGAAAATGTATTTTAAAAATAAATATTTCATTCTATTTTAAATACATAGCTAGGGCTGCCAGAAGCTTTACAAACAGCAATAGAATGGGAACAATAAACATTTTACAATGATTCAGGGAATAGGAAAATATTAGCCTTAAACTTACAGACATAACAATTGCACACTTATTTCTATGGCTTTTATACTAACATATCCTTTCACAAATAAAAGAAGAGCAAAATAAATAACTAAATAATAAAATACTTATTGTCTAGCTGTAGCACACCTTGATCTACTACTGGTTGAATTCCATTTCATTTGGAGCTCTGTGCATCAGAGCATGACCTATAAATCAGTAAGGGGGAACAGGGCTTGAAAAGAGCTTCTGGAAAGACAGCATCATTTAAATACTGCAGAAGACACTCACAGACAGGTTCCAAAAGCAGCCAGTGTAAAGGAAAAGAGAAATCATTTGTGCCACCTGTGGTGACAGTGACTATGTGACCAAAAAAGTAAAACAAGCATAAGGGACACCTGTGTGGTCTCCTTTGAAAATAAGACTGTTTTTATTGTGTAGTCCCTCTACGCAGAGAAAAAGAGATAACCTTTGGAGACACAGTACTTTATACTCTTGGACAAAAATTGTCAAATATAATAGCAGTGTTGAGTTGTAGATGGAAAAGGTTATATTTAGCTCAATCTTTTCCACAGGGGGAGGAACAAGACATATGAATGTGTGTCTTCCCAGGCGGGTCCCACACATAGTTGTAGAGAAGACTGGAAAGGCTACAAGGGAGATGAGTGGCACTGGCAATGGTGAAATGGTTGCCTACAGAACCCTGAAAATATTTTGGCAGCTACAATTCAATAAAACCAGCTAAAATCAAGACCAGAAAGGGGGCTTTCCTTGCCCACAATTATGAGACAGGATCTCCACCATCTAATTCTTCTCAGATCTTTTGCCATCCATGGCAATAGGAGGCTTTTTATGTCCTACAATGCCTTAGGATATGCTGCAATACTAGGCCAGTATTTCAGCACAGGAGACAGAAAAGTCCCCTCTCTATTTCTTGGAAAGAAGCAAGCTGGGAGGAGCTTTGAGTCATTGTTTTTTCACCTAGGAAACAAAGGCATTCTTATGGAGGACAGAATCTTGATAGACCACTCTTCTGGAGGCCAGAATCTAACACTTCTGCCCTAAAAAATGTCAGCCCTTGTAGGATGTGAACCAAACCCTGATCTCCACCCCTCTTACACCCTCAAGTTCAGGCATCAAACTGAAAAATAAAAAAGCCATTATCTTCCCAGGTTTGCTGCTAAAAAGAATGCTCATATCCTCCATTCACAGAAACATAGAACCATAGAATCATAGAATCATTGGAACATCAAGGTTGGCAGGGATCTCCAAGATCCTCTAGTCCAACTGTCAACCTAGCATCACCACAATCACTCCTAAACCACATCCCCAACTGCCATGAATTAAATAAATAAATAAAAGGCAATAAAATAAAGGGAAGCATTAGTACTCATCTACCATTTAGCCTCATTTTGTTATACAGGCCCAAAATTCCCCACTATGTATATCAAAAATACTCCAGATGATTCAATTTTCATTTGCATATGTTTGAGGTCAGCCTGTCCTCTATCTTTTCAATCCATGGGCATAAATCATATAGCGCTGTCACATAAACTCAAGAGTTAGACAAACCTATTGGACAATACCCTCAATCTTCTATTGAGACTCTTGGGGCTGCTTGGAGCAATGGATGAAGGAAAAGTATACAGAATATAGTACAGTTATAAAAGCACCTCCCCTGGATTATGGAGAGCACACATTACTTTGCCCCCCTCATCTCTTCATGTGGGTGAAAGTGTGATACACCTGACCAATTTTACCAGAACAGCTCTTAAAACTGATGTATTTCACTGCCTCTGTGAAGATTTGCATGCCTATATGTGAAACAGTGAGGTGCATTAAGGCCTCAAGGATAACATCCCATACTATGCTTTTTACACAAATGGTTAGTGTTCCTGTTACAGAATAGCTACATTTATTATATTTAATAGTAAACAGTAAATACTGATATCCCATTGCCTTTGAATATTGCTGCACAATGAATATTTTACACATTTTCTTACTCCACAATATGCCTACTTCGCATCTGAAAGTTATTTTAAGCTTCCACTAAATTTGTGTCATTGTTGAAAGTGGCAACATACTGACTTTTTCCCCCTAGCTACCACTGCTGAAATACTTTTTAACTTACAGACTGTCATTTGCCTACTGTATATCAACTGATTACAGGTGCTGAATTGTAATTAATATTCATGTAATACTAACAAAAATGCATGCTATTTTTAATTATATTTTTTAATGTACTTCTATAGTTAAATTTAAACCACTCCAGTGTAAAGTTCTGACTTTTCTTTAAATGAATGAATCAGACCAAAACAGATATCTGATCTTTATCAAGTTGTTTTTTTCAGGCATTATTACAAACATGTTTTAAAACAAAAGCACTTTACCTTAAAGGAGGAATCCAATTATAATAGATATGTTAGATGAAGCCTTCTGTGTGTGAGTCACAGGAGTTTAATTGAAGAGAGACTTTTGTTTGTTGCTATTCAATCACTGAGTCTACACTTTGTACAATGAAGGTGTTGAAAGAAGATTTACACAATCATAATGTTATACCATCTCTTTGTTCAGCTTTTGTGGAAGAAAATTACATACATCTCAACAGTTCTCGGAAGATTAAATCTGCAGTTTAAATTTGCTATTTGAACCCTGTATTCAAACCAGCATTCCACAATTAGTAAGCCATGCTGTGTGGCCTGGGGTTAAACTAAGCAGGAGACAAGGGCGAGGGGAGCCCAGGACCAGTGTTTTCTGGTAGGGTGTGTAAATAATGGTGCTTTGATATTGCAGTTCTCAGCCTACACAGGGCTCACTCATATGTGTCCGTTTTTGACAGTTATGCAGGTCGGAAAAGATTCCTTTCCGTGGGTGAATAGTGGCAGCACTTAGGAACAGCATTACTGCCTGCCAAAGAAGAGAAGAAAATCCTGGATGTTAGGATCTTCCCTGTCTTTCTTGCTTTGCATGAATGATACTAAGATAGCCATGGAGAGATAGAAAAACAACTCTTTTAGAAACCAGAAAAAAAAAGGCTGAATATTCACCACAGCTTGCAGGCCCTAAAATACTGTTGATCATATGTCAGTTTTGTCTGTTTATAGCCAGTGAAGGCTGAAGTACACTTTTCATGACACATAAGCAAAGTGGGGTGGAGGAAGAGGAAGGGAGTAAGCACAGAGGGGCACTTGCAGACAGTGAAATCTTAAAACACGTTCAGAAACCGTACATTACATTGACAGTTTCTTGAGGGACTCACGAGAGCTAACCAAAATATCAGAAAAACAATACATTTAATGTACTTAGGATGGGTGCATTTTATTTTTACTCTGATATTTATTTCTATCAATAAGGTCATTAATAAATATTGCACACATGCTTAAATACTTATTTATAGCTAGGAACTACTGATATATGTATTTGAATGTGGGTTTTGTTACAATGCTGAAGTATTTTTTCCATCTCAACAATAATAAAACAAGCAAATAATAAAATTTACAAGTAATCCTATAGACAGAGTCTATGCATGAGAATTTCTCTATGCCTACAGCTTCACCAGGAAGCAATTCCAAAGCAATGACTTTGCTCACCCCTTTTTTTTTTTTTGCTGTAGGATAATGTAAGTCATAGGTGAGTTTAAAGCTCAGGTTGAAAAGGTTTATCTTTTCTCCTTGGGACCCAACAAGATACTTGCACCCACTAGCTATGGTACAGCAACAAATAATGTTGACACTTCAAAGCCTTCAATACACGAGTAAGACCCTCAAGAAATAAGATTTCAAATGAATCTCCTTTTGGAATTTTTCTTTGATTTCTTCTTCTTTTTTTCTTTTTTCTTTTTTTTTTTTTTTTTGGGCTACCTTTGTAGCTTTTGCACAAACATTTCCACTACATTATGCTGAGATTTGTTTTCTATTGTTGAAAATTAAATTCATAAAGTACTGGGTTGGAAATTGGAGTATGGATGAATGAATGGAGACTTAGAGCTAGGAAAAGAATGGGAGGACAGGAGTGAAAGGGAACAAGAAAGAAGATATAGGGAGAGAAATAAAAGGCTGGAAATGCAAAATAAAAAAAAACAGGGAAGTGCAGAACAATGTACTGAAGTTAAGCAACAGCATGAACTTGTAAATATTCTTTGGGAATCTACTGTTTTATACTGTTGCTTGGCAGCAGTGTAACATATCAAACGAAATGTTACCTGTCTCCATACCACCCCCATTCATCTGATCTTTCTCTGATAACAGAAGCCCCATCACACCACCATGCTGGCATATTGTACATTTGCTCAAGAGATCATTTTTTTTCCTTTTAATTTTTTTAATTTTTCCCCTCCATTAGAGAAATTTTATCTTGTCAAAACAGTCACCATATTTTGGTTGGTATGAATGTAAATTGAATACATTTTAGAATCTATCAAAAGTATTAATATTCAAAAAGAAAATGGAAAAAGAAGTTTTTTCAAAATTATTATTTTTGAGACATTTACATTAATTCACTATTAAAATGATTAAGCATTGTTAGGTTGATGAAAAATGAAACACCAATTATTTTAATTCATCCCATCTCAATTGTTTTTTGGAAGTTAGGGGTTTCAGTTTTCAAGACACATGTAGGATGAAAAACTTTTAAAACTAAAAAACTCTCAGAGGATGACATTTTTATTTCTGGTTACCCCTTAAGTAAGCAAGTCCAGAGAAAACAAAATATGCAGCCATAGTCCAAAAGGGAAGATAATAAATTCCTGATAAAACCCTGATTGTGCCAAGGCATTGTGAGATGAAAATCCTAGAAGAAGCTCTCTTGACAAAATAAAGAGGGAAAGAACACCAATGTTTCCCTTCTCTTATCCAACCTCTCTTTTCTAGTGAAAGAAGGAAATGAATTAGATCCCCAACTTCTTTGATTTTTAGTAAATGATCAAATAAAAGAACCAAGTAACAACCTTCAGGTTTTTTAGTTTAGGATTTTTTCCTCCTTAATCTTCTGGCCTATTCTTCAGCAATAATGGGAAATGAAAAAACATTGGCAAAGTATTGTATTATTAAGTCTGTGGCCAAAAGGCATGTCTGCATACTCCAGAAAGTGGTGTAAGAATCCTCAGAGTCCAATCTATGCTTTGATATTTCTCTGCTCTAAAACTGAAGCATAAGAGATGTAGGAATATACAAGCCTCAGCGCTGTTCAAAGTTTACATCTAAGGAGGATTTATACTTCCCTTAATGACATTATAAAAAGTGAGAGTAAGGTACAAAAGAACAATTCTGCCCTCATAAAGAAGTTCCACTCACTCGAATTTTACAGTTTTCCAGGCTGAGACTTCAAGTGGGGAAGACAGAAAGGTACCTCCTCACTACATGGTGGTAGGTAACTGGGAGAGATCTCAAGTACGATAAAAACAGGGAGAAATTCCCTGATGTAAGGATGATCCAGAGGAGAGGTGTGTTCAGAGAGTTTATGGATCATTAGATTCCTCAAGTGCAAATTTTTTATCTGAAGGTGGCAGAAGTACCATCACTTGCCCCCCTAGCCAATTCCTAGTTATTTTTTTCGGTGCACACCTACACCAGCCAGTAGTTGCTGTTGTCACAGCCATTGTTTCATGATTATGGCACGCTCACCAAGAAGATGGGAGAATTGATTGAAATTCTGCCCTGAGACGGGAAATTTGAAGCTAGGATCTTAACCTAGGGGCTTAACCACTTCAGACTTTCATTTGCAGAACTTTTAATAACTCCTTTTACTCAATTAAAAACTCCTCTAGAAGAGAGGCTTAGAAAAACAGAGATAAAAGGAATCAAAGTGCTGATTTGTAATTTTATTAGAATGCTACAAAATATTTATTCTTTCTCATGTGTATAGTAATGAAGTTCAATATTTTTAAAGATCAGAACTTCTTTTAGATTTCTTCCCATTCCACTGACTTTGTTGCAGAAAATTACCTTTATAAATTGAATGAACTGATTGAAACAAACATGAAGTGAATGAAAATATGTACAGAGAAGCCCAGTTAGTGGTTTGATTTTTTATAAAATTTTTCAATTATTAGACCTAGAATGACTTTCACAATGTGTTTAACTTATTTCTTACCCAGATATATGCTTTTTTTAAATAAGATTTTTTTTAAAAAAAGACTATGCCTGCTCTCACTTACTGTAAATGTTTTTGTTTGTCTGTTTCTGACTAACCTTGTGTGTCAGTAGAAAATTTAAGAGCATATAAAACTGTAAATTATTGTGATAAGTTTCACTTTTTCTCTTCCAAAGGCCATAAAGCTATATTTTTGGGCAATCATCACACACAAATGATCCGTTTCCCTGAGACGGAATTTATTATTTTTAAGTCATTCACTAGTGCACGAGAATTTTTTTTCCTTTCTTGAAAATATTAGAAGAAGATGTTATATTTTCACATCTTGATTTTCATTCATTACCAAACCGAGCTCCAAATATGTTTATAAGTAAATTCTATGCCTATCTAGAAATGTATTGGTATTTTGATGAAAATAAGCAATTGATTCTCCTTCCTTGGCTTGACTAAGTCAGTGCTCACTGCTCAGTGTAACAAATCTTAAGGTTAACCTCTACAGAAGTCAATCAATACATCTTTATTATTCTGTGTATGTGTGTAAAACATCAAAGACTAACTGACAAGAGACAGCTAACATTTCATTTCTAGGACAAGAACCTGTGAAACCTTACTGTATGGTTAATGGCTGAAGCTTAAATAATTTTAATCTCTTCTCATATTTCAGTGTCCAAAGAGCTCGAAATGTTGAAGTACGTACATGAAGTGAAACAGAAAAGAATGGGAGTGCAGGAAAACCAAAATATAAAAAAACACAGGTAAATTTATGGAACTTTATAACCATCTTTCGCTATGAGGGTCTTCGTTCTATTAGCTGCCTTTTTGTGAGCATGTGCTTCTAGGCAACATTTACATTATTCAGGCTGGTTGATTTTCTTATTTGATGAAATGTACACTTCAGAAACATGTCTGTTTGGCTCAGAGGAAGAAGTCAGTCTTAAAAGCGTGCATTCAATTCCCATAGTATTTTGTACATATATTTACAGTTGAAAGAACAGCTTTCCAAATGCACGAAATGATGCTGACAAATTTTGTCACTTCAAATGGCAAATGAATGAAAAATCTTATGTAAAAAAATATACACTGTCTATATTAATTTGGTATGTCATCAGTATGATTCCATTAGACAGTTACTCTATAAATAAGTTAATTTAATAGGAATGTTATCACATTATGAAAATGAAAGTGTTTTTTTTTAAATTATGTGTAAGTATTTCAGTGCTGTTATCTTGCATTTTCCCTAATTCGCTTTTCAAACTTTTGTAAACATTCAAAATAAGATTGTTCAATTATTTTTATTATATGAAACTAAAGTAATGTGAAAATAATCAATAAAAACCCCTCCATGTTCTAAAAGGTTGAGAATATTGTAAATACAACATCAGCTCTTTTGTTGTTACCTGTTCCTACAAAGACTTCTGATATCACCCTTTAAGGTTTGCATTGTATAACATCTAAAGTCAAATCACTTTGAGACTCTAGCAGGATGAAGCACCTGGCCTAGTTCTATACATGCCCCAATCCAGTGATTACACACCTCTCTAATTAGGTGCCATGAAAATATTTTGTCCTTGTATCCCAAATGCTGCAGGAGATACACACTAATATATTCCAAAAAGTCTCGAACTCATGACCAGCATCCATTTCAGACCAGGGAGGCTCACTACCTACACAGAACTAAGTATAATCCAAACTGCTCATGATCCTCGTATCTGTAACTCATGCTTGAGGGGAAGAAGGGGCAAGAAGGGCAAAAATCACCAAAGATGAGGAAAACAGGATTGCTTAAATAAATTTGCAGTCTGTATTTTGAAGCAGTACTAGTCCATTAAATAAAGAGGCATTTTACTGAAGAGTTTTCTGTCTAAGCCAGGTAAAAATATAAGTTTAAGAGAAATTGTAGTGGGCTAACCTTGCAAAACTCCCATCCATTTTCTCTCTCTCACTCCCACTCCAGTAGGGTGGAAGAGGGAGAAAAAAGAAGAATGTGAGTGACAAAGAAAACTCATACGTTAAGGTAAAGGAGTGTTATTGTTCCTCAGTTACTCTCACAGGCAAAACAGACGACTCAGAGAAAGTGCTTGGACTGATAACTAAAATTAAAATTTTTGGTACTAAAATACAAACAAAATCAAAGACATAAACAACAAAATATCATCTTTCCTGTTTCCTCTCTCACACCTTCAGTCCTGGCTCCCTTACTCTCCACAGACCTGCCCCAAGCTGCACAATGGAATAGAGGTTGTAGTTAGCACCTAGCGTTCTTTTTCTTCTGCTCTTTCTTCTTTCATGCTTTTTCTTGGCTCAAGAATGTGCTGTCCACAGGCCACAGCTCCTGACAAGAATATCCACCTGTCCCAGGGCTAGTTCTTCACAGTCTGCAAAGAATACGCTGGTGCCATTGGGCATCTCCTCCTCCTCTTCCTCCTTTGATCTGGGTTTTCATGCTGCTGCTTCTCACTCTTTTTGTGTCTATGCTCCCCCCTGCATATCCAGGATCTTTTGTCCTTTTTAAAACATGCTTTCCCAGTCTGGCTGTGGGGCTCAGCTGTGTCTTGTGGTGGCTCTGTCGGAGCCAACTAGAACTGTCTGGAAGCATCGGTTTCCATCACAGGTCAGCCCCAAACCTCTTCTCACAGAGGGTGCCATTGCAACACAGACCCAGATACCCATCCAACCTTGTCTTGTGGTAAATATTACAAACCAGAGCAAATTCTTGCAGCTGAAAAATTTGCCAGAGCCAGCAAGGTATACCCTGATTCCAAGAGAAGCATCATTGGCTGTGAGGAATTTTTTTCAGAGTGCCTGTCAGCAGAAGATGAATGCAGCATTCAATTTTGAGCAATTGGATCCCTAAAACCTGATCATTAGATGAAAAAAAGCTTACACAAAATCTACCAGCCTCAGTTAATGTCAGGGCCATGGAAATTGGCCAAAAATATTTTGAAAGGGATTCAAAGAGTGAGCTATGCAAGTATAGGTCTAGAAAAAGGAGTAACAAAGGTGACAAAGTTTCACAAGGCCTTGTGGTACTGAATGACAGTGGTAACATTATTAAAGAAATACTGAGAAATGGTCAGTAAATTATCTGAGGAAGCATAAGTCTAGCTGTACACACAGACTGAGTGAGCTGAAATTATCACCATCGAAGAAGAGTCTCAGAATTATTGCTTTAAAGTGTTAGTACTTTAAAACCATCAGTTTAATGTTCAGTTCATCTGACAAATAGATGCCGAAAATGTGAGTGATTATTAGAAACAGAAGAGAAAACACATGAAACCACAGCGTAAATCTAGTGATCTCACTTTTTAAAATATTGCATCCAGATCTAATTCTAGACACCATATCATACAGTAAAAGGAAACCATCAATGCTTTATGACGGAAGGATGATTCTGTGAGTGCTGGATGCCTCAGTTTTTGAAGGGAGGACACACAGGAGGAATGTTAGGCAAGACATGCTTAGCCATCTACAAAAGAGCCATGTACAACACAGTCCAAAACAAGCTGGGATTTTTGTGTGTTTTAGTCACTTTTTGTTTACAAATTTGCATTTAAAATTCTAATCATAAGTCTCATTTAACGCATGTCTTTTCTCTTTTTTAAATTCATTATTGTGGAAAAAAAGAATAATTAGGATATTTGAAAAATTAAGGCTTGTTATGCCTTTAGAGATTCTAAATCAAAATAAAATTATTTGTGAAATCATTCTTGAAGAACCACAGTCTCAAGTCTGGGCCTCTGTAACAATAAGAGACACTTTAGGAAAAAGGGGTTCAAGATCATTTAAGGAACCTGAAGGTGCACAAGTCCATGGGATCTGGTGAGCTACATTGTTGGGTCCTGAGGGAACTGGTAGATGAAAAGTTTAAGTCCCCATCCATCATACTTGAAAAGTCCTGTCAGTCTGTGGAAGATCCCACTGACTGGAGAAAGGGAAACATCACCCCCATTTTTAAATAGGGAAATAAGGAAGTCCAGGGGAACTATGGGCCAGTCAGTCTTACCTCTGTGCTTGGCAAGATCATGGAGCACATCCTCCTGCAAAATTATGCCAAGGAACATGTTAAATAAGGAGGTGAGTGGTGACAGGCAGCATGGCTTCACTAATGCCATTGTGCCTGACAAATGTGGTGACCTCCTATGATGGAATTAGAACACCAGCGGATAAGGGAAGAGCAACTAACATCATCTACTTGGACTTGTGCAAACCACTTGACACTGTCTTGGATGACATCCTTGTTTCTAAACTGGACAGACATGGATTTGATGGATAGGCCACTCAGTGAATAAAGAATTGGCTAGCTGATCATACTCAAAGAGTTGCAGTCAATGGCTCGATGTCCAAGTGGAGTCCACTGACAAGTGGTGTCCTCAGGGATTGGTATGGAGACCAGTGCTCGTTAACATCTTTGTTAAGATGAGCTGGTGACAAGGGCAGTGGCACTGGGGACATTCTCAGCAAGCTTCCTGACAACACCAGGCTGTGTGGTGCACTCTGGAGGGAAGGGATGTCATCCACAGGGACCTTGACAGGCTCGAGAGGTGGGTCTGTGTGAACCTCATGAGCTTCAAGAAGGCCAAGTACAAGGTCTTGCACCTGGGTCGGGCCAATCCCAAGCACAAATAGAGCCTGTGCAGAGAATGATTGAGAGCAGCCTGGAGGCGATGGACTTCGGGGCGTTGGTAGATGAGAAGCTCAAAATGAAGCTCACAGCCCAAAACCATACCCTGGGCTCCATCAAAAGAAGCATGGCCAGCAATGCCAAACCCGGCAAAAGAATATCTTTTCTGACGCACAAGAAAATCTGACTAGCTGGAAAAATGAAAGGGGGACAAGCACGGTCCATGCCCGCGGTCCAGGCCAGGCCCGAGGCCCGGGCGCTGGCGCGGTGCCGTTGCAGTGTCGGCGCCGGGCAGTAGAGGGCGCCGCTTGGTTGTGCTGCCGTGGCGGCGGCGGGGCGCTCCCGGCGGGCCCGGGCGTGGGGCTATGCTGGGCCGCTCGCTCCCTGCCCTCCGCAGGCCCGCAATGCCACGGGCTGGGGCACACTCTCACAAGGAAGGAAAAATTGGTGATAAAGAAGAAATCCCTCTGCTTCCCACATCAGTGTTGCTTGTGCACCTCCAATCTGTGCCTACGAGCGCTTGGATCAGTGTTGGAAAGCAACGAACTGGTAATTTGCAAGAGAGCTTTTTGAGGAATGAGTGTTGCTGCTTTTACATTGTCTTGGAGCAGAAACCAGCAGGTACTCTGTACTCACTCTTTGAAGGTGTTAAATATTGTTTAATTGGTGTTCATTTTTTCCCCCTCCCTTGTCTGAAGGACTCACCTTAGCTGAATGCTTTATGCTCTGTCAACACACACCTGGTCTGAGAAACTGTTGCAAGGAAGCTAATCCTCCCATGCAACCTTGAAAGATAAAATGGTCATAGAACATGGCATATGACATGACTACAGCAACACCAGGCATTAGGGAGTACTTACTGCTTGACGCAAACCTATTGTCACTGCTGCAACTTGACTGGAATTAGAATAGTTTGGAGTTTACAGCAGAGGGTGAGAAAATAGGCACTGATTTGACATTTGTAAAGCTATAGGGTTGAGAAACTATTAAAATACAAGGAAAACTATGTTGTTGATGAAAATCTACACAGAACCTGAAAACTGTTATGATCCTACAAGAGAAATGCAAACTTTGGGGAAAGGATAGACATTATCTTTTGCCATTATCGTGGATCCCAATCAAAAATGTGTGATGTGGCCAGGAAAACGGGTTCTGTTTTGAACATGAATATTGTAGTCATGCAGTGTTAATGATTTTGTTACACTGGTGAAAAAAAGCCCCAAAGCAATCTCCCAAAATCCCACATGTGCACGCCAAATCAGCTGTTGAAGCAATATGTGATAGTGTCTCTTTATTTGCTATATCTGTCCTGTAGAGACAGCATGTCTGCATTTATTTCTCTCTAAAGATCATGGATTTCTGCTGGGTTTTGTGTGCGAACAAAGCCCTTATAGAATAAGTAATCTGATAAGTACAAAAAATGCTGTTTATGTATGTATTTTGCAAACACTACTTTTGATTCTCGACATGCAGGCTGGACTCCAGAATTGCCTAGATGACATTACACTTGGAAAGATTGCTGGAGGTCATGAAAAGCATATGCAAGCATCAGTTAAACTAGGCTGAAACAAAATATCCAAAATGTCCAAATAAACAGGCATAACTTCTTTGAAGGGTAAGAGGAGCGAAGAGTACTGTTTCAAAGAAACCAAGAACCTGGTCTAAATAATTTATTTTCAATTAAATTAATTTCATGAATGTTCTTGAAGATTTGGGGTTATCTAATTGTGGCCTTCCAGTCCCTGAAGGGAGCCTACAAGAAACATGGAAAGAGACTATTTACAAGAGCATGTAGTGTCAGGACGCGGGGGAATGATTTCAAACGGAAAGAGAAGAGGTTTATATTAGATGTTAGAAAGAAATTCTTTACTGTCAGGGTGGTGAGACACTGAAACTGGTTGCCCAGAGAAGTTGTGTATGTCTTATCCTTGAGGTATTCAAGGCCAGGTCCTTGAGGTATTCAAGGCCAGGCTGGATGGGGCTCTGGGCAGCCTGGTCTAGTGGAAGGTGTCACTGCCCATGGAAGGGGAGTTTGGAACTAAATGATCATTAAGGTCCCTTCTAACCTAAGACATGATATGGTTCTTTGATTCAGAGTCACCTTCATTGCAGTTAATGTCCTGGCTGGACACTATATTCAAATCACACTGATTTGGAGTTGCTTCAAGCAGGACCCACATACCCATCTTAGACTGCTGCCAGCTAATTCCTGAGGAAAGGAAATAAAGAAATCTTTACACATAATCATGCAAGATCATACATTCTTTGGTTCTGTCTTAACAATACTTGTGATGACTGATGGCTCGTATTGCTAAGGAATTTCTTTTGCCAATAATCATAACCATTCTATGAGGATCATTATGTTTATTTTCCAGAGAAGTACTTTGGGGGAAAAAAAAAAGAGAGAGAAGAAAAGCAGAAGAAAGTGCTTATTTGCATATTGGCTACACAAATGTGAAGATCCTGCTGTGGAAGACACAGATTCAAAAGAACCATAGATAACTTGGTGAGAATATGAGAAAACAAGGATTCAAAGGGTGGGGATCTGAATTATCAGAGAGCTGCAGAGATTCCTTCTGTTCTCATATGACAAGAGTTATACAAAAAACCACTTTGAGTGCTTGTTCTTCATTAGGCACTTCACCAGAAGACTGGAAAGCAAGAACAATTGTTGCATTAACAGAATTTTAATTTTAAAGCCTAATGTGTATAAATTATCATAAAACAGGTGAAGCCCTTGCAGTAATATACTTAAAAATACCAAAAAACTAGGTATAAGATTCCCTCTTCCATATAATATTTGTCAGAAAAGCTATGAGCTAGATATGTGGTATGACATTCATTTGCTATGCTGAAGAGAATAGATGACAAAATATAATGCAGCCTAATGAAATGTTAGATCAAAAATCTGACCTAAAGATAGCCATTGGTTATCACCATAGGATATTTAGATTTAAGGCACTCTAAACTCTTGTGTTAGTTCCTTGGGGCCATTTGGCATGCACGATCCCATGAAGTGCTATAACAACCCACTCTTTCCTAGATTCATCAAACCTCACAACATTCAGTGTCAATCCATTTGACAGTGTAGCACTTGATTGTCTTGATTTAACCTCTATGGTAATGATTTCAGAACAGGTCAGAAGCAGCTTTCATATTCATGTGCTGATTCAGGTTTTTCAGAGAGAGAGCACACACCATTTTATCTGTGTACTGTCTTCAAGCTAACTGAAGAGTGGAATATGTCAGTATTTGAAACAGAATTTATATATGAATAGTCTGAAGGGAAAAGCTTTACTACAGACTTTCCTCCACTGGGCATCTTCTGAGTTGCTGTTTTGGGCAAAGGTCTAATAGAACTCTATTAGATTGTTGGTCCTACTAGACCTTTGCTCAAAACAGCGATTCAGAAGATGCCAAATGAATTTCTATATGGAAAGAGATGTGTTAAATATTGCTAGGTTATGGATGCCTAAGGCTAGAACATGAATCCAGATGGCTGAAGTTCAACAGATGCCACAGAACTACAGAACTTGCATAAATATGTGATGTCAAGTGTGGGAAATCAGAGTGACGTTTTTCTGTGCAAGAATGAAAGCCTGAGTATTTTACCAAAAAAAAAAAAAAAAAAAGAAAAAGAAGAAAGAAAAAATATAAGAAAAAAAGAAGTTCCCAGTCTTTTACAGTTTCATTTAAAAAGTAAAAGAAGACCATGCTCAATGTCTCTATCCTACCTATCAGATATCGATGGAATTCTTCTTGCAGGTACTTGCAAAAAATTCAAAATATCTATTGTAAAATATCAAAGATATAGGCTTTGTTATCTCCGATCTAATGGGTTTCTGAAGATTGATGTCATAATTGCAAACATACCAAAAAGGCTACATAGTCGTATTCAACTCTCAAAATGCAGTGCAGCACTGCTGAGACATAAGGTTTCATAGTAATATTCTCTTCAATAGAGAATGAATGAAAATCAGCATGCTTGTACTGTGAGAAAATTTATGCCAAAGATTTTGGGCCTCCAGTTGTATCAGGTGGCACAGTGTGAAATAAAAGCTAAATATCTCTTGCATTTGGTGCCACCACTTTCCAGAAATAGATGTTGGGCATTTGTGATGAGAAAAAATGGTCACATGCGACGGTAATATCCTGAGAGGCTGATTCTGTGGTCATCTCAAGTCCTCAATGCGCACAGACACATTTGGCAGGGAAGCAGCCTGTGTTTCATCCAAGTTCCATGAGGGAAAAATTGTAAGGGGCTCTGAGAGCCTCAGGCATAGAACCAGGGCAGGTGAAACCAGCTGAGCCATGGGATGCGTCACGTCACAAGGAGAGCTGGACTCTTTACAGTAGTGCTGCTGTCTGAAGGTGCCTCAGAGTGATTGAAGATTGTTGTGTGGGTAACAGTTTGCACCTTTTTAGCCAAACAAAGCAAAATTTTTGATTCTTTTAACCAAACAACCACCTCTGATAACATAATAGAAACATTATTTGGAGAGCTTATGTTTAAGCGACTCAGGTGGGATGCCTTGCAATAAGGAGTTAGATGCTCATTAATTTCAGCATCTAGCACTGCAAGAATATTCCTAAACTCTGATTATTGCATGACACACATTGTCCAACAGAACTCTATTTTAGTTCTTTCACCAGAGTATTTTTCAGTGTACTAAGTCTATACCTTGATGAAAATGAGATCGCTACCTCCTTTTTATCTTTGTGATGTTTTACATTCTGTTCTTTATGAAGTTTGTGCATTTATGTCTCAAAAATCCATCCATTTCCTCTGCTATCAGCTTTCTTCAGGATTGTCTTCAGCTTCTCTAAAACTTCCTCTGTCCACTTGAGACCCTGCTTTTTTCATCTGGTTTTTTTGGTCAGACACAAAAGGGAAATTATTTGTCTTTAGTGTCTAGTTATAATTCTAAACTAAATATTCTAAACACTAACTGGATGTGAGATGATGAAAAAACATACGATGAAAGGCAATCTGATCAAAAATAATTTGCTATACAGGCAGGATATCTGAAATACAGTTTTCAATGTCTTTATAAAAATACAGCTGAGAATGCAGCTATATTGATGTAAATAATATCTCACCTGTCTTCCATAAAACAGGTTTCGTTGGTGATGCTGGATTTGTACTTTAGGCAGTAGCCACTACATTTGGAATCAATGATTACATATCTTGACTTTTGCCATTAGTTATAATAAAACAAATATGTATGGATTTTTATTTTTTTTTTACCGTGAACACTTTACAGGACATGAGTTAAGCATATGTGTGGCTCCAGACTGCATGAGCGTAATCCAAGCGTAAAACAGCACATTATCTCTGAAGTCTCACATGTTCTTTCTTTAAACTTTCCAGTTGGGTGTGAAAAACCTTGCTAGAAAAGAACTTTTGTATACAAATAATTGGAAGAAAGATGAGGATTCTTTTTTCTGACCTTGATATAATTTAAAAATATTTTTGAATATTCAGGAAATTATGAGGGCAGAACATAACACTGTAGACCATGTGTTTTGGAGAAAATGAAGACCCTTTGATGTTAGTGAAGAAAGAATCACAGTTGTGGAGAAGTAGGCCCTCTAGCTGACAAAAAATAGTATCTGAGTAGAACTTTGCAGAATGCAGTTATTTTAATGAAAAAAAAAAAGGCGGAGGCTGTTGTTTGAAAGTTAGAAAAGATGTTGCTTGTTCTTTCTCTTCTTTATGTGTGTGTCCTCCTGCCCAAGAAAGCTGTTTTCAGTGTTTGCTTTCTCATTTTTAGAACTGTAATTGGATATGTATTTGTAAGTCATGAAGGTTTATGTTGCACACATTTGTTGTATGGCTAAGTGTTTTGCTCAGATTCTGCAATAATTTTTTTCCAAGTCTCAATTCTTCTCCTTGCCCTTCCTACTGTGTTTTAATATTAACTGAAGCAACTGCTGAGAATACTATATCTAAATATATATGGCAAGTCAAACAGTTGCTAAGAGTGGGACACTGAAGAAACCTGTATAGAGAAGAGCCAGCATCCATTATTTTTCTTGATGGATCCTTTCTTGTGATTTTTTGATGCTCTCAGAACCTCTGAATATCTGAAGAATTTGGAATTTTGTCAGTTGTCAAGGCTGCCAACTTCATAGTAAGAGAAACAGACAACTGCTTGAAAAAATGTCATGGCTGGCAAATGATCTGTTAGAAAATGAAAATGTATTAATTTCTCCATAAATGTGTTAAACAACTTCCACAAAACTATTCTATCTCAAGTGGCAGTTATTAAAAAGACAGAGCCAAACTCTTCTCAGGCATGCAGAGAAAAAATGAGGCAACAGTCAGAAGTTGAAGCAAGGGAAATACTGACCGCATAATATGAGGAAAGGAAAATTCACAGTGAAGGTAGTTATGCAGTGGAAAGAGATTTTTCTAAACCTGATTTGAAGAGACTATGAGCAACATGGTCTAACTCTGAAGTTAACCATCCTAGATGATGTCCAGAAGCCTTTTCCAACCTTTTCTGTGACATATGTATATATGCACACATATATAAATGTGCATGTGTATATGTGTAAGTATTTTATATAATAGCTAATACAATATATTTTTTGCTGAAAATCCCAATAAGGAAAAGAAAAAAATAGCATCTTTTGTTCAGAGTCCTTCAAACTGCTAACTCAAAGAAAACCCTAAGGGAATCAGATTTCCATCCAAGAGATCAAAGGCATGGAGAAGCTATTGGGGCATTTCAGAATGATAACTACATCAGTGAAGGAAAACATCCCTTCAGTTGTTTTCTCTCAGTAAATGCTCTTTGTTAAGGAATTATATGAAAAAAAAAAAACCCAACCCCAAACATTTTAAAAAAAAAAATTATAGAAAAAGAAAAGCCGTTTTGGAACAAGGTAGGATTTAGAAAGACAGTCTGTCCTACCTCATAGCCAAAACTAAGTGACCTATCCTTCCTTTTAGCTGAATTATTCTGGAGTATAAATGCATCTTGTAAATTCAGAAGATTTCTAATCTGCAGTTTAATACTCAAAAGCAAATTCTCTTTCCTATTTAGTTCATCTGTGCCAAATAAAAAAAACCTTATAAATGTTTTTGGATTTAATCAAGTCAGAAGCTTGAACTTTGGTCTCAAAACCATGCTTTAGATTTAAGATCAAAGTTCTGCAATTCATGCCATAAAACCTTTTCTTCACTAATTTTTAATTGATGAGAAATTTTTCCATCAGTTTGTTGAGAAGTGCTCTGGCTGAATGTCAGGTTTCTGCTGCTGCGAGTGCAGCATTATTGCAGGAAAGTTTTAAAGCAGTCTTTCTGACTGGATGAATGGATGATTGCCTGTTCTGCAGTTGCCTTACTGAAACCTGCTACTCACACAATCTTACTCCTAGAAGGAATAAAAATACCATAATTCAAAAATATAGAAAAGATTAATTTACAAGCACTTAAGACTGACTCTTAAACAAAAGGTCCTGTGTAGTCTTACACACATGCTGGTAGTATATAATTCTGCACCTCTTACAAGAGTAATGCCTCATTACCCGAGTCATACCCTGGGTGAAGACCACCTGAACGATGTTAGATTCAGGCAACGCAGAGGTGGAAAGAGGAAAATATTTAGTAATATAAATCACAACTAAGGCCATCTGTCCTGCAATTGTCAAGGCAGTAGACCGCCTCAGGCTCCTCCTGGGCTCTTCATCACTACTAGCTACCTGAATAGTAACAGCTGCTGCACTTTCTTTCATCTGTGGATAGTGAGGAGGCAGTATTCCAGCTTGTCAGCTGCTAGTGTGCCCACAGTGAGCCATATATTTTTTATCTTTTGAATCAGGCTATTACAGTAACACACTTCACATGGGAATACATTCCTATATATAGAAAATTTTTCAATGTTTTAACATTTAAGCACAGTACATGCACTTCAACAAGCAACTTTTTTTTCTTTGATTAAACACTGACTGTTCCTCAGTTATCAAATCATATTAGAGATCTTAGTTCTTGGTCTTCAAAGCTCTCGAGAGAGTGGATAAATTTAGAAATATAAACATTATAATCATAATAGTCTGGAAGGTTGCATGAAGAGAACATCTAATCCATCTTTCCTGCCAGAAGGCATAATCAACAAGGCAAATATCACCTCAGGTATATATTGGTCCAAGTTATTTTTATATATCTCCAAAGGAGAAGTTTCACAGACTCCCCAGACAATCTGTTCCCATGCTTTCCTGACTTTGATCACTATAAAAAAAATTATATTAGTAACCTAAATCTTCCCTGTTGCGATTGAAACCCATTATTTCCTGTCTTATGCTACTTGAACGTGGAAAACAGATTTTTCTTTTCTTTCCTGCAGCAGCCTTTTGCTTACTTGAAGACCTTCATTCCTATCTTCAATCTCCTCTTTAGGTTAAACAGCTCTAACTCATCAGGTCTTTCCATAAACCTTCTCATCAGTCTCAGTGCTGTCTTTCAGACATTTTTCAGTTGGTTTGAAGCTGAACAGAGTGGTGCGAATAAAGCTTTATATTAACTTTTGAATAGAGGAAATAAAAAGGGTGAATATTAAAAATACAGACAAAGAAAATTGTCTTTCCAGTTTAATTCTGTTTGGATATTAGTAAGTTCATACTTTCAAAAGGCAGGTGAAAATGTGTTATGAAAGTTGAGATACTGGGTAATGAGAACATGAACAAACATGGAAGGACATATTAGATGAAATATTCTGAAAGACGTTACAAAACAAATTCCATCTGATTCTTAAATGTTTAGTGAAAGAGCAAAATAAGAGATGGCACAAATAGGTATCAACCTAAGGAAGGCCATAACCACACTGAAAGGGGAACAAGAATAAAGCATTAGGTGTGTGCTTTAGCCATGCTGAGTTTCAGGTGATATGTAAGTATCCATAGAAAATGTTAGAGAGAGAATTGTGACAGGAACTGTGAACTGGGTCAAGAGATCTAAGATTCATTTCTGAAATGCTTTCTTTTTTATGCAAAAACCAGAATCTGTTATCCCTATGTTAAATATGCCATCCATTGACTTTGGACCATGCATTTAGATCATCTAGTACAGAAAATTTTCTATAAATGAGTAAATAACTCCAAATATATAATCTTAATTCTGAATATTTTGGAGGTCTTCCAGATGTGAATGGAGCTGTAGCTGAAACAGCAGTGTCTGTTCAAATCTTAAACCTACTCCAAACAGTGACTTAGGACTATGAACTTTTTTATCCCCTGTTAATAATGAAGCTTCATTGCCACTGTTACCTATTTAATAAATTCACCTGAAAGCAGAGGCAATGGAGAAAAGGTGGAGGGGTGAGAGAGAAAACATGGAGAAGCAGGAATTAGTATCTGCTTCAGAAAAGGAGGGGAAGGGAGGAAACAGAGCTAAAGGAAGGTAATATACTAGAAGAGGGAACGAGTGGTAGAAATAGCAGTGTCTTTAAACAGTCATTTTAATTTGCATTGTACTGTACCAAACACCTCTTTGTTTAGACTGAGAAATTTAGGGACATTAGTCTAAAGGAAATCTGTGTGCATTACAATAAATTAAAATGTAGCCACCGACATTTTGAAGAAATCTTTTTCAAAAATGCAGTAAGTCACATTGCAGTGATAGGCCATTTCAATTATGTAATATTAATGAAAAATTATATTTTTCTACAATAAACAATCATATGGTGGACAAATCCAGTTTATTCATCATCTCTTACTTTTGGTAGTGTTACTGAAAATGCTTGGGAAAGATAGATATCTCAACAATTTTCCCACTCCTATATACGTTTGGAGATTTCCATCCGAAGAAGTAAGAGCAGGCCAAGCAGAGTATGTATTTTTGCCTAGATAGTTGTGAATCTTCCAGGATGTCCTCCATTTAGGGATCTTTTGATCTGGAGGTGAATGTACTTAGCAGTAACAGATTTTGGGGAATTTGATTTGTGCTTGCAATTGGTGGTCTCATCTGATATCTCCTCAGTTGTCTGAGCAGCACTTCCTTACCAATCCTCCTTGTTTCACACGTAATTTTAAAGTCATCATCCTGTACTTCATCAATTACCTCTCTGTGGATTCCTCACTTGTAATTTATTAATTTGGCATAAAAAATACAAATCTTTTAACTCAGTCTTTATAAACAGTTTTCTGTACACTTCTACTACCCTTTCCTGTAGCTTTACAACCTTACTGTCTACTTCTGAGGTGAGTGGGCTAGAAATATAAACTGTGTACAAATTCTTGAGTGGTCTACATACCTCAGACAAAATGTTGTCTTTTCCATTCCATTCATTTTAACTCCTAAAATTTGCTTGCTTTTCTAAACACCTCAGTGTATTGGCCTGAGGTTTTCAGAAAACTAAATGCGGAAAATCCAGGATTTTATGAGTGGTGAAATTTTGTTTAGAGCTCATTGGTGCATATGAATAGTGAGGATTATTTTCTCATGTATATTACTTTAAATTTATCAACATTGATATTGTCTACCATTTTATTTCCCAGTCATTCAGTATTATGACATTGTTGTACAGTGTTGTCACCAAAGTATTCTCTCTCTTAGATCATTAATGCATGTTGTAAAATGGAAGTCCTATAATCCTTGTATTATTCTATTCTAGTGTTAATATCATCAACTTTTTAATTCATTGCTTTCTATCTTTCATTAATTGCTTTTTATCTATTATTAGTCCATGGAAACTTAGTTTCATTATAAATCTTTACTTATAAATCTTGTTTAAAACTTCCTGAAAAACCAGTGTCAAGTAACTATTTTCCACTTGGTCATTGATTTTTTGAACAAACTCCAAAAATATGTTTGCAAGGGTCAAATTATTTCTTCCTCTTTATGTTCGCACTTAGCCATAGATTTACTCAGTCTATTTTTTATTATATTTTCTACCGTTTTCTCCAGCATGGAAATCAGACTTTCTAGTCTGAACTTCCATAGTTCAGTCTGAGAACCTTTCTGTGAACTGAAACTTTATTTCCCACTATCCATGCTACCAAGGACATTTTATATTTTAACTGAATCGCTTACTGCAGTGCATCTTTTTCATATTTTAGTCCCTTTGAAACTCCTAGGTGAGTACCATCTGGTCCTTGCAATTTGCTACAACTCATGTTATTGATTTGTTCTTCATAAAAATGTGAGAATGACTGCACTATGTCAGACCAAAGGTCTGTCTGCATCAGTATCATTCTCGGACAACACCAGATGTCGAGGGAAGATTATAAGAAAGAAAGGTGTTTTGGTAGTTCCTTTAAATTCTTCCCTGGCCTTGAACCATTTGTGGTTCAGAGATGGCTGAAGATCAAATCATCAGTTTATTTTAAAACTCTTAATGAATTTTTCTTCTACAAACCTCATACTAGTGGAAGAAAAGGCTGGACTGACTTTTCACATGTGCCAGACCCCATAGCAGAGGTACTGTGTCTTGTGCACAAAGAACCAGACCCTTTAAGCTTCACGGTTTTAACTTCTTACATGGAACCTTACTCCCTTTTCTATATCTTCATTAAGTTTACAGATACTCATTAAGTTCTCAGACTTCCAATTAATCCATCCTTGATTATCACTTTTCCAAGCTGAAGCATTGTAGTTTTTTGATTGTTGTTGCATGGAATTCTTTCCATATACTTCCACCACATTACTGTCTCTGTCTCTGAACCTTGTGGTGGGATGTTTTTGTGGTCAGCAAGCAATCTCCAAGCTACTTCCAAGTATTATAACTTTTCAAATGCACTTTCTACTTTATTTTTAATATACTGTCACATTAGACGATTTTCCTATTTGAGACTAAGTCCCACTTCGCCTTACACACCTGATCCCACTGGCAGATGAATGTGTGATTAAAATCTGTCAGCTACTGCAGAGTAGGTATTTGGTAGCAAAATTTTGAGTGGTATCCCAGTCAGTGCTGGGAGTAAGGCAAGCACTAGCTGTCTTCTCTTGGATTTGCTAACTGCTCCAAAGAGGGGCTTTCTATATCTCTGGATGAGATACTGGAGTGTCATCTGTGTCATGTCCTAACCCAATATTTAGTTGGGCTATAGATGAATGAAATCTGCTGTCATTATTGAGTTTTCTGCTGCTACATCCTTTCTGGTTTTCTTTTCTGTGTCTCCAGTCACTGTGACTGTCATGATTTGGAGGGAAATGCAGAAATTGTTAACCCCAGTATTACCCACTTTCTATTCAGTCATAGGTGCTGAACACTCCTGATTGACAGTCACCTTTCTCATCTGACCCTGTTTATACTACAATGCCCCCAGTATGGGCAAATGTTGGAATAGCAAGTACCTTGTATTTATTTTCTTATTACTTATTTTCCCTACATCATGTTTGCAGAATGGCTCTTAAGGCAATATCTTAATATAAAAACAGGCCTTCTAGTAGAATGGTCTTACTTTTGGGAATCATCTCTTCCTTTGGACCCAGTGAAGTGACTTTGCAGGGCTCTGTTGAGCTAGATTGAAAATTAGATTCATTGCAGTCAGGGTAAATGTCATATCATGTAGATATTATGCTTCTGGGAATTTTTTATCAGTCCTTCTCCACCTTTTTAGATGCATTTTCTTTCTTTGATTTGCCAATTATGAGGGTAGAAAATAACACTGATAAGGAACTTATTCCTCAAGAAACAGACTATGCTGAGAACAGTTACCTGTTCAGTCAGTGCCTCTACTATTTACTGCAATTTCTGGGAAAACACAAAGAATAAAGAAAGTTTTTCTGCCTATCTCTGAAAGATACTGATTTCTTCCAATCACTCTCTACAGCCAACCTCCACCCTGCCTTCTTTCAGCAGAGGTCAAGATTTTGTTGTCCATTCATTTTATCATGCCAAGAAAGAAGGGGAGGAGAAAATTTACTCATCAGTCCGCACAAAGTTTGGGGATAGTCCATAATAGTCCGTAAGAGCTCTCATGAAAAAAGATGCAAAGCACACGCCTTCAAACATAGATAAAAAAGAGACCTGTTTAGTTTTGAATTAGTAAAGCTCTGACTCAGCAACCATATGAAAACAAGATATTCATCTTATATCACCTTCCTTTTGAACAATCAAAAGATGAATGGAAAAAAACGTTGAGAATAGAGCGATTAGCAGGGCAAGCAGTGCATGTAAACTGGTGTGAAAAAGCTAACTTAAGTAATTTAGAAAAAGAAAGAATGAACAGATATACTGACTAGTGAATTGTGTAATGAAGATAGATGGTTTGGTGCTCTTAATTTAGTCTCATAATGTGAGAACAAGAAGACACTCAATTACTCTGAATGTTAGCAAATTTAAAAGTGATAAAAGGAAACAATTATTTATGCTCTGAATAGTATATCTTTGGAACTCAAATACTCTAACATTCAGTTACCTGAGCAGTTTAGATTGTTTAGAACTGAGCCTTACTGAAAGAGAACAAGCACAGCTTTGGTGTCTGTTTTGAAATAGGAAAGCACAGTGAAATAGCATCACTATATCTAGAATGTCTTTTAGAACATTGGAGAGCACTTGTAATTTGATTTCAGGAGCATGCCCTATGTTGGACATTCACAAAAATTTGTGACATCTTTTGGTGTTTTATGGTCTCAAAAGGAGCAGCTATGGTGTGCTGCTTAAGTCCTTTTCCCTACAGTGGCAGGTCCATTCTCATGTCCTAGTCAGAGAATTGTAGCCAACATGCCACACTTCCTATGAGGACTGGAATAAAATCCCTTGGGCAATTGAGCTGACTACTGTAATTAAGTCTTAGCAAACACTATTACTTTTTTAAGGAACATGGCATGAATCTTCTCTTGGCATTGAGCTTGATGACATTGCTGTTCATATTGAGGCATTCTGGCTGAATTCCTGTTCACTGGACAGTTTGTTTGCATGGTGTAAGTATCGTGAGAAGTGTGCTTGGTAGAACAAGGTACAAGCTGATTCAAGTGAAGAAGCCTAGGTGAATGTTTACAGCCACCACAGGCAAACTACAGACATTAAGGCTTTCAGACAACGTTTACACTGTTGGAATGATGATCATCTATTCTCAGGATTAGCTTCAATGGTCAATCCAATATTGGCACAGTACAAGAGACTTTTCAGTGTTAAGTTTTCACTGTTAATGAGAAATGTCCTCTTTAGGGCTTTCCAGCAGTCCATCTATCCTGGTGTTATGTCATGGGCAGGTCAAAGGATGCCATTTTAACAGAGTGCATAAGTCTGGCCAACTTGCAAGCCATAACTCACGTACTCCACCAACTTCTACAGCTACTGTATTAGAAAATTGCAAGTTAGAGCTTAACACATGTTTTTAGTAACCATTTGTGACCCTGTTGTTTATGACTTATTTTGTACCTTTTCTTCTTCAGATCTCCCTGCTTCTACTGCCTCCCTGGGCATCAAGTTCCAGATATTCTCCAACCACTGATAGAACAGATATTTGATTTTCAATTCATGCTGTACTAGCTTGGAGCCACCTTACTTATTGATGCAGAATTCACCTATTGCTGTGTTTAGTGAGCAACAGATCTGCATTTCTGTTAATCTACCACTTTGAATTCATAATCCCTGGTTAGTCCCTTTCCTTAGTCTTCTCTACAGGAAGGATGTTAACCTGTCCTTGTGATGTAACTACTCCATCTCCTTGATCATTTCAGTTTTTTGTCTCTTGTGTGCACATTCTCTATATCCACTACATCCTTCTGAGCTGCAGAGATAAAGAAGACACAGGCTACAAGGATGTAGCCATGCTAGATGCACCCTTTGCCACAGAAATGGCCTTAACAATCCTACATGACTTCCGCATGTGTAACTGCCAGTTCAGAGCATATCCTGATTCACCCCACAAGAAGCCAGCAGCCTAGGAACATAAGCCCATCAATTATCCTCCTGCTCAGACTCTAAAATGTCTTACACGGGGCTTGACATTTGCTGCCAGTCAAACTTCCACTTTAGAGACCCCATGTGACTATTTAGTTTCCACAGCTGACAGTTTGGTTCTGTTACAGTGAAGGTTCAGCCAAGTCTTTCTAATGTAGGCTCTTTCTTTGCCATACATGGAGATTATGGGTCCCTGCCTGCCCCTCACAACCTGCACGATTTCAGAGAATGTTACTATGCAGGTCAGGGACTTTAGTCCCCTACCTAGCAGACTGAATTTAGCTTTCAGAGTTTTCCTCCTACATTTGCCCCCTGTGACTGGACTGACAGGACCCAAGTTTCTCTCCTGCATCCTTAGCAGGTTTAGTATTTTAATCCACTTGATTGAAAATAAAATAGTCTCACATTTGGATATTTCCCTTTGGTTTTGGGAAAGACAGAGACTGTTATAGTCACACACTTGTACATGAATGTGGTGGGAGGGGTTCTGTGATAGGTGGTAGAAGATTTTCATGTTAAGGAGCGTGTCTGAAATTGCCAGCAGAATGTGGTTAGCTGAAGGGGAGCTATGAATATAAGTAATTAATAAACATTTCATAGACCCTACATTCCTCTAAGGAAATAGTGTTCAAATGTCCTGCAATCTTAATGACAGAAGGGGTGGGAACAGATCTTCAGCTCATCTGTGGAGTTAGGCTCAAAGGCCCTATAGTATTCCCACTGCAGCACAGGATGTTTTAACACTCATCTTTGAAGTTCATCTTCTCAGCATTTATCCAACTCTGATTCCTTGGTCACCATGACACGGCAATTCTCTAGGGAATTTCTTTAGCACCTCTCTTTTACTTGCAGAGTCACTGATCTCTTCATTTAGCATCACTGGACAATTTTTTTCTCTGCTTGCCCTTTCTGCTACCTACCCCTTTGTACTGCTGGGGCCAGCACTCAGGTTGTTGCTACAAATTAATATTTTTTTTCCTGAAGCTTCACACTTTTGCATGCATTGACATAATTAACATACACAAATCATAATTACCATGCTGGAGTGACCTCTTGGATGGATCTCTTCTCAGCTTTGAGCAAGCAGGAAATATGAAGATTTTTGCAAATCTATTTTTGCAGCTCCTGCCATGCATGGGATGCTGACACTCCTGCATGCACCCTGAGGTGCCTGGCACTGTCAGTGCCCTGTGCTCAGGGTATTAATTGGCCAGCCAACAGCAAAACAGCCAATCAAACAGCTTAAGTAACAAAGGCAGCATTGTATATTTACTCTGATTATCTTACTTTTGCCTAATGAAGCTGCTTTAAGGTTTCTCTCCTGGCAAGGATCCAAAATGCTTTTATCTGCCTGCATGCAGTGGGCTGTCAAGCTGAGAGTAAAAGCCTCCTTTGTGTGCATGGTCTGTCTTGTTTTCAGAGGAGATGCTGCAGAGGAAAGGGTGGATATCTTTGTGGGTGCCTTGACTTTCATATGTCAAGGAGGCCTGTAAGGGTGTCTTTTTCATGAACGTTCTGATTTTTTGTAGCTTTGATCCCAGTGAATGGAGTGTGTGTTGAGAGTGCATCAGGCACACAGTTCCATCACCATGTGGCTCTTCCATTTTGGTTAATTTCTGTGTCACTAGTGGTATCACTGGGCCCACTGCTTATTTGCTAATGCACTCTAGATCTGCATCTGCTGGATGCATACCCTTGTCCCTATCCTTCTCAAAAAGAATGGAGGGATCTTAATGCAGTTCTTACGAAGAAACTTCTGAAGGAAGAAATCAAAAAATAAATTAAGAAATGAACCCAAGAAGGACTTCAAATTGTACATGGACTTGTTTTCCCATACAATATGCAGCACAATGATACAATTCTATAAGAGAGATGGTGAGAAATGCAAAGAGGATGTAAGCAGAATAAGAGCAATCAGGTTTGTGCTCTCAGGAAAAAAGTTTCACTAGTTTGTGTACATGATTTCTCAACTTTTATTCCCAATTAAAACCTCCTCTGAATTTAAAACAACATTTTTCTTCAATTCTAGAGTTGTTTAAGATACTTAAACAAATTGTGTCCTAAAATTTTGCAAAGGTATCTCATATTATAAATGAGAAGATTTTATATGTTGTGGAATTTTTTTCCCAATTATTTCATAACTGAAGAAACATGTTTTCACTCTTGTTTACATGTAATATTATTTTTCATTTAAGAAGTTCCTTTCATAGTCAGGTAATACACCTGCAGTAACTATAAGCCATGCAAAGAAATTTGTGCTGGAATGAGTTTAGTCTTGCTCCAATCAAGTATGTAATTTTCACTGCTGTGTGTCAGAGTGCTTCAGTATACTTCAGACTGAATTTGCAAAATACTGTTTTTTCCACTTTTTTTTTCTTATGTGTGCATAAGCATTTATAAGACAGCACTGCTTGGCTTCATAGTTTCCATAGAAATACAGCCACCAAACCAAACTGAAACTCATGGAATTTGTTTGGGATTATTTCCTAAATAGATGTCAGGGTGCTGCCTGTGTGTCTCTACTCATCATCAGCAAGGATGGTGCTCAGGGCTGTGCAGGGACTGATGATCCTGGGACAGATGTATTAAGGTCCCTGGCACTAAGTCCTTACAAGAAATGCACAAACCTGGAGAAAATGCAGGGTATTACAAGAACAGAGATCAGATTGGTGGAAGGTGGTAGGGGCTTGTTCTCTGCTCTTTCATAGTCAGGATGGTTCTCTGTTTTTTGTGGCCACAATACGTGAATTAACAGATTTTTGTGAGTGATTTGGCAAGAGCCCAAGGACAGAGTAAGTGAAGTGAAGTGTATGACATGTTCCAGGGAAGCTGGCATGGGGAGCAGCATGATGATACAGCATGTCCCTGTCAGATATCTTCTAAAAGTGACTACTTGTTTTTCCAGTGACAGAGAAGAGTGAGATGCATCTGGAAACTTGAAGGAAAAAGAGACCACAGTCATTACAAATGTTCTTGTGCTGAAGTCACCATTTGCCTCCATTAATCCATTGGTCACATATTAATGAGGGTGACTGAGTTAAATAGGAGGGAAGTGAGCTGTGAGTGGGTGCACTGGGAACCTAATTCTACCCAACCAACTCTTTCCCTTTGGAGAGTCCTAATCAATGCCAAATCATCCCCATATAAAAATCTTTAACGTATGCAATCTTATCTTCTTAACGCACAAACTCTTTTTTCCCCTCCAGTATAGTCCTTTTGATCTCATTTCCCTTCTGCTGCTATTTCTATTTTAGGTTCTTACATAAGCAATTTTTTTGTGTCTGTCCTGGTAGGGTTTACTGCTACTGCTCTAATAATAATTATTCAAATCTTATTATTGTTTTATTATTATTATTTTATTATTATCCTAGAGACAATGTTTTATCTCATTATATAATATCTGAAACTAACCATTCAAAACCAGATGAATGAAGAATCCATTTTATCTAACAATAAAAGGTAATTTTTCATTAATATGCAGAACAGTTTGCATTTTTTCTACAGTAATTACTTATTTAACCTTTCAAAACTTACTTTTTTATGAACAACGGTATTGGACATCGTTAGATCATTTTGCTGGCTTTTATAAAACAGATAATGAGTACTCTTCCTTTGCGTGTTCAGTGTAAAGTAATTGTAGCTATCTTGTGGTTTTAAGAAATGTTCAGCCACCATAAACAACGTATTTCAGTTTATGAGAGACGTACCATATATGTCACTTTCTGTTTAGTGTGTGCCTATTCCAAGATACCAGAGGAGCTGAAGTAGGTTCATAATGGATGTCGTTGTTTGCTTTAGGTAAAACAAATACTTTTTTTTGATCCTGTGTGTATGAACAGAAAATGCTGTGTGACAAATCCATAGATAAAAGACATATGCAGCTGCTTCTTAGTATCTCAAGCATGGTGCAGAGCAAATAACTAATCAGTTTTCTTTTAGGTCAGTAACAAGTCATGTATTAATGAGTAAAACCTGTTTCACAGTTACGTGCCATATGAAAATTCATCTTCTGGAAACATAGCTTGGTTGCTGGACAACATGCAACCTTTCTGTAACTGTCAGTGTTCTATTTCCAGAATCATGTTAAACTATTGATAACCAGCCCAAACACTCAAATGTCTTAGGTCATTGAATCAACAAAACCTTTTGCAGAAAGTCTGTCATTTTATTGATGGTAATCCAGAATTCAGATTTCCTTGTACTTCTTATGCAATGATAAAACAAAATAGGAAAAAAACAACAGAAAAACAAACCACTCTCACTCAAATTATGATAAGAACATAATTTACTTCTTATTTTTCATACCTGTTGCTATTAAGTGCTGCATCAGAATGGAACATTCCCTACAGTGAAAATTAAATAGATTACTGCTCAGTATATCAAAACTCTAATTAGAAAAGCTTGAAATTTTGTTGTTTTTTGACTCCTTTTCAATATTACAGTATCTTTACCCAGATATATAGCTATGAATTTTCATTTTAGGAGGGTTTATTTCACTATGAAATTATTTTTGGATTTTGCACCTTCCCTGCATTAGTCTTTTAAAAGCGAGAAAGCTCTTACATTCCTGTCTACATAAAAATGTTAATACATTTTCCCTCCTGTGCAGAGTCAGCATAAATATCCAGAATCATAAAATCACAGAATATGCTGAGTTGAAAGGATCCATCAGGATCATCGAGTTCAACTCTTGGCCCTACGCAGGACACTCCAAGGGTCACACTATGTGCCTGAGAGAATTGTCCAAACGCTCCTTGAACTCTGTCAGGCTGGTGCTGTGACCACTTCCCTGGGCAGCCTGTTCCAGTGCCCAACCACCCTCTGAGTGAAAAACCTTTTCCTGCTATGAAATCTAAACCTCCCTGACTTAGTTCCATGCTGTTTCCTTGAGTCCTGTCACTGATAATCACAATAAACCATCATCTCTCTGTAAGTAGGGGTATGTGGGTGTGATTTTAGGTCTTACATCTGCTAAAAAAGTATGTGAAAGGTAGTTGGGACTGCCTTTGTCTGTGTTATGTCTGCAGTAGCAAGTAGAGCAGTAGAAGCAGGATCTGTAGAATGAAACACTTGGTGTTCATGCCCACACAAATCATATTTTAATGGGGGGGATAAACTCTAGGTTATCCTCTTGCCTCCAGTCCATTTGCAGCTGCTGGGCATTGGAAATGCTCCTTCTTCCTTAGTTTCACCTGAAAGGATTTCAGTTCAAGTGCTTCATGGCAGCTCCATGGTGCATATCAAAATAGAGTAAATAAGGACAATTGGTAGTTCAAAACTGCTCTCCTGATACAAATTAAAACACAAATTTAGGCATATATTCTGTGTCTCAAAAGCCACAATCAGGCCATAATTAAAAGATAGGAAATGACTCCTAAAAGGCAACAATAGGACCTAAGAAATGGCAGGTCTAAAGGAAAACTATACTTACTATGGATATCAGTGTACAAAACCAATGGAATGAAATGAAGGCTGTGACCTGATCAGAAGGTACGAGGTGTAGGAAAAAAAAAGAAGCAAATGAACACTTAATACTGTAGCTAAGAGATATTAGTATTTTCTTCATAATATTAAGGAACAAATGGAATTAACAAGCAACATTCACTGGTTTCTATATGAAGAAGTTGTGTCAAACAAAATATTGAAAAACCACAAATATTCAGCAAACAAGTCTGTGTAGGGACAAAAGACAACATAGATGTGGCATGTTTCATTTAAAAAAAATATAGAATAAAACAGCCTATATACAAGCTTGTGCAAGTGGAAGGAATAGAGGCTTTGAGAAAAGATATAGTGTACAGAACCATCTGCTGCTGAAACAGTGGATTTACAAAGTGTAATTCTCTTGAGTTGCATTGGACAAGAGCCCCTTTTCTTCTTCTCACATATTTTTCATTGCAGTTACGTGTGTAGCAGCATGATATATGAGAGAATAATAAAAGAGGCAGGCAGCAAAGCAACTGCACAGATGTCTTCTCCCTGCCCCTCACCCTGATTTTTCCTACAAGTTCTGCTGAGGCATTAGAATATCTGTGAATTCATTGGCGAGGATCTGTGCCATCTAATGAAGAAAATTGACTCACAAAAGGAAAACCTTCTTTCTTGTGATTTGAATGGGAAATTCCCTCACAGCAGAACACTTGTTGCCATCTAAACATAATGCAAAAAATAGATGGAGTCCACTTTGTATTTCTTGAGCAGTGTGTTTACTGTAATTCACTTGAACACATATAAATCTGTACTAATGGGTTTTTATTAGGTGCTATGCTTGACTCAGTAGGTGTTAACTTTGATTTAGTAGATTAAATATCTGATTCAGCAGGTAATTCACATGTTTCAACAGGTTGTATAGCTGATTCAACCTATGAAGTATCTGGCAGTATTTATTTTTTCCAAAGGTTGTTTTATCCATATTAGCATGAACTTTGTTTTGTTCTCCATGTGGCACATTACTTTAAGTGCAAGTTAAACATTTTACCAGGATTGTGTATTGGAAAGTGTTAATTTAAATATATTTATACAGCCTTTCTGAATTTCAAGCAAAATATTATTCCCTTGTGAAAAGTTTTGTGTCTAAACATTGTTCTTCTATTAATGTTAGTTTTTGTTCAGTTGTCGTACTGAAATTTCTGTAACAAAAAAAGAATCTTTTAAAAAATTATTTCATACCCAAAAGATAGACAAATTTTAAAGCAGAATGGGTAAAAGATGCAGGTTTCAGAATATGATGGATTCAGGATATGTAATTTTTGCTTTTTGTTTTCAGTTTTCTTACTTCTTACAGAATGCACAGTAGAACCTAATTGGAAAGAAACCTTGACAGCAAAGCAGACAGAGGAGAACTGGCATGGAAAAATATGAAGAAAGAGTAAGAAGAAATTAAAGAATAATACAGTAGCATTGGTTGAATATCTGAGGACAGACTGTGGAAGGACGTTACAACATACTTCTGAAGTAAATGTTTTGGCAATAGGTAAAATTTAAGTCCACAGGAACTGTATCAAAGATGAATACAGAGAAGAACCATAGCATTTCATAGTGATGTGTGTCAGAGCTAACAAACAGTCGGTCTTTTAGGAGGCACCACAAACATCCAAGGAAGTTGTTGCCCCCTCCGTCATAACACCATCTAGTGGTCCTTACTAAGATTCTCACTATGCACAAAAGTAAATGAAATCTTGGCTAGGAGAATGGGCTGGTTTTGAATCTTTTCTGGGGTTTTTGCAGCAGATTTGCCTGAATTTTAAATGCTAAAATAATGAAATCTGGTAAGCAGGAGTTGACAAGTAGGACCCTAAGTGCTCAGGCCAAAGTCCATCATGGCTAGACACATACCCCTTTTTACACTCATCACTCATCACAAACAGTCTTTTGTACCTGTTGTTCCTTTCATACATTAGACTGCTGGTGGCAAGACATAAACCTGTAATGAAAATCATAGAGCTTTATTTTGTTTGACTTCTTAGAGATGTTCACTGAAAGCTACTATTTCATGCAACCTGGGCATCCCATGGTGGCAAATATTCTTTTGTTTAACTGTACTTCTATTGTTTCTTACTCTAAATCATTATTGCAGTTCTTCTTTGCAGGTGGTTAATCCTGCTTTATTTTACTGTTATTATTTGTATTTGAATTATATATTTAATGTTTTCTAGGTGTAAAAGAAACTTGGATAGTTCTGGAAAATGCCAGGCACAGCAAACAATAGTAGGAAGCTACAAAATAATAAATAGGTAAGACAAGAGAAGAATAACTGCTGAACTGTTGTAAATGTGTTTTAAGTTTTTAGCCTTTCAAGCTTATATTAAATTTTCCTAACTTTACATTTCACAGTCATTGTACTGAGAACTGGCTGTAATGACGGTTTTTATTTACATTTTGTTTAAATTAACATGTAACTTTTGCATCTCCAACCTTAATCTTTGTAAAATACAGATATTAAAATCTCTTGGACAGTGTGATTTCATTTATTGAAATTGATTTTGGATGTTTCTTGCCTTTGACTTTGGAAACAACTGTGCTGAAGAACTGTAAATATGATGTTGATGTGCTATGCTCTTGAGCTACGTTGGAATGGGCTAAATTTTACCTTTGTAATGCATGACTAAAGGTATTAGAGGTAAAGAAAGCATGAATATCAATCTGTTTCTGTACTCAAAATGACCCCTGGTTTTATTAGTAATGGAATCTAAGTGACATCATCTTTTGACAGTCATGATCTTTAACCCAGTTTGATCTAAACCAGACTCCTTTGGAATGATATCATTAAGGTAAATCCCTGAAAGAAGAGCAAACCATTTTATTATAAACCATTTAAGGGTATTAAGTTACTGGGAATGATTTCACTGATTTTTTTCCTTATAAAGTACAAACAATTTCAAGATTGCAGGTTAATATCAAGACACAACTGAACTTTGAATTTTTTTGCAGTTATATTAGGTTTAATCTTCTTAAATACATTATAAGTCTTCACATCTTTTAAAACATGATTCAGAATTCACTGAAGTATTTCTTATATGAACATTGCAGTGCAAACTATATTATTATACCTAATTCTATTAAACAAAATTGCACTGCAGTAAAAATGAAAAAAAGTAACTATTTGATAAGAGGATTCTTATACCTTCCACCACATCTACTCCAAACCCATCCCATCTGTCCTATGAATTCATGGATTCTTTCAGGAACTGGTCATCCTGGGGTTGTTCTCCTTTTCTCTCACATATTGACTAAGAATTTAATGAATTAACCAAGGTATTTTGTTTATGATGTATCACAAAAGATTATTTAGAAAACTGAATATTGATACTAAATGAAGAATAGTAAAGTTTTGATTTGATACCAGAGAGAAAAGTATTGTTCAAAATATCCACATAGGGAAAGAAAGTTGTAAGCAAAAGCTGTAGGATTCGATTGTGATATAAATTTTTGCTCTTGATTTTTTTCCAGTTTTAAGAACATTTAAGTCATTGAATGGAAATGAAAATAGCAACTAAACTCTCCCAACAGTGAAAATGCCCAAAAACACTTTGAAGAGCTTTTCTGCTACTAAGAGAAACATTATATTTTAATCAATTGATTTGTTTTGTCAATGTTTTTCCCTGAAAGCACATTGCATACAGACAGTGTTATAGTGGTATTATCTTGAGCTTAATCCTGATATTTTTGGTAGCCTTACTTTTGTTTTTATCTTCCAGCCAGGTGTTTCCAATAGTTTTGACTGTAAGATAACCCAATAGCTGGTGATTAATGTAGCCATCGTAAAGAATATAAACAATCCCGGAAACAGAACCCAAAGTTCAAATATGGATGCTAACAGTAATTGCTTTTAACAAGTGCAAGGAAGAAGTGAGAGGAAGCCTGGTATTGAATTTTGTGTTTCCAAAGAGCAACTGACCAGCGATAACAGAAGCATCAGAAACACAGAGTGCAGAGAGGTAGCACTTTGCACAGGAAGTATCATGAAACAGCCCATGTCAGCCCAGTAGTAATTGGGCCTTTGAAGTTTCAAATGTGAGAAGAGATGAACATTCATCTTTAAAGTGTGCTGAGTCTCAGGGATTACTTTTGGTTAAAGTAGGAATGTGCAGTTATTTGAAACCTGACCCTGAGGTCTCTAAAAAGTTTGGCTTAGGTTGTGCTAGAACTGACCTTGTAAATTTAGACAGCTGCTAGACTACTGCTAGGAGCAAATTATTACAGCAATTGTGATTTTCATGACTAGCATAAAAGCAAAGGGCACCTATTTAAGACCTGTGAGGTCAACTTTCACATTTACTACATTGCAGAGAAAGAGAAGCGGTACAGTCTCGCGAGAATAAGGTACTGTGAAGAACTTTGAGATTCTGCATAAAGCTGGAGGAAAAAGAAGAAAAACACACATAAATACAGCAGTATAGTTCTTTCAAGACATGAGTTATTCTGGTGAAAAAGATACTGCTTCAGAATGTTTTATTTTAAAAAATATTCTCATTGACAGGCAAGTATTTAGAGAGAATGTGCCAAATATTAAAAATATATAGCAAACCTTGAAATCATAATAGTTTTTTTCTTTTGATTGTTTTGCCTCTGTTTTTAAAAGAATAAATACTTCAGCAAAATAGGATTATCAAAATTCAGTTGATTTTCTTTTTGAGTTTGTTGCAATTGAAGACTGGTTATAAGTCTAAAGTCCAAATCTAGATATGGTTTTTGGTCACTTTATTTAATGCTGTTTCAATCAGAGATTGAAACCATCAATTCTTTATTTGAGCTTTGGAATTGTTTCTATTTGATCAATGTTTTTAAGTTGTTTCGGTGATTTGAACCCTGCGGTTTTATTCACATTAATTAAAAAAAGTTGCGAATTATTTCTTTCTGTGAGACTTTAGAATTCCATGTGGAAGCAAGTTTGTTTGGTTTTTTCTTACTTCACTTTTTATTAAAAAAAGTATTAATTACTGCTATGATTTTTAGCCTGTTCACACATCTGCCTAATCTCTGATGGACCCAGAATTCACTCATGATCACTAATCTTTCTTTATTCAACTTACTGAAACATTACAACTAACCCAAACCTGTTTATCTGGTTTATTTTCACCTTTGTGACTCAAAAATTTATCAGCAAACCACTTGAATTCTAGAGAAAAATACAAAAATAGATTTTGCATGTCTGTACTGAGATGTGATGGTTTCACAGAGATGTGGAATCCAAAAAGGCATCTCCTTCCAAAATACTGAAAGCTAATTTTAATATTGTTAATATTACTATAATTTGGAGCTCTAACTCATGAGCTTTGTTGTGCTGAATACTATTCTCATGAGAAGCAGAGCTCACAAAAAACAGGTAGAAGCAGCAACAGATTAAATTATACAATCAGTGATATTGGTTGTGGTGTTCAAGTGTCAAATTACCAGGATACTTGTTGGGAGTATCACATTTAAAAGATATTTTGAGGAAGGACGCAGTGACAGAGAAATTGGAAAGGGTAAGAAAAGAACCTAAAAAATAATGGAAGGTAATCATAAGATGGTAGACTTTTTAAAAAAGATTGGAGTTGATGGCTGGCTGAGAGAACAAGAGTGAATGCTGGTTGCCTAGGAAGATGCCATTAGGCATTTGGATGAGAGTGGTTTTGACTGTTTGCAATGCACAGGATCTTATTTGAGAGGCTCTAGGATGGAGTGAATTTTAATTTGTGTATAATACAGAATTTTATTTAGCTCAGAGATGCAAGACAGATGGACCACTTGGGCAAGCAGATCAGTAAGCTACACACAGATTCAAGGAGAAAGAGCCATATGAGTTTTAGAAATGTAGAAAAACAAGAAATGCATATGAATGAACTCAGGAAGCATCTGCAAATGGGCTGGATTCACTAGTGAGTATGTAGGATGAGTTTGGTCTTGGGTTTTGTCAGGCATTTTTTAAAATGAATCAGTGAGCGCCTATGTGCTGAAACAGAGATTTAAGGAATAAGCCAAATGCCACAGATCATGATGTGGACAGGGCACGTGAGTTCTAGGAAGAAAAGCAGATCTGTTTAGCCTGCTCATTAGATAAATGCCAGAGCTGAAGAAGAATATGAATTTAGATATTTCTTAGATATTCACTAATCGCAAGAGTACCATCAGAGTAACAGAGAGCAAGAATGAGACATGGCCTGTAATTGTAGAGTAGACCTTGAAATACAAAAAATGGGAGGTGAAGGAAGGACAGGAAAAAGCATTAAAGATCACTACTTAAGGATAACCATTGGCTCTTCCTTGCTTTGTACATGCTCAACAGCCATCTCTTCACCATTTAGGTCCCTTAATACAGACAGAAATGGTTTGTATATTTATACTGTGACTGTTAGACCCCTGTAGCTAAGTAGAGCTAAATAATTCCTCTGGTGCCCTTTATGTTTTCTAGAACTGGAAGGCTCTCTGTATGTCTGTTCTTAATCCTGTTTGGGTTTCAACAGTTTTTTAAAGTGTGTGAACAGAGGTTAAGTTTTCTGGATGGTGTTTCTTTAGTCTGTACTCAGTCTAAGGTCACATCACTACATATTATCATGTTTCAGGTACATCAATTAAGTCTGTATATTCTAATGTCTTCTAGGGTTTAAAAAACTTATTTTGCTGTCTTTCCTGTCAGTAGGGTTTATGTTTTTATGCAATTCACTTGTTTTGGGGGATATACTGAAGAAAGTTTATGGAATTTAGAAATCTTTGGATAAATTTTTTCACTGACTATGCCATCGAAAGATTTTAGATGGTGGTAATACCCACCTAGAAGCCTCACTTGTCAAGGGGAGAATTTGGGAGGTCCAAGAAGAATGTATTTCTGCTGCCATGGTGTAATTTTGCTATTGATTCCAAGGGCAGAAATCAATGCTTATTCATTAGGATTACCCAAGTTGACCCTGTGCTGTTTGCTGACTTCTTCCTGTGTAAAAAATATTAAACCTCTTTGTTGAGCTTACACCCTCCCTTCTACTAATGAAGTTATCATTTTAGTATTTCCTAAGGGTTTTATATTTGTAAGTGGCATTAAGTATTGTGTACTCTGCTCTTTCTGGCTGGCACTTCACACATAACCCTTTCACTCTCATCTCAGAAGTGTAACAACATTGTTCACTATATTTTAGTTGTCATGCCACCCACCTCTGGTGAATATACAATAGATATGCTGGTTGGACTTCTTTTTAACACCTAACACTACTGCTGGTAATTGTAGTGGAATTTTTTTGAAAGTTAATGCATTTTCTTTGTGGTCAATTGTTTGCTTTTCTCCCTGTAGAAGTGCATAGGTACCATATATATTTCTTTATAAAACCTTATAAAACAGTGGGACACTTATTAGGAAAATACTCAGATGTAAAGACTTAAAAAATATTTATGTAGTTTCACATTTATGGGCATCAAGCTCTTCTAATGGCTTTATAAAAGATGGAGATTGAATTTTGTTTGCAGAAGAGGGTCCAGTCTGTCTTTGGATATTCTGCAGTTTAGGACCCACAGATGGTTTCATTCATGTGGATCTAGTTTCATTTGCTTTGTCAAATGCACTAATTCTGATGAGCAGGCCCCAAATGCAAAGCTAGCTTAGACAGACATTGTCAAGAACACTTTATGGTACAGAATATTACTTTAAATTGTGTCCAGTTATTAAGCAATGTGTCATGTAGAGTGAAAGTTCTTAAAGATGGAGGATGGTAATGAGACAGGTGAGACTTCAAGAGCCAGAAAAGCATGGCACCTAAATAAAGAGGTAAAAAATATTTTGGATGAGGGAAAGCATTTCTGTAGTTTGGGTGAAGAGACAGAGAGGAAATTTGTCAGCTTGCATCTTCTAATAATTTCTGACAAGTATTTTCTTTTAGAATTAATCTTTCTTGTTCCATTTTATGTCTGAAGTTCTGGTCTTATATTGTGAGGGATTTCTGTGTTTCCTCACTTCTGAAAACTGGCTCCAAAATGACGAAAATAAGTTTCCAAGCTCTTTTGAGCTGTCCCAGCTTGACTGATACTACTTTTCCATTGGAGTAATCACTATGCTGTCAAATAACACTCACATTACTCCTTTAATCTTAATTTTAGTGATGTCAGGGTCTGGTTGCAATTTATGCATCTTCTCAACATTAAAAAAGGGGAGGATGTGTGCATGCACACATATGTGTATGTATGAGCATACTGACAAAAGTACTTTTAGTAGACTGTAGTTGGTGTGTCAGAAATTAAAATATCTTGACTACGCTATATCTGTACAGCAGCACCACAGTGACACTAGTTTAATAATTGTTTCTTTCATCACTCAGTGCTTACTAATGGATTTTCCCAACTTTTACCCTTGATTGACTGGACTGATCCGGATTCATTCTAGGAAATGCTCAGGAACAGGCAACAAGAACCCCCATACTTGCATAAAGCACCTGAGGTCTCTCAGAGTGGTTGACTATAATGCTATAAGGCAGTTACTGTAATAATAATATGGCTGATAAGATTAAAAAGTCACTTTAGGACTATCACTGAATCATTTTGTTAGCCTTTTTCAGATGTCCAGGGGCAGTTCTAAATAATCTTGATTATTCTATCACGTACTTTGCACATTTGCAACTTGCGTTGTGCATTTTCCTACATATTGAGAAACAGCGTTGTTGTTTTGCCAAGTAACCTATATGTGACCCCCTCCCCCTTCAATTATTAACACTGTGCTAATTTAAAGAAATATTATGCGTTAGAGTTTTGCTATTTATACAACACCTGAAAGTGTGTTTACATTGCTCAGTTTCAAAAGAAACTCACTGCTCTATTAAATGCTTGAGGTTGTCTCAAGTCCGGTCAGGGCTCACATCATTAAATAAATATCAAAGCAAACAACTGAGTTTTGTCTTTGATTGGAGAACTTCAAGGAATAAATATGCCAGTATACTTTAGTCCTGCCATAACTTTACTATGATTGCTTATATGCTTATGAAATGAAACAGTCTATTAGTACAAAGTAAATGTTAAAAATGCGAACCAATATTTATCTCAGTCATAAGCCAAGCTGTTTCTTTTCCAAACGGAACATGTTTACAATTGCATCTGCCTGCTGTGACTGATAAAGCTTGATAGTACATTTCCTAAGTGTGTCTTGAAAGTTTTCCATGGATATTGACTCTACAACCTCCTGCAGACAGAAGAGCCATAACATAAGCTACCTGTAAAATGGAATTAAGAAGTTATTTGTCAGTAGTTGCATTCTAGCAATCTGAGTACTACTCATCTTTTTAAAACACAAGCTTGCATGTATTGATTGCAATAAGAAATTCTATTGGATTTTCATCACAGTAAATGGTAAAACAATGGCTTAATTTCTAAGGTGTAAATGGCTTTCTACTAATTAAACTGATTCAACTTTGCTGCCACATAGAACTTCAGTACAGGTCTGGGTGAATTAAACTGGTGCTGCTATACTAATAATCCACAAATGTGCACAGAAATGTGGGCAAAACCTGCTATATTTGTTCTACAGCTATGGATGTCTGCTGAAATTTGGAATGCTAAGTTTGTTCCAAAATAGCTTACATTGCTTTTTCCTTTTCCTCTGAATAAAGTTGCCACTTTTTAATAACTCATTTTGCTTTGCTAATTAGTAAAACTCCCAATTGCATCATTTCTGGTGGCTTGCAATGCTCATTGGGAAGTTGAAATAATATTGTACAAAATATTGTACATTTAAATTTTTGAGAAGAATGTGAAAGGTACTGTAAAAAGTATTGAAAAGATACTGCTTTGTAGAGCAAAGAGATCTGCACCAGAAAAACTAAGTAAAAGGAGAGAACTGAGGGCCTCAAGTGTCAGGGTTTTTTCCTGGCTTTGCTGGAAGCTGCTTTGACAGGTTCAGATGTTGATTACAACCTTGGTCAGAACTGTCAAGCCACCTTTTTTTTTAGAACTTTGAGTTAAGTACATGTTTATAAAGTAAAAAAAAATAAAGTGTTTTGGATAGTCTGAATAAAAATCACTTACCTTCTAAAAGTTCTGTTTACATACTTTTCCTGTTACTATAAACTTTCTAGCTCAGTTTATTGCTACAAACATTATCTTTAGCAGTCTTGTAGAATGGCTGAATATATTAGTTAGACTGTTCTGAATCTAATTTTTCACTAACAAAAAAGTACTCCGAAAGTGTGAGAAATAGGGAAAACTACTATGTTTCAGAAAGCTTTATAAGTCAATTGCAACTATTCTAACAGCAGCTGCTGAGAAACTTCTTTGAATTCTTTCGGTACCATATCCTGACATTACAAAATCTGTCATTGTGATATATCTTGAAGTGTAGAGTAAAATATAGTACAGGCTTCTTGCACGGTATGAAAAGTTTCAGTTTTATGACTATACTGTTATTCAGCCTTTCATCTGCAGTGCAGATCAACATTTCTGAATTTATTACATACATCTGTCTGAACTCTTGCTGCTCAGTGGGGAAAAACAACAGTTGAACATAGGAAACTGGAACTCCAGTTCTGGCAGGTTTTGTTCTAAGTAATCAGAATATATCACAATCTTGTTTGAGGCAGATGAGCTAAAACAAAATGAAGCAAAATGAAAAAAACCCAAACAAACAAACTCCCATGTTTCCCCTTCAATAAAATTAACAGGAGATGTATTTATTTTCCCTAGAAATAGTCTGGCCTTTAATTGCTTTCCCAGGAATGTCTGAAAATTTTCTGAAAATCATCTGAAGAGTTGGCATTGCCATCTATTTTCTAGCTGTTCTTGAAAAGGGATCAGGATTGAGGAAAGCATAAATTAGATAATTAAAATCCAAAGTAGAAATTTCTGCTTTGGTTTATTTTTCAAACTTCTACAGGTTTCTGGAAGGTAGACTAAAATATACCAAATAGCTTATCATCTACATCAAAAAAACAGGCAGTGGTGTAAAGAATAAGGAGGTTGCATAGAAATAAAAGGAAAAAGTGTTCATCAACTTAATAAAAATATTGTTGGAAATAAGAAGGCAGTGATGCAGATGGAGGACAAATGCAGAGTTGAGACAGAATCAACAACTGAACTACAAGGAGTGAAAATAAACAGCTTCTAAATCAGAGTCTGCTGAATCATTTGTATCAAGAAATGCCTTTGCACCTACATCTCTTCCTTCTGCTATTATACTAGCTTTAACTCTTAATGGAAAGCAGAATGTTTGTGTTCTTGGTAAGGTATCACTCAGGAACTCTCTTTCTTCCACAGCCTGTATAGATGAGGAAGAGGACAAGAGACAGAGAATAAATCTCTAAGAAGGCAGGCAGTTTGGATGGCAGGAGCAATTGCTTCAGCTTGCCTCTTTTTAGTCCATCATGAGCAGTATTTCTCAATGCTGGATTTTTTCTGTTATAGAAAACTGTTGTCTGTCTCCCTCCCTCTCTCCCTCCGCAGAGCTATCATGCCCATCATCCGGTAAGAGAGGCTTGGTATAACACCTTTCTTTAGAGGTCCCTTTGTGGTCCTCTTTTGAGGGGTTTTCTTTTCTTTCCATACATCTGGTCTCTCATAGACCACTTCTATATTAATTTTATTATCACTTGCTGCATATTCTGTCCCATAACTGACATGATTCTTTTTATTCCTCCCTTCTCTTACTGCACGCTCTGGGTTTGACAACAATATAGCAAATTGGCTATGACCCTGGTCTGCTTTCTCCATCACCGTAGAAAAATGTCTTCCTCCTAGGTCCAGATTTCTCTTCCCTATCCTTGTGATATCTCTCCACATACAACATGCAGATCATATCCAGGTAATGAATTATATTTCCTTTTGAACAATAACACTTCTGTTGCAGTGGTTTCCTGCCTAATTACTGATCTGTTTTCTTCAGGTGTAAATAACCATTCCTGTCCCAAATATTGCTTCCATACTTATCTCTCTCTTCTGCTACTCAGATTACAGTTAAGTCCACCTGTCATGTCTTTCCACATCAAATTCACACGTCACCATGGTCATGACTCTGTAATTTAATTCTCTCTTCTCTTTCCAGTGTGCATCTAAGCACCATCATAAGGCCACTCTTTCTTCCATACCCCTTTCAAACATTGAGACTCCATTTCCAATTTTAAATTTTCCATTTAACTCCACCTCTTTCACATTCTGTAGCAACATATAACAAAATAATTATAAAACTGCCATGTATTATATTAGATAAGGATTTCTACAAGCTAAGATATGGCATATTTATATATTCATTACATGCGGAAATACTGTAACTTAAATATATGTATAAGATATTAATCTGTATGTAAAATCCCACTGAAGGAATGTTTAAGTGCCATTGATCTTTTTTATTTGAGTTTTGTCTATGAATCCTAGCAGACTATTTTATAAACGTTTCAATTTACCTCTACAATAAAACAAATTCAAAATTTGTTTTCTTTCTTCTGAAATACAACACTAGTCTAAAAATGTTATAAATTGCTACCTTCATCTTTATTTCAAATGTGATTGTTTCTTCATTTTTGCATGCATCATCTTTTCAATGACTATCCCAGGGACTAGCTAATAATCTAATGCAGAAGATGTCCAGCTTTGTTTAATTCACATTTTTGCAGTCAGCTTACAAGGCATAGTGGCCTCAGCCTGTGAGCAGGATTCAAGAATACTAAGTGCTGAACATGTATGAAATATAATCCCAGGGGCCCAGATATGTCCCCACCAGGGAAAGGTGACCCTCTTTTGCAGTTTAAATAGTGATTCCTGAATTTGTATCCTGCATAATTTCCTGCACTTCTTTTTAAAAGAACAGATAAAATATACCCTTGTTTTATTGCAGTTTTCTATTTGTTGGTGGAAGGAGATCCAGTTGAATTTACATGGACATTATCAGACTTGAAGAGGGTTAATCTACTTAGGCTCAGGTGAGTTCTTTTTAGTCTTGATTCACTTCATTGCACATCTATAATGGTTATTAACAAGCTTAAGGACCTTTGGGAGCTTATGGATAACAATGCAGCACCATAGAAGGTGGGAAATCATTATCCTCATAAGGCTGGTGTAATAATTTGCAGTCACACACAGTTTCTGTACTAATCCTTGGGGTTGGGATAGGTCACTAGGTCTCTAAACCTTTCATCAACTTTATACATTTTTTGCTCTAGCTCTTTAATTAATGAATATATAGTAACATAAAAGTAGATGTAAAGAGTTTAACGTATAAGTTTTTTCAAGGATCACTGGCAAATTTTACTGCTTGTATGTGTATATTAATTTTAAATACAAGGCATATGATTTTTTCACTGTCATATTTATTCACTGTCTGTGTCATAATAATTTATATATAACATTTAAGAATCAGAAGAAGCTCCACTGACAATCTTAAAATTGATGGTGATTTCAGATCATATGTCTTAGCATATTCATTTAGTTCAAACTTTTTAATGTATTTAGATAATAACAGGTGTCAGAGTAATTCTATATGTAAAACAAATTCTTATTCTGTATATTTTTTTAAAAAATAGAAGTTCAAATACTGGAAGTAAATGAATATATTCATATTATAACAAGCTGTGATTATCTAATATTCAAAACACATATGTTTTCAATGCTGTGTTTTTCCACAGTTTTTCAAATAATGGGTGATGGTAAGAGGATATTGTACACTTTCTAAGAGAGCAGAGGTTCTGTAAGGTTGAAATTCAGAGTAATTTTTAATGTCTGTGTTTGTCATGCAAAGAGCAAAACCAGCTTCTTTAATAATGTTAAATTTTGTAATGAAACACCTTTTTTCCCCCTCACATTTATGATATTCTTTTCCTCTACATAAGCATAAGTAATTGCTTCTAGTCTGAGCAGGAGTAGCATGAAATATGAATTAATAGAATAATCAGCTCAGGGGTTTTGTAGTTACCAGTTCATTGTTTTAGGGTTACTTCTGGAAGACAGGGAAGTTGTAAGAGCTATGCATTTCTGCTATTTTTGCCCTTCTGGCAAATTTTAACACGTGGATCCATTAGTCAACCTGAAACAACATGCTGTAGGGCAGATGGCATCTGAGACTGCATCCAAAGCAGTCAAAATGTTGAGAAGGGAATTATTGAGAGTAACTTAGGCAGTTAAATCGCAGCTTGAGCAAGCCCATGAGGGCTCTCAGGCCCACAGCCCACTCCATTTTAGAAATATCAACGTAGTCTATTCATTTCTCACTCAGAGAAGGGAAGAGGTCAGAGTAGGTGTTCTTCCCATCTTATGTGGTATAGTCTAGAATTTTCTTTTGTCCAGAAAGACCAGATTCAATGTCCTTCTGTCTCTAAGTGATTCAAACCAACTGTTTCATGTTATGCTACTCTGAAAAGTGTCTTTTATCTCCTTCTAGGGTGAGCATTATTAGGGGAGATGGAGGCAGATGTGTTACTCTCCTTTTGATGCTGTGTCCTAAAGTAACAAAGAAGTCAAGGGTTAGAAAGAGAATATGCAAGAGAGGAAGATTAACCAGTAGTAAGTAGGAGATGTAGGAAAGAGAGGAAGCGAAACAGAAAGCCTGATTAGGGTATTACCTAATCAGTATCATTTTGTCATATGAAGGAAGATACCTGAATTTTGAATGAACAGATATGCAGTTAGCCAAGAAGGTACAAGACTGAAGGCTGTCATTGAGCAAGAATGTTTGGGTATCATTTTCAAGTCAGTCTTTCATTGGGCCGTTTACAATTATTTGTATGTTAATACACTTTTTTAAACTGCTTGGCAGCTACTAGGCAATCTGAACTAAGGCAGTTTTGCATCCTGTTTTCAATAAGGAAGCCAACAATTTCTGGTGAAGAAACAGTAACAACCTGCCTTTGGGGGCTGGTGTGTGTTGCATAATCTATTGTTTCACTGGAAATTAGGAAGCATGGGTATCTCTTCTGGCTACACTCCAGTGGAATGTGTTAGTTTGGACAAATCACTTAGCTTCCGTGTGCTTCACTTGCTCCATCTGTAAAATGGAGATAATTATGGTATATGCCTCTCAAGGATGTTACAGTACTTAATTAGTGAATTTTTAATTCCTTGGAGGTCTTCAGAGGAAATATATTATATGTTAAATATGTCTAAAGCATATTCAAATAATTTTAAAATTATTATAATAATTCCCTATTTAAAACATTTTTTTTCTTTGAAGTTATGGAGCTTAGGGACAAAGAATGAGAGATTCTTAAGAATCTTAAAAATGGTTTTACCTGCTTCTCAAATCTTGTTGGTCAACTGGTTACTTTAAAGACTATGTTCATTCATTGTAGCAAAAAGAAGACTAAGGTTATAATTGCTTAAATCTTCTGGTATGCTGTGGAAAAACATTAGAGATGGTGGAAAGCAACTAATTTTAAGGAACAATCATAGAATCACAGAATCATAGAATGGCCTGAGTTGGAAGAGACCTCAGATATCACCTAGTTACAATTCCCTTGCCATGGACTGACACACCTTTCACAAGACCAGGTTGCTCAGGGCCCCATCCAACTATAGCCAAGGGCTATGGACCATGAATTAATGTAGACCAGAAACTGAAAACAGGTTTCTTGGCACAATCAAGTTCTAGAACCACTGAAATATGAACAAGTGTTAGCAAAAAAAAAATTAATTTTTAGATTATGGTCAGGCAGTAAGTGAGAAGTGTTATACATTGCAGCAGTCGAAGTAACAGAGTGCCATACTCAAACCTTTAGGAACTACAGTTTACTACAGCTGAGTAAGCTTTGCAAAACATAGCAAATATAAATGTAGTGTTGTGTCATGGTCACAGAGGCAGAGCAGCAGCCCCTAGACAGGCTCTATCTCTGCTCTGTGCAGTCATATCTGTTATGTGCGCAGAGCCCGTATCAAGCCATTCTGTCAGATCTGATATACAGCAAGGAAATAGTGCCACATGAAGGAAGTTGTTCATACTGCTCTGTGATATTCACAAAAAGATGATCATATGTTTTATCAGTTATAAGTTCCTCATGACATTTGCTTTCTGCTCAAGACATCTGTAACATTACGGTTTTTAGTTTTAGGATTGAGCAAGAGTCAGCTGCCTTTTTCAGTGACTCAAGTGCTAATCAATCTGTACCATATCGAGTGTAGTTAGAGTAACCCATAGAGCTATACATTGATGTAAATGCTTGACATGGGTAAAATTAAATCTCACTCAGCACCCTCTTCTCAGTAGCTCAGTTGTGACATCTGTCTTAGATTCAACCTGGTCTCAGATTAAGTAAATGTAACAAATATCTAAAAATATCTGCTAAATGGTGAAGAACTAAACTTTTCTTTTTCTTCAATAAATCAATAATATAGATATATACACAGTAGATATAATTCTCATCTTTGATGCAACATCATATACTTCATTAGTGGAAAAAAACCTGATTCTAAAATATCAATTAAAAGAAACTAACTGAAATATTTTCTAATTAGTTATTTAATTATGAAAAATATTGTCAATGATTGTGTGCACAGTTGCATTTTGGTTGAGGACAGCACTGCTGCTTGAAAACAACTTCCCTGGCCAAAGCATTTGCTGCAGTTTGGTTTGGATTTGTAGAACAGTTTTACTGCATGCAACTGGATTTCTAACAAGGAAAAATATTCTGCTCTTATTGCACACCAAATACAACTCTAAACATGGAGTAAGGTTGTAAACATACACATCTATGGGCTCTTGTCCAGATGGCTAAGAACCATCACATGGTAAAGACAGTCAGCCCAGGGGACCAAACCAAACTGAGTACAGAGCAAGACCCTGACTGAAAAACCATTTAGATGTAGGAGCTGCAGCAGCAACTGTTTGGGTCTGCTGACTCCTCCTATTGCACTAAACCACTTTTTAGTATACACATGGCCAGTATTATCCTGACCACAAATAATTTTTCACGTAATTCAGTTATTTTAATTTGATATGTGAATTTATGAATCTATAAACACACCCATGTATACACACAAGCATGTATATATGAAAACACATCCTGCAAGCTTTCAGGCAAAACCTTCTGTATTTTTTTAATAAAAATGCATAGGAAAAAGGTTTTGAAGTTTTTCTCTCACTTCAATGATGATATTGTTAAAGTTCTTATTCAGAAGCTGCAACTTGGACAAAAAAGCATAGTCACACAAAGTTGTCCAAGACTCTTATTGGCTAGAAACTTCTGTAAAGTGGATTATAGAAGTGAATTACTGGTGAGTGGTAAACCAACATATATGCAACTGGTGTGTACCAGGATGTTGATTTGCAACAGCCCTATGAACACTAAGGACATTCCAGAGGACTGGAAGAAAGATAACACCATGCCAGTACTTAAAAGACTAAATGAGCCAACCCACATAATTATAGGGCTGTCAGCATGACATCGATCCCAGGCAAAATAATAGAGTTACTGAAATGGGGCTCTGTTACTGAAAGAATGAAAGGAGGAAAATGGAATGAATGCCAATCAACATAAGCATATGGAAAATAGACCCTGTCAAAATAACTTTCTTTTGTGCAAGATTACTTTTTTGGTCACAAAATGGAATTGTGTTGATACAAGCTACCTAGGTTTCTGTAAGACATGGCATGTCTTACAAAGCTGTATATATGACATACATAGTTATATACATCATTTTCGTTTGAAAACAGTGATTCAAAATTAACACAGTGCACAGTGAAAAGACTTGTTTTATGGGTCCTGATATGTAAACACAGAGTTAGCACTGATTGTGTGAGGTTTGAGCTCAATATTGCAGGGATTTTTTTAAATTTTATTTTTTCAATCTATTCAATATTTTCTATCAGTGCCAAGATATGAAATAATTGAGAATTGATGCATTTCCTCAATTTCTGCTGGTGGAAAAGTTTGAAGAGATAATTAATGAACAGGATAGGTTACGGCAACAGAATATTCTGTTTATTTTAGTTATGTGGCTGCAAGCAAATCATGGGATGTACCATGGTCACTTGAAGAGTAGAACACCAAGGACCTGCTAAATGTCAGGGTTCAGATTTGGTTGCTCTCATCACATCCAGCCCACACAAAACAATGGAGTTGGTTTTTATTGACTACTGGAAGCAAACCCAGGAGATGTTTCAGTCCACTTACTTTTCTACAGAGAGAAGGCTGCTGGCAACCTCTCCTATTCCCATCCTCCATGACATGTTCTTCAAATGGTATTTTATCACTCACAGCTTTCCTTTGTGGCCTCCCTACTTTGTTTTCCAAATGTCCTAAAACTCTTGTGTTCCTTCCCCCCTTAGACTGTCCCACAAATGACATTTTGCTACTTCCTGTGACACCAAGGAGCAGAACTCAGTTGCTCAAGAGCTGCCTGCATATTGTATGCTCTTAATATTAAAGAGGTTAACTATGTTTGAAACATTGGAGGTGAATGGGGAGAGCTAGAACTCTGTAGGGCTCTACAACACAAAACATAAAACTGAAGAATTTACAGTGTCCATCCATTAAGTATGTAGCCCGGGTTTTGGAGTATGACTCTTGAGTTAGTCAAGTGAGCTCCTCACACAATGTTCAAGAAGGGTTAGTTTTCTTTCAGGGGGATCTGGAAGAAATGGCATACTAAGTTGTCAGCATGTGAAACACAGAAATGTCTTAAAACCAGTACCACACTAATAATTGACTGTGGACAGCATCTTCCTTTACTCTCCTTTTTAACCTCTGTTTGAATATTTTAATTTTCTGTGGCTGCAGGCAACAGAATAATGTTTCACAGGCTGCATGCAGCCACTGAGTTAGAGGAAAAGCAACTTTAATTAAAAAAAAAAATCCTAAGTAGGATATTATTAGAGGTAAATTGAACCTAACCTCAAAACTTCTTGGCTTATTCCACAAAGACACACAAGACTTCTTGGCTTATTCCACAGACATTTGATAAAGGAAAGAGAAAGTTAGTTTTTGGAGAAAGCCAGCGCCACTGCTGCTTTCAATTAGTGAAATAAAAGATAAAATTTAGAAATTATCAAAGTTGCGTTCATATTTTCTTGGGCAAGATTATCAGCTGATGTAAAGCAACATAATTTTCTATAGTTACAGCTGAATTCCTTTATTTCATATCAGCTGAGAATCTGGCAGCTATTATTTATTTAAACTTTCAGTATGACATGAAACTGCTCTGAGATACTTCTCTTTTTTTCTCATGCAACCGTAAGCCAATATCCAGAGTACAAATGTTTGGTAATAAATTTTTCTTACCACTGGAATTTAGACTAGATACAAATGTAATTTAGCTGGTACTTTATTTTACAGCTCAGGGGATTTGTTGGATACTTACTTAGGGCAAAAGCATTTAGTTTTAGATATTGACACCAGCAGTGCTGTCATCTGGCAAACGCTGGAGCACATATAGTACTTAGGAGAATTATATTTGGTAAATAAAAAAGATGTGTAAGTGAAAAATATGTTGGTTGTAGTATAGGCTGATATTTTAAACAGTCACAGATGGCAATGTACTAACTGGTTATTGACAGCAATATCAGCTCTAGAAAGGGTTTTGACAGGTCTCATCATACAATGATTAATTACTGTGAGGCACTCCAATTTCCTCCCTTGTTCAGCTCATGGCTCAGAGTAAAATCTGTTGCTCTTATTGCACTCTACAACACAGGAAATATCTTCTCACTGCTGTATCCAAGGACCAATCAAAAGCACAAAAGTCAGTCAAATAAGACTCACAGTCAATGCTGGAAAGGCCTTTCCTCGAGGGATTGAGAAAGGAAGGAAGTTAATATGGCTTTGCTCTCAGTGTTTTAATTTGTTTTAAATGACCAATGGGTAGGACAGATGAATAGGTTTTTTGAGGAGAGCAGGTGAGTATTAGTCAAGTCAGTTCTCAGATTATGTACAAAAAGATATAGGTGAAAAATTAACAGCAGTGAGAGGAAGCAAAGGATAGTAGAGATCATGCCTAAAATGTATACACTAAAGAAGAACAAGGGCAATAACTGAAACAAGATCTACATATTTTCCTGAGACTGTTCCTAAAACAGAGACATTGCCTATTCGAAGGATTGCTTCTATGCTCCTGGGTTTTGAAAACACAGTGATATTGGGTGTAAACTGGTCATTGACATTTCCTAGAAATGGACAGGGGCAAGTCCTGCCTGATCAATTTTAGCAAAAATATTCAGCAAGTATCTCTGTCAGGAAGGCTTTTTACAGTGAAGTGGTTTTTAATAAGGCAAAGGAGATGCTATGTTGTGAAATACTGAATGTGTTTAAAGTCTAAAAGTTCTCCCTTGCGTGACCTGAAACAATAGGAAGCATTTATGTGGGGTGAACTGCCTAACAGTGTGGAATTCTGTTTAAGATTTTCAGGCTAGCTCCAGATGAGGTAGTCGATCTACACATCTGTGCAACTCTGAACAGAAATTATACTTTGGGTCCTGGAAGCAGTGCAGATGCATGATTGCTGTGCTGAATTATGCTTTGGCTAATGCAGCTATGCTGACGTGGCTGTGCTGCTTCCAGTGTTAGCCTTATTTTGAGCTAGCTTAGATCTCTCTGCCCTATAGTGCAAACTTATCCACAGTCTTCACCCTTACCATAATCTAGAAATGCTGACACTTAAAATATGCCATCTGTTGTATCTCCAAAAGAGAGTGGGAATGCTCAGGGGTGTATCCAGCTGTAATTAGCAAGCTGTACTCTGAGGTGGACATTCCTCTTCATTTCTCCTGTCCTTCCTCATACAGCTAGACATAGGACTATAGGTTACTCACAACAGTGCCTAAAGTTAGCAAAGGCAAACTGCTTTCTTTGGCTCTTGGTGGCTGTGTTTTGTGTCAAGGTTGATGATTGGGCTGACTGTCTGATTAAGGTCAAACCTGACTTAGATTGACAGGGTTTTAGATGCTGGGGTATGTGTGTATATCTGTGCCGAGCGTAAAGGTGTTTTCAACTTCCTCTGCTACATAGGATGTGATTCAGCTTTTGGGAATCAGCAGGGCAGCTCTCACTTCGTCAGTTTTCTAACATCAAAGGATCTTTTGGAATTACTAATGCCTTGATCTCCACTTCTCAGTCTGTAGCACAGAGCTTATTCTGAAACACTTTGGTCTAATTAAAACCTTAGGGTTTGTATGAAACTGAGTGAGATACAAGGTTTCTGATGTAAGAAAAAAGTAGAAGACCACGTGATCATTAGGGTTGGTGATTTGATGATCTTTTCTGGAATGATGTTCTACAGGTCTTCATCTTCTCCCTGTGGAACAGAGCAAGGTAAGAATATTATAGATAAGAGCTTTAAAACTGTAAGGAAACCTGCCTTGAATTTATCTTCACAGAATCACAGAATCAGAGAATGGGTCAGTTTGGAAGGGACCACTGTGGGTCATCTGGTCCAGCCTCCCTGCTCAAGCTGGGTCATCCCAAAGCACATGGCACAGGACTGTGTCCAGACTTTTCTGGAATACCTCCAGTGAGGGAGACTCCACAACCTCTCTGGGCAGTCTGTTCCAGTGCATGGTCACTTGCAGTAAAAAAGTTCTTCCTCATGTTCAGGTGGAACTGTCCGTGCATGAATTTCTGCCCTTTGCCTCTTCTTCTATTGACTGGCACTATTGAGAAGAGTCTGGATCCATCCTCTCAGCATCCCTTTAGATGTTGATAGACATTGAGGTCACTTTTCAGTTGTCTCTTCTCAAGGCTGATTAGGCCCAGATCCCTTAGCTTTTCCTAAAAATAGATTTACTCCAGGTCTTTGATCAACTTCATAGCTCTTGCCTGGATGCACTCCAGGTGGTCCATGTCCACCTTGTACTGAGAAGCCCAGAACGGCACACAGCACTCGAGATGTAGCCTCACATTTTCGCCTTAGTAGAAAGGCAGGTTCATGCCGACGGCGGGGGAAACAAGGCACACGACTCAATATGAGTTAAGGGCACAAGCTTCAAAGTTTATTTAAATTGCCACTGCTTATATACTGTTACAGTTAATTATGCTTAAAGTTACAAGATCATTGGTTAACTACAAAGGCTTACATTTGCATATTCATCGCATGCAGGGCCCCCTCGCTAATGAACACCTGTTTCACACAGGGCCCCTGTTAACTAATCTTCTTCATTCTTCTACCATTACTTCACACTGGCACCTAAAGGAGGTACTTTCCAGTGCTTCAGTTAGATCAGCCAGGTACTTTCCAAGAGATATCCTCCCCAGCGCTTAGGGTCACTATGACCCTCAATCTGAATATCCCTTGGTTTTTACACCTTGTTCGGCTCGCACAAAGTTTCTAGCTCTAGCAATTCATGGCCTTGTTCTCTAAGCCATTCTGCAACAGGTTCACTTCCCTCGACTTGCTGGTAGTGCTCTTCCTAATGCATCCCTTCACAGCTACCGCAAAAAAATTAACGTTGTCCTTGGCTGAAACCGGAACAGAAGCTTGAATCTTCTCTCACCTAAATGCTATTTAGTGATCAAAGGTGAAACATATTTAGTTTAGTGTTGCTTTTTAGAACTGATTACCATTGGTGAAGTACAAGCTATATTGCATCAGTAAAACAGGCAGATGGTAGTTTGATGTGTCTTAATTTTTGAGAGCAGGGGAGCACCCCACAAAATTGCGTCACTGAAAGGCACAGTTGATATAGTTAAGATGGGAGGTCTGGAGAAACAGAACACCAAGGAAGCGGGTGCTGTCACTTGGTTTATTTCAAACTCATAAAAAAGAATACACAGCCAGGAGCCATTAAAGAGAAGTAATTAACCTTAGAAATAGATGTATAATTTCCCACAATTGAATAGAAATGAAGAGATAGAAAAAAAATGTGTCCTGATGTGCCTGACCCTGTAGCCTATCTGATCACGAAGGCACAATGTCACTAAAGTCAGCTAAAAAGATATTATCTCACTTGATGATAATTGAGATTTGTAGGTTCATACGTAGGCCACCTACGTAGCACAGTCACAGGAAGCCTGAATCCCAGGTGAAACACACACAGCACCAGGATCTCACAGAGTTCTGCTCAGCAGAGTCACAATAAAAAGGCAAGAGGAAAAAAATCGTATGTTATTACTGATTTCTGAAAATTATAAAGGAAATTGAATTAATGTTCCTGACTTGAGATGAGTACTATGAACAGTGAGGAATCATGAGTTGTCCTTTCTTCAGGAAATAGGAGACATCAGGAACCCAACAGGCAGTCAAGTGATTTAGGAATGGTAGAAAAATTGTGGTTGTTTTTAATGCTAAAAATTTGCTCTTCAATACATCCTTCAAGGTCAAACATATGCCATAGGTTTATAGCCAGAATATTGTTTTTCTCTCTTAGGGGCCTTACTTTAGGTTACTGATGCTGAAAGCTGATGCATGGAATTGCCTAATGGCAGCTGAAATACATGCAGTAGAACTGTAAGCATCCTGTGGTGAAATGTGGCATCCTTACTTAGTGTAAATAAAATTCCTTACTATGAGAATAGTTTTCCAAGTATTGCAAGTCAGTGAGTTTGCAAATTGTTGCAAAGCAATATCAAATCTGCAAAATCAATTTACAAATTCAATCTAATATCACACCCCCTCCCAAAACTTCACCTAATAATGCTTTACATATTCCTTGCTTTTACTGAGCATTTAAGATGTTGGGATTTTCTTTAATTGACATTACTTTTAACAATCCAGTTAAAATAGACCCTGTAGATCTGTTTAGTCCACTGATCTAAAACATAGACATAAATATAACAATAACATATCTAGTAGTTTTTATCTGGATGTTCTTGAGAGTTACTGGGTCTTCAAGACTTACAGCAAACTTTCTCTACTTACTTAGAATTATTTATGGGATCTTATTACCTTGTCCCTAATCCTTCAGGTAGCAGTGCTTTTTTATAGGGCCTTATTGATTATCTAGGACTACTATTAAAGAGCAAAAATAATTGACTAAAAGTAATATATTCATGGAAATGATACACTTGTCACCATTGTATTTATAAGGTATTGAATATATATGTGATAGCCATATACCTAAATTACCAGATACATAGCTAGATATCCATTATACCAAGATTAGTATCTGAATTTTAGGATTTTCTATGGACTCTAAATGTTATTGCTTTATAGTTCTATTAGTTTTAGTACCTTTGTTCCCCAACTGAAATATTTTTTATATTAGCATTTTTCCTAAAGCTGAGGCGATACAAACTCTGATGTAAATTATATTAAATAATGAAATAAATATACAAATAAAACATTGATGAAAAGATACCAACATTTCAGAAATAAACTGGACCATGCAGACATGCATGTGATTAAAAAGAGAGATAAAAGTTGTTAGCTGAAATGTTTTATTGCTTGAAAGCTGTTTTAGACTAAGAAGGGATGACAATGTCCCTGCATAGAATGACATATTTTGAAGAACATGCCAAAATGAGAGTTTTAGTAATAGTCGAGTGAATCTGGTAGAGCTTTCATATGTGAGTTTGCTCCTGACATATCTTTTTTATTTCCTTTTTTTTCCCCCAGACTCTAAATTACATATAAGAAAGTTTCTAAAGCTTCTGGTTAGCATAGATATCATGGGGAGACCTAGTGAGGAGATGATGTTGCATGCAAGGTTTATTAGTCAGTGGGAAATCACAGTGAGTGGAGAATTCAGAAGAATAAGAGTAGTGTTCAATGGGAGCAGGACTGTTGAGCAAAAGGTATCATCTGGGGCTCTGATCTATGGAAAGCTGAATGGAATTTGGGTGAGAGAATTTAGATCTTATGTAGAAATGCAGCAATGCCTTGAAACAAGAGGATTTTTAAGATAAAGCCTGAGAAGAAATACATCTTTGATGAGGAAGAACAGGGAAATTTGTGTTTAGAGATCCTCGAAGTATGAGGGGATTTTTGGTGTGAAATTTTGGGATGTCCTCACCAGGCATTCTTATCCCTTAATCTCCCTTTGTAGGGATGGTGACCCATACTCAGGCCCAAATAAGTGTTGTAGGCTTAACTGGTGCTCTCTGAATTCTTAAGTTTGAGGTTATTAGCATAGTCTTCCAAGTTATGCAAAGGTTATGAAACAATTAAAGACTTTCTGCAAGTGAAAGCATATCAGCTCTTATGGCCAAGGACATTTTAATCCATGATACTCATTATGAATACCATCCCACTATCTTGTCCAACTCAGCAGAGCATTCCTGCCACTGAAAATGATTTAGGGAAATTCTGTGTGGTGCCATGGGTGATGTTTTTACATCTAACCAAAAGTGAAAAGCACATCAGAGTTTCGTGCATTGCACTAAGAAACATAGCTGGACCCTCTCTCAGTAAAATGATGGGGAGCAGGCTGATTGCCATGTAGGATGCAACTAATTGGTGTGTGCTCTGAGGTGTGATAGGATATCAGACTATTGGGCATAATATTACTATCTTATAAAGCTACTGCATAATGCAACCAGTAGAGTGTGCCACAAAGGTTATACTAAATGACAGCATGATTTTAAAGTCAGTCTGGTGTTCTGTGATGAACCAAGGATGTTTCTACATGAATAGGTTAATGCAAAATCTGTTTCCAGCATGCATGCTTACTGTAACATGCATTTAATACATGTACAGATCTGCATGTGTTCCTGTACAAAGATGTGAGAAAGATGTAAAGCGATAACTGGAGACGTTCTGGTCTGAAGTGGTAAAGACAGACATTTTACACCCTCTATGAACAGGAAGCAGTGCAGGTATTGTACTGGTAAATATATTCAAGTGATGATAAGGAAACTGGATGAAACAAATATTGTCATGAAGAGAAAGCTTTAAGTAAAAGACTCCAAAAACCTAGGGACTTACTATGACAATCAAAAGGAATTTTCATGGACAACAATAGAAAAGACTTGACAAGAGAAATGAATAATATTTTGGCTAGTGTTTTGTTTAAACTTTTATTAATATTCCAATGGCAGATCATAAAATAATTTTTACAGAGAACTTAGGCTGGATTGAAGAGGAAAAATGTACAAATGATACACTCCCCTGTACATATGATGTGACTTACATTGTATGTAGATCAGATCCCTACTTAGAACTAATTTAAGCTCATAATATATTGACTTATTGCAGTTTGGTCCCCTCTCCACTTCCGAGTTTATGTCAAGTGAAAACAATTGTATAACAGACATGAATCTAATCCATACAGAGACCTCCACCAAACCTCAGACTGCAATCTGGAAGCATTATATGCATGACAATACCTGACTGTAATTCTTCATTCATGCAATTTGCTGAGAGGTGTTTCTGAAGCTGAATGGTAAACACTTCTTTACTGACCTTTGGCAAGTAAGGTGTTGGGATACGAGGGGGAAAAATAACAAGGCTTTTATTAAAGATGCTAGAGTTCTTAGGGGTTAAGTGGACTGTCAGTTATTTAGATAAACTAGGAGAATACACTGATCAAAAATACTGGAGATAATAGAGCTTACAGCATCCAGTCTTTAAGGAAGCAGAATTTTTCTGGCAAAATGTCAAGTGAAAACTTGGTACTCAGTAGCTCGAGGATGACATCTTCAATCTGTGCAATAGTTAATAAAAAGCAGGTGTCTTTGGTAAAGGAGTAATAAGAAGGAAGGAGGAATGGAAGGAAGGGTGACTAATGGAACATAATTGCGTATGGATATTGGATATGGATTTTGTTCACTCTACACAGCAACTAGGGATATTTTCATACATGTTTGAAAAATTGTCCTAGGGGACAAATGTCTGTTCCTTAGGATTTAAAAGAAAATATGGCTGTACAAAAACAAATTTGCACAAATGGTGAAACCAATGAAAATCCTATTTCTGTGGAGAAGCAAAATCCTCCATCACCTAGTTTCTTATCTCACCCACTTTGCTGTAAGAGAAAGATACATAATTATGTGGCTGCTTGTCCATATAGTTGTGGTAAATTATATGCCTTTACTTTTAGCCAATATAAGAGAGTGCTACTTGTCGGTTATTATTGGCAGGATGGTAGCATCACATCATTACTAATAATAAAATTAATATTATCAATAATTTTCATTATCAGTCCCCATTTTAAATTCCTATTATTCAGTTGCTTATCACTTGGCACAATATCAGTCCTTGGGGTGGAAATTTCTCCATGTTTTGTGTCAGCCTCAGGTTAAGATTTCTTATTTTTGCATTTTATTTTAATTTCAAACAAAGTTGTTCAGCGGTACATTATTTCTTTGAACAGCAACCCCCTCCTTTCCAACAGAGACCTGAAATATGTGTCAGGGATGTGCTTTCTTTTTTTTTTTTTTTGTTGGCCCCTTCAAAATCTGTTGAAATTTGGCCAAATAATAAACATTTGAAAGATACACTCAGCGAACTTCCTTCATATTAAAAAGCTAAAATTTCAAAAGACTCTTCCTCCTCAAGCATGTGTCTACTGCTGGTTGAACCATATGTGGCCTCTTTCACAGAATGCAAGTGAGTATCCTGGATCTTATCACTGGTCAGAGACTTCCATTTTACTTGCAGCCTCGTGCAGGGCAAGGGAAAGGCAGGAACCAGTGTCAGAATGAAGGTCAAGTTGTCCTGTGCATTTTGTTTTGCATGTGGCCTCCAGCTACCACTCAAGAAATCTGGAGAAAGGAGGGGTTCAAAAGATGGATCTGGGGAAAGATAAGGAGCAGAATTAGGTCAGCAAGCCTTGTGAGACATAATCTGGAGTGTGAATCAGAGCTTCTGCCAAGGTGTTATAACAAGAAAAGACTTGTAAGAAGGTGAGGTTTGGAAATGTGATGTAGACCCAGTGAGAAGAAAGGACTGGGATAAGGGTAGACAGATTGGGTGGGAGGTGGTTGGTTATTACTAAAAGTAAAACCAGGATTAGGGCAAGTTAGGAAAAGACTGGATTAAAAATATTATTGAACAGGATCTGGGTTGCACAGGCAATCCTGGTTAAACATGGAGTAAGATGAAAACAGGAATGGGTGACAGATTGGAGCAAGTGTATTTGAGCGCACTCTGAAGAAAATAGAAAATGCAACTTTATATCTACATCCATTCCTTCTTTTGCCTTGTGGCAAATATTCATAAATTGAATGCAATGTGCCTGTGACAAATGCTGTGGACAAAAATGTTGACTGCTAATGTGTCAAAATTTTTTCTTGCTTTTAAAGATACAAACCTATTGGTCTGTGTATAACTGAAAAACAAATGTTTATGCAATTAAGGATGTATTGATAAAAATCCATGTGATAGAAAATAATAGATAGCATTTTCAATATGACATTAGCCTGAGCGATTGAGGCAATTTCAAGTTATTGAAATTATATTTCCAATGCAAGTAGATTTCATTGAACCTAATTCTGGTGCAGGTAGTTTCAGTTGGAGGTATTGACTTTGCAAAAGGTTGCTTAGATTGTTTGCATTTTTATATTAGTCTTTAGGAAGCAGCAGGTGGAAGTTATGGGATACTGTGAAGATACCTTTAAGCCACAACTTTCTTTCCTTTTTTTCATGTGCTTCAAGTCCTTTTTGAGGTGTTCCTTTAGTCAGCACATCCACCACAAACTTCGTTTTTTGATCTATGGTTAAAATGCATTTATCACATGAGTTATGTTCTTGTTTGAAGAATAATGATTTACTGATCTGGGATTTCAAACCTGTTCTGCACAAGTCACCATCCCATTGCAAGAATAGGACAAATTCTAAACCCTATGAAGACTATTCCTTGTCTGCAGTAATTTCTGAACTCTCACACAATCAAGTGTTATTGTTTTATAGTATGTCATGGGTTTTTATGCTCAGTTTTTTATCATTTATTCATTAAACACTGTGAATTTTATGGAAGTCTAAGTATATTACAACATTTACCTTTATGAATTATATTAATCACTGGCAAAAAATCATATTTGTTTAATTTTACATGAGCTGTTTCAGGTGAAATTATGGAGTGTTACTATCCTCTCATAATTCCCAGATAACCAGGATAACTAGATTTTACTTATTCATCCTTTTGCCCTTTTGAAAGGTTGCCACACAAGATTTTTCCTACTCTTCTGAAATTTCCCCAGGCCTAACTTGGGGTCAGCATTAAAGATTCACAAGAGTCTCTTCATTGCTGTAACTGAAGGCCTCGCTCCTAAATGGTAAAGGCTGGCTTAGAGTCCGTAAGACTACATCTGAAATAAGGGCTGTCACTTTTCTATTTCCATCTTTTTACCTATATACCTTCAATTAATTTCATCTAACATTTAATTGCCCCATGCCTGAAGGTACAATACAGTGACAGGTTAAGAGTAAGAAGTGACTGCAGTATCTGAATTTCAGTATCACTGTCTGCACTTCTTCACAGTGAGCTCTTTTTTCTGCTGCCTTAAATAGCTTAATATCATAAGGAGCTGTTGACACTTTATACTCACCCTCGCTTCCGATTATTTAGAAATACACTGAGCAGTACAAGACCCAAAAACATGACTGCAGAGCTCCACAGGGATCCTCCTTCTACACTGAGAAGAGTCTCTTAATCTCTGTTTCCAATCTTTTAACCAATTATTTATACATGCAAGAATCTTCTTTTTAATCTTCTGACTTCTCAGTTTCTTTAAGGGCCCTTGGTAAGGGATCTTTGTCAAATGTTTTCTGGAAATCCAAATAATCTGTATCATCAGGGTGAATCTTATTCATTCTCTTGTGTATCATTTAAGGAACTTCTATTGATTTGTTAGGCATTATTTTTTTTAATAGAAGTAGTTCTAGCTCCTTCCTACTACATGTAATTTATTAATGTGTCCACTCATTATATTCTTTACAATTGTTCCTGCTGAATTGCACAATATAGATGTTGGAGTTCCCAGTCTGTAGTTCCTTTATTATGCATTAGCAACCTTTAAAAAAAAAAACCTGTTTTTGCTATTGTTTAGGTAGCAAATTGTTTCCAACAAAGATTGTCCATAACAATTCAGATAGTTCATTCTTCCATCAGCTTAGAATTCGTGGGTAGGTATTATCTCTTGTTGGTGACTTAGCACCGGTCATTTTATATTTTTGTCTGATAAGCCAGTTTAGAAACATTTCATTATAAAGTGGACTTTCAGAAGACCCCTTATTTAGAGGAATTGTGGCTTAGGAATTTATCCACTTTTTTCATGTCAATCACTAATAAAATTTTTCTCTTCTCTTCTCTTCTCTTCTCTTCTCTTCTCTTCTCTTCTCTTCTCTTCTCTTCTCTTCTCTTCTCTTCTCTTCTCTTCTCTTCTCTTCTCTTCTCTTCTCTTCTCTTCTCTTCTCTTCTCTTCTCTTTTCCCTTTCCTTTCCTTTCCTTTCCTTTCCTTTCCTTTCCTTTCCTTTCCTTTCCTTTCCTTTCCTTTCCTTTCCTTTCCTTTCCTTTCCTTTCCTTTCCTTTCCTTTTCTTTTCCTTTCCTTTCTTTTCCTTTCTTTGGAACATTCTCAACTCTGATGTGCATGAAAAAGCTTTATGAAAGTTTTATATTTACTGAAAGTTATTCCTCAAATTTCTCTTTGGTCCATCATAATTTTGTTTTTTTTACATTTACCCTGCTTAACTTTATGTTCTGTTCTCTTTTGCTTGTTTACAATCCATTCCATCATGTCTCTGATGCGAAAGGAAAATGGAAGGAATCTTTTTCTTACCTGTTTTTCTGCCTTGGGTGGTGCTTTTTTATGTCTTTCTTTGGCCATTTTACCCCTATAAGAGAAAAGAACCAGGTGAACTTTCCTTCACTACAAAGTTTGGCAGCTAAGCTGGAAACTTTCCTTATCTGTTATTTCCTCTGTAAAAGATCAAATTATCCAAACCCAAAGATTATATTGCCAAAACCAAACAAACTTATCACAATAGAGAGTAACAGTGAAATGTTTCAAAACCACTCTTTCAATAAAGAGTGTCTGGTTGGTTCAGCCCTCCTGACTCTTCCAGAGTGCCATTCATTTGGTGACAAGCAATATATGCCTGCCACAGAATATGTAGGGTGTTTGAGTTCTGAACACCATTTGATATTCTGATATGTTTCTAAAGTGATTGATAATTCTGAAGTCTTGTCATTAAAAAGACCCCCAACAGTTGGAGAGAGAGAGAGATGGAGAAATATTAATCAAATTTTAGAAATATATCTGTGTGTATATGCATATATCTGACTTTATCTGTGCATTTTATTGAAGTAGCACTTTGTAAATCATACAACTCATCTTTTTATCTTTTAATTTTTAATAAAGTATTTACCAAATTTGGAGAGCTACTTTTATGATAGTAAAATACAACTGTACGCAGCTTTAGGCTAAAGTTATACTACTGTGCTATTGTCAAGAGCTGTCAATGTTGCTTGCAACAAAATTAACAATAGTAATTGCTCATGGTTGGAACCTGAGAATTCCTGAACTGAAATGGATTAGGATTGACAAAGCTTGGCTTAATAAAACTCCCCAAGGCTTTGCAAGACTTCTGCATGTTCGAAGTAAAACACTGTAGACTAATGATTTCATAGTCTTATGCTTATTAAAGGGGTAAGTGCAAGAGATCTATATGTATTCAGCCTTGTGAAGAAGCATATTTTGTTTTAACAAAGTTAAGATCTTAATTTCTTTGGTAGCTGTAGGTATCCATTCTTTTTTACCCATTTGTGGTGCATTTAAGTCATTAATACCATATCTTTATAGAAGACTCAAAAGGACTTAGAAATACTTCTGATTATCTTTAAATCAAAATTTATCAAGAAATAAATATTGTGTATTTCTTAACCATTTCAGTCAGGAAGAATATATTTGACAGTGTGTTACCTTTACTTTCAATATCTGTATCCCATGATATTGCTTGTTAGCATGAAATGTATTTTATTCATTATTATCCATTGTTTTCTAGATGCTTCCTTTAATTTCTGCTGCTGTTCTGTTTATGCTCTCCCACTCTTGCTGCTGCTGCTATTCTTCTACCCTTCCTTTTTCTACACTTGTGGTGCTCTAAATCTGTCAACCAGATGTAACTTCTAGGAGTCGTGATTACAAGCAGATTTGCAAGCTCTTGTATGTTACTTTCTATTTTAAAAAGTTGACTTGGGATTTGGAAAAAGCTCCCCATTTAGTTCTTTAAATAGAAAGAAAATACTGTAACTCAATGTTGGCTGCTGGTAAGCACTACTGAAACCAACTCATGGCTGGAAACAGATTTGTAGCATTGTTTGGCTTTATGGATGATGATTTATTTTAATGCTATTAGAAAGTGCATGTAGAGGAGAGTTTGTTTTCATTTTAAGTATTTCTAAAGGTGTGAGACCTTGTGGTGCCAGGGAAGGAGACAAGGGAAGACTTTCTGGACTCCTGAGAAAAATACATCGGTCAGTTTCCATGATCTATATGAGAGCTATATTTCAACTGTAGGGCTGCTCTAAACTCTTACATTACCCTAGGAAATGTAGTTTGATATTCCCTCCCTAACGTTCACAGAGCTACCTACACTGACTGACCAAAAGCTGCGTGGCAAAAATGCTGCCTCTTCCCAGGCTCTTGGCTCAATGACATGGCTTCAGTGGCGATGGGGCCTCTTCGGCTGGGCACTCTTCCAAGACATTTTGTCACGCCAGTGCAACCTGTTCTGATAAGCAGCACGTGAAACACCTCTTTCTGCCCTCCTTGTATCAGCACAAATCTGCCAATGGGTGGGTAGCAGAGAGGCTGAGTGTATTTCAACTGCACACCTAGACACTCTCATCAGGATATTGGTGTCCAAAGACAGAGAAGATATGGGATCTAGCCATGGGGAAAGAGACACTGAGACAAAGTAAAGCATGCCTCTGAACAGTGGCCATGATGTGACAGCATTTCTTTAGAGACCATCAAATGATGACACTTTTTGAACTGTAGCTTGTCAACAGAGGAGATCAACAGCAGCCTGTGGTTCAGGGGGCTTTTGAGATGTGGCGTGTGTGGGTAGTGTGTGCACTATGGTCCGTACTACTGAGGTGTTCCAGGAGAATGTGGTACTCTCATTCTCTTTGCCTTCACAGAGTGCCACAAGGTACCTCTCACTGGACCTGATGAAGTCACTTAGTGGCTAACCTGGTTAGTTACAGCCCTGGAATGAAGACCCGATTTTGCTGGTAGAAGTAGGTAGTTTCCCTCTAGGAGGTAACTGGTAGCAGTCACCAGCTGTCTTCCAAAGTAATCAAAATTATTAAACAAAATTGTTCCTAAAAGTGAATATTTCTTTGCCTCAAAAAGAAATTAAAAATTACTTTTAAATTGAGACCTGTAACCTTAGCTTCGCCATCATCTACTTTGTTATGAACCATGAAACTGATAACTTTAATGTATGTCACAGTGAACTTGTGAACGTATTTTAAAAAAAAAAAAAGTGTTATAAAATACGTTAAAAACATTCCTCAGCATTTCAGGTGATTATGTATTTTGGACCAATCTGCACATATGAGATGTTTAGGACAAAGTATCCATCTGCCCAAAGTGATGAAAATTTACTTCAAGGTGTAGTAAAATGACTGATCATGGCTCTAGCTCTGCACTCTTACTGCTTCCTCAGGAAAAATGAGTAATTTTAGTGGCAAAACAGATCCAGAATTATCTTGAGATCAAAGGCTGAAGTTGTAAGGGGCTCTTCCTCTGATTGCTCAAGTTTGGGAGGATGCTTATTACAATATCCTGCATATCAAGCCGAAGCTATTTGCAATTCATATTACCTTAGTTTATGTTTTACAAAGTGTAATCATTGTACAGACTCTGCAACCTTTCCCACACTCTGAGTGTAACACAATAATCTACTGCTTCTCAGTAGATTATTCTGTCTGAGGAAATATATGTGACTCTAAAGTGATAGCATTCCCATTTGTATTTATTTGTATATTAGTCCTATTTGTATTTATTCACAGAATGGGCCAATCCCTCATGTATTTGACAAATAGATGCATTGTGTTTGTTATGGTGTTTCCATGAAGTGGAAACCTGGAATAAAATTATTATAATAGTCATCAAAGTCTTGCAGTACTGAGGTTATAATCAGTTGCGATATAAAAAAGTATGTATTTGTATATAAAAATTACCAGTTTTGAAACCAAAATGCATTGAAGGTATTTCCACTGTCAACCTAGAACCAAATAAGCACTTTTCAAAGACAAGAGGTCTATATATTTGTGCTGCGTGTGAGAATGCCTGTTCAGTGTTTGCAACAGCAAGTATTAAGCATGGTTATTCTAGATGTTAAAGGAAAAATTATATTTTCTCTTCCAGCAGTTTTATTTTACTACTTTTTCTTAATGTCATATGACTATATATTGCAGTCTTTTGATTAATTGCTCTTGGATGTCAATGGGTATTAGCTAATATTTGGTTCTAAATTCTCAGGGATTTAAAGGCATTACAAAAATCTGTACTCAGTGTTGCAAACATCACTATCATGATGTTGAAGTACATACAACTGAGCACAAATAATCATGTGGACCAGTCGTATATTTTTAATTAACATAAAGTCCAAGATAAATAGGTTATATGAATTTCATTTAGAATGTAGTCTAAAGTAGTGGGTTTTTAAAAATTTTCTCCTGCATTCTCTAAACTAGGTAACCTCACTAATATTTTATGCATGAAGCTGTTTATATTTCCCCAGCCTGCAACTGTACTATTTCCTTCTTGAAAATAATTCTGACTACATCCTACCCAGGCTTAGTCCTAGAAGGACATTGTTTTTACACATGCAAAAAAACCTGCTGAACTGATAAGCATATTTTGAAGTCTTTTCAAGATCAGAGTTTTTACAGACAGTAACTTCACATTCATGACTGGCATGTTAATTTAACTCATTAATATCTGATGCTTAAGGAAAGCTAAATTTTAAAATGTAGCAAAAGAAGGTAAAACTAATCATTTTAGAATCCATTTTGTCATTTTCAAATGGTGCCAGACGGGCCCCATGTGACTGGTTCATTATCAGAGTATTTTAAAAGATAATGTAACATTGATTCTATTTTCTTTTTTGTTTCAGAGGCTTTGGAGACACTAAAGACCTATTTTTAAGATTTCCCCTGCCAGGAGGGTTAACATGTACTTTCAAAAATATTACAACAGAGGTTCATGGCTCTACAGTGTATCGCTACCTGCAAAATAATCAGTTTCATTTCTCTATGTCAAAGGAATGTATGGTCTTCCAATCCATAATTGCTGTAGAGTTAATGAGGAACGTGCTTTACGCAAATGGTAAAGTTGCAAAAATACAAGCCCTATTGGAAAATCACTTCTTTTTTTTATTGCATGTGGAACTTCTAAGTGCTAGGAAAGGAAATTGAACTGTAGAAAGAAGGCAAAATCATGTAGAGGAAGAGGGGGAAATCTAGAAAAGCAACTGGTAGCAGAGAAACTAAGGCAGCCTTTGAGAGTTTTGAAGGCAGCTTTCCTTTGTTAGGAATTTATTTTTACACGTATGCAATCTGATATTGCCTGCCATTTTATTGGAGTCATGAGAGTTCCCAGCTCTTATCTTCTGCTTCCTTGTTTCCCCCCTATAGTCTATTTTGATTGCCTTTGCCATTCCCACTCTTTATCTTCTCACATCCCTTTTTTTCCTTCAGTACAAATTTCTTGCAAAAGGATGTGCTGCAATATTTCCAATGTAGGTTCTGAAGTATTATTGACTTTCCTCTTCATTGCACCTTGGAAGTGTGGCTGTTTTGGGAAGGTGAGTTCTGTGGCCTTCTCTACCATCTACAGTGGACTGGTGGCTATCACCCCATGTCTCATGGTGGGGACAGATACACATTGGGCTAATTTAAGGGTCTCTCCAGGAAAAGCAAACGGGTGCTTGGAGGGGATACAGTTCTTGCAGATGACTTTTCTGTTGGCAAAACAATGTAATTGCTACATAGTTAGTTTTTATGTGTTTATTTTTGAAATGAACTTCCAGTGAATTTGTTTGAGAAGTGACAGCAAAAAAATCAGAAATTTCCCAAAGGAAACGTGATCTCAAAGACCAACAAATTTATTTTCAAATTTAAAAATGCCCATATAAATTTTCCTGGTAATGCTGAGTATAGAAGAAAAAAATAAACAAGAAGCTTGAAGACTTTTATGGAAGAGAACAAGGAAGCAAGGAACTGAGCATTACAAAAAGCTCAAAATAGGGTGTATGTGGGGCATTTTTATTTTGCAACAACAATTTGCATAATAAAGGATAAACTGACAAAAGAAGTGATTTAAAACAAAAAGGGTTAGTTGAATAATTAAAAAGCACATTATAACAACCAAACTTAAATGTAGAAAGATGAATAGTTCTTACATGCTACAGTGAGGCGGTACATAAAATCCTCAGATAGAAGCAAAGTGAATATGAAAATAAACTGCTAAAAAAAATCATGTTTTCAAGGGGTTTTCTTGGGAAGACAGAATTGCATACCTGCATGTATGCGTTTTTTTTACAGAGTAATTTATATTTCTATCTCATATATCTGCCCTAAGGTTCTAACAAATACAAGTGGGAAAATATAATTAATATAGAATTATAAAACCAACTGCGAAATGTATTTTCTTTATTTCCTCATGATAACTGGAAAGAAAGAAAAGCAAAAGGTACGACTGACATTCCTTGTTTAATGCAGCTTACTTAGTGACTGGCATAATGATAAGTGATGGTAATTTACCTTAAAAACCTTAATGAGTGGATCATTACTATAGAGAAATGGGAAGAAAACTTTAATCCCACAGAGGCAGAGCTCCATGGTTGGCTGTGCAATAACCAGACAGAACTCTGAATGAGATTCCCAAGCTTCTGTTCCCTAGATAAAATTTTCTCTCACTCCACTTTTGCAAAGGTAATGAGGAGGTAATGAGGCTTGACTTGAATTTTTTCAGCACTTGATTCCCTTCATTCCCCAGCAGGTTCCCATAGGATAGAGTAAGATGTTGGATTTATATAAAAGCTGTGCTGATAGATAGGTGGAGGAGGTGAGCCATGCTATTTGGTTTTGGATTCTATCTGTATGAGAAGGGGTTCAGATAAATTTTCAGTTCTTTCAGCACTGTCAATTCACTCTGATAGTTTCCACAGAATAAGACAATTTGACGACATGCAGACCTTGTCAGGGTTGTTGACTGTTTATTTTGTCACTTTACTGATACTAAACACTGACCTTTCTGTGCCACCTTTTCTTCCTCTTTTTTCCCCATTTTTCACTAACTTAGTGCACACATCTGAGTAAATAATAAAACCCAAAAAGGTAGGCAGAATTGTTGTATTAGATCATTAGCTTAATTTGAGCTGAAAGGTCTTTGTTGTAAGTTGGGGGTGGGAAGGGACCTGGGGACCTTTGCAAAGTATTTTGCTGGCAAGCTTGTTGAGATTTGATTGCCTTTGTTGTGATAATCTGAAATTAATTTGCACTTGAACCCATCTTTCTTCTGGGCTCAATTTAAACACGGTTATAATTATGCGCCCTGCATGAAATTGAGAACAGACACTGATATGACAAGTCTGAATTTTTTAATTCCCCAGGTACTAAAGGCTTTTTTCCCCACTTATCTCACAAGGTAATAAAACAAAATGTTCCAGTGAAGCACATGCTTAAGAGAGAGGTATTTGCCTGAGGGGAAACAGTAATAATCAGTGTATTGCTACACATTTACTCATGTACTTTCTCAGTAGGTCAATCTCTTTCTTTTAAAGTGATGTTAAACTTCTGCTAATATTGGTTGATTTGTACCTGGTACAATATTAAAAAAAAAGTAGAAATGATATGTTTTATTCTATGTTAGCAGCTTCTCATTTAAAAGGCTTTTTCTCAAATATTCATTTTTGATAGATATTTTTTTAAAACCCCACTATTGAAGACTACCTCCTAACATCCACAATTGATCTTAGCAGTGCACCTTTCTTGTTCTCAGTATGAGCTGTAATATCCTTATCAGCATTCTTTTAGTTTTAACCCAGATTAGTGTTTTTGGTGAGGAATCTCATTAACTACAGTAAGCCCATCTTCTTTTGTGATTTCCTTTGGAATTGTAATGTACGAAAAGGCCACCAAGGTCAATGCCCTGGGCATGAATTCCTCTTTAAATCATCATTCAGCTCAGAGTAACAACATTCTCCTTAGAAATAGACATTTTGAAAGATCTGGAACAAACTGCTCAGTTTTCTTCGAAGTGAAAAATCATAAGGAAGAGAAGCATAGGAAATTAAGAGCATAGGAAATTAAGTGTAGGGATCTGCAGAATAACTGTTTGTTAAATACATTCATTTCCTTTTAGCCAGTGTAATTCTTCTTCTCTCTGCCCTCTAAATTTATGTACTGTGTCTTTTTGATTGAAGAAGAGGATGTTTTTGAGTTAAATTACCCTACATTTTAGCACTGGTTTTGAAGGTATTAATGATGCTACAGTGTTACATTTTTTAAGCTTTAGTAACAGTAATTTTTCTCTCCCCAACCCTGTAGACTGTGTTCAGTTGAGTTCCTTGAACAAATTCAATAATTAAAAATATCCTGTGTAATTTATGAGGAAAGCAATGGTGTTATTTCTGCCATATTATTTTACTAATAGGAACTTAAAAAATAAGCATGGAACACGTGCTGGATATTTCACCATTCTCATTCAAGTCTTTACTGCCAGTGCATAAAAACAAACTAAGTGAAAGAACCGACTAGCTCCTCATTGCGGTTAAAAAGTGGAGCTTGGCCCCTGCCTCTTTAAAGGAGTCACTATTCATTTGAATACTTTTTGGAAATTTACTTAATTTTAACTAATTATGGTTTTCATACTGGCTGTGATTGAAATTAAAATGAATTGAATTGAAATGAAAAATTAAAATAGGTGGTGTAAAGTGAAGATTTATCCTACTCTGCCTTATAAAAGGAAATCTTGTGACCATTTAAAGATAAGGAGAAAAGCTAGGAAAGGTAATATGCAGAGTCATTACTTTTCTACACTGAAGTTAGTGTTGGTTGCAGTTAGGTTTGCCAGAAAAGTACTTTTTATTTTAAAACTTGTGTATTCTTTTTCTTTTTTCCTAAATACCAGTTTGCTGAGAGGATTAAGGAGTGGAAATGGTGTTAGCTAATTTCAGTGAGGGTGGACCCATGCAAAATATAGTGTGACAGTGGACATTGACACTGCATCTTTTTTTTTTTTTTTTAATTGAAATATCAACATCACAAGTCCATGAAGCTGATTTCCTAGATTGGGCCCCTATGCACAAAATCTTTTTTAAAATTCTTAAATGCATCTTCTACTGTGTTCCCTGAGTCTCTACCCTTTTGTTCAGAAAACAGTTTAGAAACAGTGGGAAAACAAGCCAACCATACAATAAACTTCTTCGTCCACAACATGCCTATCAAACAATATAGTAGTTCAAAGCAGTAAAAAGTCACTACTATGGAGAAATGCATAGTCCTCCATATCTTGAAACCTAGGAATCCCATAGTATCTTCTGATCCTAAGGAAAAAATATTTTTAGCATATGAACAGCTACAAGACATCTAAAATGCACAAATAATAATATGGGATGACACACTAGGAGAGAACGTATGATAAGAACCGTGTGGCCACACATGGTGTGGTACATTTTCACCCCTCAGTTTATGTGTTTTGCTTTCCACTTCCACATTTTCTGGTGACTTTATCTAGTCTCGTTCAATCATGCTGTGCACATCACAGTCACTTACTGACAAGCAGCCCTGGCTGAAGCATTCAAAGAAACAACCTTCCACAAACAAAGCAGGGCAAGTCCTGTTTCTCTTAAGATAAAATCTGCTGATCTCATTATTGATTGTCTGCTTTCAGGGGTTTTGTTTCCTGAAAGTTTGATATGGGGCAACAGAGGTGACAAAAGATTGGCACTGCGACCTGGAAATTAAATGGTCGACTATTAGATCAACGTCAAATAGGGTGAGGCTGAAGTGTTTGGCAAAAGCATTAGATGCTGTCTTGACTTAATCTCTCTCTCCCTCTTTCTCTCTCTCTCTCCTTTATCTTGAATCTGTTTTGAACCCTCCCAGGCAATTTACTATACTTGTCATTGATTTTTATCACCTAGTGTGCCCCTATGAAGAATTACTTTTTGAATGATAAATCAGCTTCCCCATTTATACAATTGTATGCCTCACCTTAATGTGAAAATAGGCACTGAAAGAAAAAAAATATAGTAAGTGTTAACATTAGTCACTGACCAGTGGAACCCTTGTGATTTTGAAAGGAGCACCAGATTTTCTTTTATTATGGAGGGTATAATTGTACAAGAAATAAATGATGAGCCCTCTCTTTTATTAAACTCTAACTGCTAAGAAATAAATTACAGTGGCAAATTACAGCCAGGGTGCTAGAAGGAGAAAAAAAAAAAAGAATATAATTCTTCAGTAAAGTGAACTTGTAATTGCTATCCAGTGTTTTCTGCAAATAGGTAGCCTATAACATGCTCAGATGTACTCTCCCTTACACAGGTGTTATGGTCTGGGTATGTGAAAGGTGTTTGGAGAGAGATCACAGTAATGATAAGTAATAGACTGAACTTTTCTAGTAACCCTTCCTCATTCTCCAACTTTCTGGTCATTCAACTGGCCTTTGCCTCATGTATATTATATAATAACAAATCTATCATGCTGGTATTATAAAAATTGATACGTATTCCCTACAACATTTAAAAAAAAAAATCTGGTTTATGATGCAGACTCACTCATTTGACCACCTGAATGTGTGATCTCTGACCCACTATGGGTTGGTCAAACACAGGGTTAATCTTTAGTCAAATCCATAGTGCATGCATGCGTAGGAGTCCACTTCTCCAAGAGACAACTTTAAGAAAACACTGATCTAATTCCCTTTTTTCTCCTGTCTGAAGAATAGAAGAGGGAAGGAAATGGTTGAAGGTCTTACAAACCCTAACCAGAGGAATCAAAAATTAAAAGTGAAGAGATTGTAAGAGAAATTTTGCAGAGTCTGTAACAATTGCATAAGAGTGGATGGCTTTATTTTATCACTGAGAAGGAAAGTATTTCTGAAGGTTTCCCTACCAACTTCTCTCTAGAACATACATTAGTGCTTCAAATACATTGTCACTGAACTTTTTTTTGAAAGTAATATTACTCAAAATTTAATTGAGAATTTTATTTCAGTAGCTCTTTCAGACACCCTGGTTGTATTAAATGTAGAATATCTATGTATATTGGTTATAAGATGTCAGCACTAGTAGTAGAAATTGTTGTTTGGGATGTTAAAGTGGTGATACAGTAACAGTGACAACTTCAGAGCTCTCTGATGTGAAACTGTCTTTTAACTGCTAATCTCTTGGATCAATATGTGTTGCATTGATTCACTCTGTTCTAGAGTAACTCAAGAGTGTGCACATACTCATCAATCTCTCCTAGCCACCTCTGCTCTCACCATTTGTTATATAGGGAATGAAGAACATTTAAAATGTTCCATTTCTAGTCTGTAGAACATTTTGTCACTATATTCTCTCAACAGCTCTGGTTTTCTTATTCTGAGGCACTGAATTCTTCATTTTTCTTGTTTCCTTGACAAGAAGAGCAATACAATTCTTTTCCAAAATGAACAATTAGAATCACACTTCAGTCCTTTGAACCAGTACATAAAGGTCTGTAGTCAAGTTGCCTATATATTCTGCCAGCCTGCAAGCACTCACAGGGCTTCTAGGCATTCTGAAGTTTAAAGCTTTGTATTATATTGCATGTGTCATCCTGCAGAAGAGGTACTGATTCATGTAGGCTTTTTATGCATCCAAATCCAAGGTCATGCAGAATTTCTCTTCCTTTTTTTCTAGTAAGTGCAATTGTGTATCAAAAACTGCTGGAAAAACTTACCATAATCCTATTTAAAATTATCCTATAAACAGTTGAAAGCCATTCCTTTGCAACAAAATGTTAAAAACTAAACCAAGAACTGCAAACTAAATCCCCAAATCTTTTCTTATGGTTATGTAGTTTAACTAAACTCTTGTCTTCCTCTGCATTCTCTTATATGGGGCAAAAAGTAAATCCACTTGCTAAGCAAAAGAAAAATATGTCAGGTAGTCTGAGTAAGTCAGAGTACCTTGGTTTCCTCAGTCAAATATGATGCCATTTCTTTACACTATGTTAAATCTGAAAGAACTTAGATTTGGGGTTTGAGAATGTGTAGAAAGGTTATGTCTGTCCTGCCTCTAACAGATAAAAAAAAGGTAGAACATTTTGAGTTGTCCATAGCACCAAATACACTGAGTGAGTAGTGATAATGCATGTGATAATGCACTTTCAGAACCTGACCCCTCTGTGGATGGGCAAAGGTGCCATTTCTTTCACCTCCAAATCCCATGCTTCATTTTTAGCTAAGCTGTATCAGAATTTCACAGCTTTTTTTTCTCTGTTTTCTAATAAACTTATCAGTCAATTCCATATAATGACATTGGACAGCTAAAACATAGAATACTTAAGGTGTGATTGGGAAAACTAAATACTATCATCCAGATAACAAGTTAGGGAGTAACTATTTATGGTCTTATGCCTACAAATCTGTGAGGGCATTTCCCTTAAGAAAGGGAGGAATGGCAAGCAGCTGAGGACAGATACTTCTTAACCTCACATAACTAAAGCTAGGACACAATGTCTGCTGTTGCATGTCACCTGTAATGAAATATCTTTTGTGTACTGGGCCCTTCAGCAGAACTGATGTGGTGGTTATGCTGCCCCCAGAAATGGCCTCTGGGACCACAAAATTTACCTGTAGGAGGAGGGTGGATTGTCAGACCTTTAAATTGACACACTGGTAAATTTCCTGTTAAGGATACATTTTTTTAGTCTATATTGTTTGTGGAACTTACTGGAATCAATAAGTATGAGTAATTTCCTTACTTGCAGCTATAATTTATGAGGTATAAATTCTGCCTTTTACCCACTACCCATGCCAGTGCTGACAGGAATCCCAAGAGCACCCAAACTAGGGCAATTTTTTAAATATAATAGCATAGTTGTAAAAATGTAGGAAATAATTCCTTCTTTTTGACTTGCATATATACTTGCACATTTGTTATGTGCTTTAGAGGAATCTTGAAGCTTCTGTATGTTTTTACTGGCTGAGGCTAGAACTTCAGAGATTGCCAGATCTCGACTTGAGACAAAATTGAGATTGCATCTCAAACTGCCTACTTATCAAGTTTGTGGGGTTTAGGATTCACCTATGGCAGCTGAATTCTCCTTCAGGCTGAGAAAGTTGTGGGCTGATTTTCAAAGTCTTGGTCCTGGTGTTTTGTGGTGAACTCAAACAGTAACTTGGTAAGCCATTCTGATGCTGAGACACTCAAAAATGGCATGTACAGAACCTGTCTCCAGGACCTTGTCTTCAAGCATATGGGCTCTCATATATACCCTTTTGAGAATTTTAAAATATAAATTTCAAATGGCTATAGTCCGCATGTGTAAAATAGGTTTCTGTTTACATGTAGTTCACATGTTATAAAGCATATAGGCAGATGATATAGCCTTATATTAAGAAACATTGGACCTCAAACAGCCCAAATGTTTTCCATGGGAGTTTTTAGTCTGTGATATACTGCTCATCATTTATTACTATATCTTGTTTTCATTTTAGATTTTCCACAACAGCACTGCTATCAGTGTATACAAGGAGTTGGTACAAAGTCGGTTATTCTGTTTTAAGTGGAAAGGCTTGTACTTTTTGTTAGTTTGTTTATTTTAAATAGATCATGATGTGTTCTTGTGGGCACATTTCTGATCACAGACACTTCAAGTAGTTGAGAAAGTAAAGTTGGAAGTTTTGCTTGGCATAAGGTTTTTCTAGGCAAATCCATCAGCTCTGCTCACTAAAATTAACCTCTTCAGAAAGATTTATTGGCTATACCATCCTTGTCCCCATGGGGGGACCTGATCCCCAGGGCAGTGACTGCCCTGGCTGCCCCTGACTCCCTGGCCTGTGCTGCATCCTCACACAGGGAATAAAGGATTGACTCCTGCACAGAAATATCTGAATTAAGTAGTAATTTGTAATTTATGGGGGATAAATTCCTTTGTACAGCAAGCCATACCTATTTCACACAAATTCACCTGTTGGACCAATACATACTCTTAGTAGATCTATTGTGCTCCATTGTGGATGGCAACACCATAATAGCAAAGAAAATACATTTAGGATGTTTTCTTCTGACGATTACATGACTGCATATAGTGACTTGCACAAGATGTCAGAATAAGTATTTTTTGAAAGAGTAACAGAGTCACATGTTTTTGCTGGGGATAAAGAAATGAAAATGCTATTTTTGGCCAGCAGGGGAGAGATCAATGGATGACAGACTTGGAGCTGTATTTCACATTTTTCCTACCTAATGAATATATGTTGAAAGGAAAAATTCTATACTTTTAAAAATTATGTTGCTTATATTTTAACTGTCTGGGTTCTTACTAGAAGAAAACAATGTGTAAACATTTAAAAAGTTGAGAAAACTCTCAATTTCAGCAGTAGACATATTTTTAAAAGGCTAGTATTTTCCTATCAAGGATTCTTGTATTTTTATAAACAATTATTTAATATACTTTCATGCTCTTTTGAACAGTGTAGGAGGATTTCTTTCATTTCTGATCTTATTATGATCTTGGACTAATTAATTTCAGATTGTGTGCATGATACATTGCTGTAATTTCAGAACTTGAAAAAACTATTGGGGAAGGAAGGTAGTGATGAACCAGCTGCTGCTTCTGCAGGCATAAAAGTCAAGAGCTTTGTTATCCCTCAGCCAAAGGTAAGCACACCATTAACTTCATGCCTACTGAAATCTGTCAACTGATTTTGGTAGATGTGGATCATCCTGCCATCAGGTCTCCACTGTTTGCAAGACCTAGTAAAATAAGAGGATAAAGGCTGTCTGAAGAAGAAAGTCATCAAACAACAAAAAAAAGAGCGTGATTTGATCCATTCAGGAAAGAAGGGCAAATATAGACAAACTTTGGCTTTGAAGGTTGTGACTGACCTCAACAGAACCAAGCAGAGTAAACCATGCACACAATAAGCAGATGAGTTGAAAAGCACTAAGAGTGTAGAAATTCCACAGTACTGGGCATGGCAATTGTTTAGATGTGCACACTGGCTCCGCCACTATGCGTATTTGTTTTGCACTGGCTCCTGTTGTGCTGCTTCATGCATGCATTGTATGGGACCAGAAGGGAACAGAGAAGACAAACTACTCCTGTTGTCTGTTGTCCTTCTCTTGGCAACTTCTTGGAATTACTGAGAGATGCAGGGTGGTTCTTCATCTTTCATTCTACTCCCCCTCTGCCTTGTGTATGTTTGTACTGTGCTTTCCCCAGTGACAAAATGCTGAATAGCTCCAAACACATATTTCCTTGTATTTTCTGACTATGGATTTTTGGCTTCCAACAGTACATGGTAATTACAGCCAAGAAGGAAAATAATATCCTTTAGATGTGATGTTCCACTAGTAAAGAGTCGATTTCGTTTATCCAGCTGCAAATTGTTTTGGACTGTGAATTATGCAGATTGTGCAATAAAGGCATATAACACTCATGTCACATGTCCCTAGAAAATGGATCTGTTTTATAGGGATATAACTCAGTTTGAATGTGGTCCTTGGTATTCCTCACTGGTCTCTACCAATTCATTAGTATTTAAATTTATGTTAATTTCATCAAGGTGTGAAAAGATCTTTTTTTGCATATACATGAACAAACGATGTTACTATTCAACCAGTTATTTTCCTTTTTTTCTTTTTTAACCCAGGAGAAGCTTGTTATATTAACAGAAAAAGAGGAGATAATAAAAGACCATTTTTGAAGACTCAGGGAATGTAGCCACTGAATCTGTTTTTGAAGGAGCTATCCAGTACTTTCTTTCCTGATCTGAGTGAAAATTTTGGATGGTATCTTCATGGCACATTGCACTTTCAGAAAATATATATATATGTGCAATATAGAGAGAACTATGGGTTAGCACATTTGTATTAATCTATAAAGTTACCATCCTGGGACATTTCAGTGTTACACCTTAAGTATGAAGATTCTATAGAACAGCAATTGTGCTGGTGGAATGTATAAATATTTGTTACATTTCAGAGTTGAATAAACAGTGGATGTTTAAGTTTTTAAGGTACATATTTTGTTCAGAAGTGACCATGCAAATTAAAAATTTAAAGGAAGTAGGTCACATCTTTGATGATTGAAACATAGCTGATGAAACACTTATGATTTTCTGTTAAAACTATTGTCAATTTAAAAAAAAAATTAGAAAACATTTTAAAGAATATTTAACTTTTGTAACTCCCTTTTAATGTTGTCTGCTACTAAAGTGAATTTCTGGAATAAGGTGCTATTTCTGCTGGGCCAAAACAATTAATCATCCTTCTATATGGAATTAGTATTTATGAAGTATACCCTTTTGCTGACTGAATGAAGACAAAAGGTATATTCAGTGCATTTCCAAAGACCTTTTAAGTGGCTCAACAAAGCACATAATGCAGGCCTTGTCTTACAAGTCTGTGATGATACAGTTTAATAGTGTTATAAGGCTATGGTGGTGTGTAGTTGTCACGATGGTAGATTGTGCTGGTCTGTATAGATTTACTGTCATTCTTTAGGCTTTTCATACATGACAGAGGTTGTCTGAAGCACAGCAGGGACATGAAGCTTGCAGGGGTTAAGTGTTACTTGCCTCCTGGCTTGCTACATAGTCCTCCCTGCACACATACAGAGATGAGGCGCAGGGTACATCCGTCACTAGGCCGATGACATGATGGATTACTCATGTCATTGTCAGTACAGTCAAAATCACTCTGTTGCCGATAAGGTGGCCCCTTTTCTTTACTCTGGTTGAGTGATGCTATTTTTCCCTCTGGTTTTAAAACTGTAGCTCCCACAAACATCCCTTAAATCAAAGATGGAGAAGACTATTTTTAATTGTACATAGTAGCTTTGGGCCATAGGAGAAAAATTCCTTTGAAAATTACTTTCAAAATAGACAGATGTGTATCAAATGTTTTGCATCATTTGACTTCTGATCCTGAAAATAAAATATTTCAAGACAGACAATGAATGCTTTTCTGAACTCATTCTTCCTCACGATTTATCAAGAGAGTTTGAATTGTTAGCATCACTTCCTGATTCTTTTTCTCTGTGTGAGGAGAGAGACAGCTATCTTTGTAATGGCACTGGAAGAGGATAAAGTACTGGAAAATGGCAGGACTTTGGAAATGTTTGTATGGGAGATTTGGGAGAGCTGTGCAGTGCAAATGAAAAATTCATCAGGGGCCCTAATGCTGCTTGGCTCTTAGCTAGTCACAAACCCTTTTGCGTGTAGTGTCTGATGCTGCTGTCTTTCCCCAGCTGGTTCTGGGAAACCTAAAGGGGGTGACCTGAGGGACAGACAGTAAGTACAGCTTGGACAGGAATTCTGAAGTCTTAGCTGTAGAAAAGGAGTGCTGAGCACAACATTTATTTTCCTGGAGAATTACTCTCAGAGAATTCTATGTGAGCTCATAATTATCACCACAGCCTTTCTTGACACATTTTTGCTCCATAATGCCTTTTCCACCATGTCCCCACAAGCCTAAAGGTGTTATTAACACTTGAACTCTCTCTTTGCTTAAGTTTTGTGAGAAATAAAGATGATCCACAAACAGGCAAGTATGTTTGGCAGACAAATGGGAAAGAGCCTTGTTGGGCTTTTGATACCACACAAGAACCGCTTCCATCCCACAATGAATATTATCAGGCTTTCATGGCACACAGAGGTGATGTTCCATTCACAGTAGCATGGTAATAATTCAGTCTAATTGTTTCTTATATTCTAATCCTGAAGTCAAAAGTTCTACTGGAGAAATTGTGCTTGCATAGTCACTGTCTGGTTACTCAGGAGAAGAGATTTGGAAGAAGCATATGCAGTTATATTTTTAACTGCAAGAATATTTTTTATATTCAAGCCCTTTTACACTGTGTGCTCTCTATCTGAAATATATAGCATGATTTTCAACCCACTGCACTTTCCATTTTATTTATCTTTTCATTCCACTATATGTACATGTACATGCCATACAGAGCATAAACATAGTGTGTTGTCTTTATATATTGTCTTTGCAAATAATCATAGATAGCAAAAAAATTACTAAATTAGTTCTCTCTGAAACCCAAACATTCTTTCAAAAAACACATGATCACATTCACCAACTAACAAGAAAATCTTTTTACAGAGTCTACATGGCAGCTGACTTAAAAATAGAACTGAAAGTTTGTGCATGCATATCAAGAGTACAAAAGATACATACTCTCCCATGCTTACACACCCACATATGCTGATACATCTAAATAGCTTTGTTTTGAAGTTGGAATCAGATTTAAATGGAAAGTTATTGAAGAGAACTGTGTGGTCTGAATTTTAATCCCTGAACCCACCGGCTTCTTTTTTTATTGCATGTGGTGTGGCCTTGAATTGCAGAATGTTTTAAACATACATAATGAGCTCAGTGTCAAACTGTTGAGCCTTTTGTCTTTAACAATAAGCACTTAGCTCAACTAAATGAATAGAAATTGCTTTAGTGAATTACAAAAGCCAAGGTTTTACAGTGCACTAATACTGACATTAATTAATGTAGACATTGTCATATTTTACAAATATATGGGATTAAAATCAACTGTTAAAAAAATGCAGCAGACATTAGTAAACAGCACAAATTTCAACAGTCAAAGATGCTGCATAAAAGTATTTCTTCCACCATGAGTAACACTTTTTTTCTGATTAATTTGCATTTATATGGGCTACATTTAGAACATATATGGTACTGGTTGAATGGCAAGAATCAGAAAGAAGTAATGTAAACAGTATGTGAAATTTCCCTAATTTGGAAAGAGATTAGATCTCTAATTCATAACAGAAACTCTCTCCTAGCATGTTTCATAAAGGGTGCTTGCAACAGGATGACTTTTCTAATATTAGAAGAGATCTTATTTTCTTTCCCCAAAATTGGGAGGAGTATTCAGAAATTTACAGTAAATGGCAATTCATCCTTTAGAAATTCCTTCAACCTACTATTAGAGTTGCTGCCAGAGATCTGAATGCTTTTGCCTAAATCTCTGTAATCCAATAAGCTTTTGTGTTTAGCAGCTTGTTTTGAAACTTGTATAGCACCCCAGCCTGTGTCTCTGTATGTTCGTTTGCAGGCAGGTGAGTGCCCGAGGGCCTGATTATTATTCAAGCCAGGAGGCCTTCACAGCCCCAACCAGAATGTAATTTGTAATTAACTGTCATTTACTTCTGTCTGCAATGACTTGTTGTTCAAAAGACAATGTATTTGAGCTGGTCACTAGCTTGTCTTTGTTGTGGATATGATGTCTTTCAGATCCATTTGTATTCATAATGTTTAGAAAACTAAGTACTTTCACTCTTGAAACCAAGGCAGAAAGGGGATTTCACTGATTTTTCCTAAATAAATCAGGTGTATGCAATGAATACTTAGGTATGTAAAATGAAGTATTTGATGCTCTGTGATGAGTTTCTGGGCAGAATAGTTATATTCATGTGAAATATATTTAATTGAAGTCTGTTAGAGATAGAGCATTCATGATTTGAACTTATTATAGTTAAGATCTGTAAAATGAAAGTGCATATTTAAGTTGTGGGAATTCTTCTTAACACGTTTTAAACATCACAACTGTATTTTCTCACTGAAGCGGGACCACTAATGTATTCTGTGAATGTACCCATATCATGAATTTGTAATTGTCCCCATGGTAATCTTTTGTTAGCTGAAATAAACAAAAGAATAACATAATATTCACATTTATTTCTTTAAGGATTGTGCTTCGAATTATTATTGACATAATTTTAATTCACAAACAGTAAAAAAAAAAAAAAAAAGAAAAGCTTTTTTTCTGTTTAAACTCTGTTTCATGAACTTCTCCGTGAGAAATCAAACATGACATTGGGCAACAACAAGTATCCACACACAAAGCCACTTTAAAAATAGGTTAAACTTATCTGATTCTGACCTTTAGCTCAGCCTTAAAGTGCTATACTGCTATTTTGCCAGAGCAGTTTCATCTCTTTTGTCGCTGCTGCTGTCGCTGTTAGTGTTGCCTCTTCCACCATCACAGGTGCCATTGCTGCGCATCCTCTGCGGCAGGCGGGGTGAGAGGCCCCCGGGCAGGAGGAGCAGGACACCCCCAAGCCCAGCTGCTCCCCAGCCCCTGTGCCGAAAGGGAGCACCTCCCTCTGCTCCCAGCAGCTCTCGGCCTGCCCGGCGTTTCCCAGCGCTATCATGTCGGATTGCATATTCTGGGCAGTATACACCGGTCAAGGGGATGCATAAAGAGGCTCAATGGCATTCTTTTGTCATACTTAAAAGGCGGGGTGGGGGGGTGGCTTGGGGAGGGTGGCTGGAGAGAGAAGAAAGAGAAGAAAGAGCAATGTCTATAGGAACAGCTTTCCCCCCATGGTGATTTGCATAAAGTTGGATTAAGCAGCGCTTCAAGCCCCCAAAGGCTGATTACTTACACTGGGCCTTATTAATTATTTCCTTCTTTATTTGAAACAATTAAGGGGAGAAAATAAACACTGTGTCGCTATCTCTTTAAGATCGGGAGCAATAAAAGCGTAAGATCTCAAAGAAAGCCTGCTTTCTGTGGAGTGTTTTCTGCTCTCGCCAGCGACGTCGGGGCTAGCAATTCCCATGTGTTATCAAAAGAGACAAGAAGCAGCAGGCTTTAGCACCTAGCTGAGCGGGATTGCTACATGCCACTCTAAGTGCGATTAAGCTTCCTTTAGTGCACCAGTGACATCACTGATGGCTCAAAGCTGCAGCTACTCAAGAGTATTAGAATGCATTTCATGCTTGGCTTACTCAAAACTGCAGAGCTAAAATTTACACCTTATTTGATGTTCTTCTCCCTGCTGTTAATTGGTAAAGGGATCTCTGACCCTTTTGATCTCTGCTACAATCCTCTAAATGCCCAGGTCTGCTAAACTGTTCAGCAGGAGATGCTCAGCAGTTGCCCAGTAATGTGAAGTCTTTTTTTGGCTTTCGTGCCTTTGGTTTACATCCAAGTTGCACAGAAATAAGAGATGACAGTTGTTATAGATATGCTGGTTTAATTACTTGTCAGCTTAGAGCTGATATCTCGGCTAGCCAACGTGGAAGCTTAACTTTCTTCTAGTAGCTTAAAGCATGACCAACTGCTAGTGCTTTTGTATTTAGCTTTAAAACTCTGGATACATTTAAGATAAAAAATAAAATAGAGGAAGAGCCTTTTTGATTTACTTGAGAAAGTGATCAGCTTTTGGTGTGCTAGATTTCATGTAGATCTTAAGTAATATAAAATTATTTGGTTTTATTTATATCTAAGTGGATATTGGACTTGTTTTTATTCCGATTCATAATTGCATGGGGAATACCAAATACACTTTCCCCCTGCTACCTTTGAAATGGGAGATTTAAAATCTTTATGGGAATTAAGGAGAGGTGTATTGTGTTGACTCGACTACAAATATTACTATACAAAATTTTACCAGCTTTCCTTGAAGAGGCATCCCTTCAAAAGGAGCCTGGTGCAGATAATCTTAATGTATATATGACTAAAAGCGATTAGCATGCACACACCTCTGCATATGGCTGAATTAATTGCACAGAATACTGTGAATTTTAATGGCGGTGAGGTAACCATTAAGCACCTTTGAAGAATTTGCTTAGTGAAGAACAAATGAGGAATACCCTAATAATTGTTGCCTATAGGTGAAGGCTGGCTAAAACGTGACCTGACAGTCGAGACACCATACTCTCCCCCTCCAAACCCTGTCAGAAGTTTTTAGTGTTTATCCCAGGCTTTGTTATCCACCAAGATACATAGTTTCCATTGAAGTGAAACAGATTATTGGTTACTATAGTTTCCCTATTGCTCAATTCAGTGCTGTGAAAAGCCAGGGACAATAGGTTTAAAAGTCCAGTTAGGACAAATAAATCCATGTAGAGAAGAATGGGAGAGAAGATACCTGTTCTTCTGTCTTTGATGTATTCTTTATTTTGCAGGATAGAAGGGGAATTAGTGGAGGGTTAATTGTTCGGTGCTTAGAGCTCTGTCTTTCCAGTTTACTGCAGAGTGAAATATAGTGCTATAAAGTCAAAGTGAATATTGTTTGACTTCTTCCTTCCCCCCTCCTTTCCAGTTTTCAAAATGTGCAATATACTGTAGCTATGCCGTGGAGACAGGAATACAGATTTCTGAGTTTAATCTCTGGCATTATGTTTTCCCTTCACCCAGTCGCATCTATATAGTGTTTCCATGCCAAAATGGTAAGAGGCATTTTCTTAGATTCTGAGAAAATTACTCCACCTGGAATTTTGAGGTTAAGCTACAGAAAATTTACATTAAGGAAAGTAAAAATGTCAGCTTTCACCAGGATACATCAAGAACCAACCATCTGAGCACACTGGCAAAATTAATGTATTCTAGAAGGCCAACACACAAATGTTAAGAGGGACTTGATGATACTGTGCAGATTAAAGCAGTGGCTTTTGTGTCTCTGGAAGCTATGTTTGCATTCAGCCCAGTATGACTAGGAAAAAAGTTAATTTGATTTGATAACTGAAAAGGTCACACATTTTGTTCAGCGCCTTGCATGCTTTTTTTCCTTAACTAGATTCTCTATTTCAGTCAGAGCTCACTTCTATGGATTTCTACTTTGCTTTAGCCCTTGTTGAATCCTGCCAAGAAACAGGTTGTGGACAGCATTCTACATGCGTAATACAATAGCAAAATGGAAAACCAGTGAAGTCAAACTGTGTTCCAAGCCTATTTGGCTTCATTTATCCTATATTTCTCATTCTTCTGTGTGAGTTCATGGGGAAAAAGTGTGAAGGGGAACAGAGTTAATCAAGCTCGGTCTGCAAAATAGAGTGCAGGTAAACTACAGGAAAGCTTAAATATTGGCAATCTCTACCAAAAGTGCAACCTTCTTCTCTGAAGGTGTTATTTGACATTGCTGAAGGTTTCATCTTGATTACTTTCAATAAAATCCAAAGTAAGGATGACTGTCTTGGCTCACTAAGCAACAAGGTTTTATCACTAATTACAATCCTTTATTACCAGTAGTTTAATAGGTTTATGATAGGTCATAAAACAATTCAGCTTGGGAGTACATAAAAGGAATAGGTTATACAGCTGTGACACCTTAATATCTATTCATTGTAATCATTTTATGATCTTTAATGGTGGCATTTTTTAAATAAGTTTGTATGCTTTTACATGAAATAGATGGCCACCAAAAATGGGAGGTGAAGGAAAATCACATAAATATAGAGTAAAATACTTAATGAGGCATTTTGAAAACTTCTAATGTCAAAAACATGTAGACTGTATCACGCATGTGGGGTCTCATTATGGGTAATTATAATAAAATTATAAGTGCTATAATAATTCTAACCTTGAAGGCACAATAAAGGATAGTTATATTTGCCTTCCTAGCCCACACATCTGAGACGTTTTCCTCATTAATTATATTTCATGTAAGTATAATTATGTAGTGTAAGACTAAAATTCAAAAGCATTTGCTAAATCACTGTTAATGGCAGCCTTATTCTTCAGAGCTTTAATATAACTAATTATATCTAAAGTTATAGGCTGAAATAAGAAATGGAAACAAAGTAAAATTTCCACTGGATGGGATTTTTTTCCCAACTGATTGTTTTAATCTGTAATGTAATTAATGAATGGGAAGTGACTTAGTAGAGAAAAAGGATTATTATTTGAAACTATAGTAAAAGTCAAACCTAATTCCTCCATTATAAGTTATTTTGACTTTGGCTTCACTAGAATCATGTTGATCTAAAACTCTGTAACACAGAACATTATGTTACAGGTTTACAGACATTTTTGGAGAGGGTGTGCCTACATAAAATATTCTGGTAGTTTCTGTAGTGCCCAAAATATTTGATTATGATAAAAATACCAAGTTGCATTATGCATTATAGCAAGAAAATAGTGTTTTGAAATGTAATACTTCATTTACTAAGATTTGTCTCATCACATTTGTTCATAAGTCTATAATTTCTCCATCTACTAATTGCTACATTAGCATTTATTGGTAATATAGTTACTTTGACTTTACCTTGAAAGTAAATATATATTCAATACCTCAATATAGAATGATTCAATACAAAGATACATCTTTTCTTCATTATGAGTATTATTTAAGCAACTATGAACAACACTATGTATTTCAGGATAGAGAAGCAAATATATTTTCACAGAAATAAAGGAGAAGAAAAATTACTCAGAATGTAATGGAAGTTTTTAAAATTTTTAGGGTAGATATTGACTTTAAAAATAATGCTTAATATACAAAGATTTTTTTTTTCTTAAAGTTCAAGCTGGAGGGGACAAATTGGAAGTTCTTCCCAATGATGAAAAGATAACTTACAAATAATTGTGAGCTGGTTTTGAAGAGGGAAAAAATACACAGTGATTCAACAGGCCCCCCTTTTATTTTTTTTCCTTTACTTACCGTAGGTTATTATGTATTTGTACAATAATGTATGTAGTTGCAGGGTGTGTGAGAGAATTTAACACACCTAACATAATAAAATATAATGTGTTTATTTTTCCCGTGCAAAAAAAAAAAATCACATATTTTTAATATATTCCCACATTAACTATATCATGATTCCAGACTTTATCAAGGTCAATGATACTGAGGTTGGGACATTTCAAAAGAATATAGTAAATCATCTTCTAATTATCACTTGATGCTGGGTATTTCATATACCTGCAGATCTATTCCAAAGTAGATATTTATATGTATGTCACTTTATACACTTTGGATGTTCCAGGCAATAAACGTTCTTCATTTATTCTTGTTCTTCAAAAAACAGTGTTTTGAAATACCTTGTAATGGAAGAGGAATACCTCAGACCGGGTAAATTTCTTCTTTCCACGGGGAGGAGAGTGGGATGTAGAAAAAAGTAAAAAGAGCAAAGTACACAGAATGGACTACATTTGTTCCATAATCCATGTAGATGCAACAGTCATCCAAACCTGTGTCACATTAGAGCACCAAGTTTCAGTTAAATTATGACCTAAAAAGCAGTGTAAGCAAGACGAACAGGTAGTCAGCTTCTTAAGTATAGTTTTGAACCAAAGCACCATAAATGTTTGTCCCCTTGTTTGCAAAAACTGCTTCATCTTTTTTTTTAGATGAAAATTACACCTGGTTAAATGGATAGGGAAAAGGATAAATTTCTGCCAAAAATCCCTTTCTTTTGATGCTGTCTTGATCAAATTTAAATTCATAGAGCAGTTAAAAACCTGAGGTCCTCTAGATTTAAACTGGAAAACAGAGGGAAACCTGCCATTTCAGAAAATTCGTCCTGTTGTCCTTATCCCCTTTTCCTTCCAGAAACACACTGCTGCAGGACTAACCTATTTAGGTGGGATTTGCAAGAGAGGATTTGAGGAATTGTACTGAGGTACAGAGCTGGTGTGGTAGTATTTGGATTTATGTTGAGGCTTTCTCATGGGATTAGTTATTAGTTACAGCTGATACAGTCTTGGTAATTTAACTACCCAGTATTTGAAACACCAGGCACCTATTTTTTTATATGTTTTGTATACTAAGAGAATAATGTTGCCAGTTATGCTCCCGGGCCTCTGTTGCGCATTTAAATAGGAAGATCTTATTGTGCTATCAGTCGCTTTTTGCACAGAATGCAATTATTAAATTGTGGTTATTCTGTTTCTGATAAAATGAATAATTTCCCTAAGCAAATAGTCAGTAATAAGTGAAACAGCTTTAATTACTTTGATGCTATAGTAACGATTTATTTTCTTTTCTTAGGTTCTCATTACTGAGGCTCTTTCTATGAAGACAAGTTGGGGGCTGTTGCTAATGGGGCATGCTGCTAATAAAATCTTTTTCACTCTTTTATTTCACATCCTACTTTGGCAGTGTTTTGACAGAGGTTTTGTGGGAACAGAATATCACAATATGCTACTATATTTTGCTTTCTGGGTCCAATTTTTGCTTTCTTTTGGCTACTTTGCACATTCTATAGGATACTAGATAAAGCCATGGGAGGGTCCAGGTGTGATAAATGTGAAGTGTTGCATAAATTAGATCCAGTGAATGATGTTAAACACTTACAAATTAATCAAAGCAGCCCCTAACTTTTCAGTGTCTGGCCCTCAGACAACAATTAAAACCCAACATTCCTAATATCTCTCTAAAGGGCATGGGCTGATCAGCAAATAATCCTGAACACCCACAGATGAAGTGAGGAGCCAGCTGAAGCAGCTGATAAGAAACATAATGTGATGCTCAAGTCCGATACCTCAAGCTGTTCTTCCCTAGAGGTTATCTGAGGGAAGACGGCAGAATGGCACTGTCCTTAAGATATCTATGTTTTGGAAGCCCCTCTTGAGCATTGTTGAACTCATGGCCTTCCACTGAGATGAACAAGGCTACCTCTTTTCAAAATGCCGTTGTCAAGATGATAGGACTGTTCTTAATATATTTATTACATTCAAACTAGTGTGCTGAGCTTAATTTTCCTGGGAGGAAATCACCTTGTTTTAATGTAACTGGAATGAATTCTCACCTGTGAGGCATAAACTGTCAGAGCTCTTTCATCTTACAAACTCTCTGTGCTTTGAGAAAAATGAAGGAATCTTCCTTCACCTAAAGAAAAGTTAATTCAACAAGAATATTCAAGTCCGGTCACTTAATGGTCTTATTTAAGAGTTACTTCAGTGTTTTACCTCTGCCTCCACATCCTCTTTTTTGTGGAGCTCCTCTGGATTTCCTCAGACCTCTTTTCCACATGCATTAGTGTAAATAGATTTCTTGGTTTCCACAGGTCAGTTTTTGTTATCAGGTTTGCTGTTTGTTGAGGTTTTTTTTGTTAGCCAAAATGGCTAGATTATTTTGTCCCTTAAGGTTGTATTACTGCCTTCTTCAAGGCTACAGGCTTAGGAAAGTTGCCTAGCTAGATCCAGCTGAGTGTTCCTGTAGAGTATCTGTCAAATGTTTCCTGCAAATCTAGTTACTTTATCATGCACTGAGATAATTAGAATTAGATCTGAGGTCCAAGCCTTTCCAAGAAATAATGTATATTTAAGACAATGCTAATGGAGTAAAATTACAGAAGTACAAGTCTTAGCATAAATAAGTACAACAGGACACAACTTATATCATTCAGTATTAGGATTAACACAACAAAAGCGTTTTACTTACCTCAAAGTCTTTCTTCATTATGCTATTCATTATCTAGTGCAAATATGCTCATCTATTTCAGTTTTCTTGGCTTTGATTAACTTAGCTAATTTCATGAATGCTTTTTTATCTTTTTGCTATTTTGATGCCTAACTTATTTTCAACAGCTGTACCTACTCTTTACTAGAGACAGCACCCAGTATTTTAGCAGTTTAACCAAATTTATTGATATGGTCAAATTTTTATCTCACCTAATTTCTTCTTAGATATAAAAAATGCCTGCTTAAATCTGTATATCCTCATTGTGCATAACAAAATTTCCCCATTTTAAGTTGCATCAAAATAATTGCTGGAAGATAAAAAATGTTCTCTACTTCCTAGATGTGATTCACTTAACATTTACAGTAAAATTTTTCTAAAATAAAGTCTCAGTAAAACTGGTGAACAAATCAAGCTTGTATTCTAGTTAAGATTTGGCTTGGGGTCCTGGTAGGACCTGTTTAGTCTGACTTGGTATTTAGAGTGGAAAGTAATTTTATATTTCAAAGAGAACTTGTAATCATCCACCTGCTTGAATATGACTCTACAGAATGAAATGTTTATATCAATGAAGATATCAGAATGAAGTTGCACATAATTTTGTTTTAATTAGTATTATTAAATTTTAAAATCTCTTTCATATATTTTTGAAACTTACCTGGATCAGGTTTTAGATGCATGTCAACTATTTGTACTTAATTAAAATTTCCCCATGAAACAATTTTTAAGGCTCTATTTTCTCAGTTTGGATTATGAGTAACCACAAAATAATTAAAGTGTAATTGGACACATTAGTTTTTACAGTACATTGGAATGTTGTCTGCTACTTACTTTAACTAATAATCTTGCCTCGAATGTAATGTATGCTTTGATTACAGAAATTTCTCTTATATAACTGAAATGTTGATTACATACAGAGCTGAGAGAAAAAGAAAGCATGCAAAATGTATATTCACCACATAAGTTTTGAAGCTCATGATTCTGTTTCTTAAGGTGATTCTGATCTCCCCAGACATATGGTATATTTCATAGTTAGAAACACTCATAATTTAAATAAAATTTTGAATAATTTGTGAGGTTTAAAATATTCAATAAAAAAGGCAGTTAAACAATTGGGAAGATGCCACACTATGTGAATGTGACTGTTGCTGTCTCAGAGAAAAAAGACGATAAAACCAGTTAAGAGTAGAACTCTTCTAACCTTGGCAAAGCATTCCAGTTGTTTTCTTTCTGAAAAATCTGGATTAGATATTGGACATAAAGGACATATGGGAAGTTTTACTTGTTTCCTCGACTTGCACAGTGTTTCCACTTGTGACATCTTGTTTTCATTTTCCAGGTGACTTGTACCAGCTGGCAGTCACCTCTCTTGTCTACTGTTTACAAACCCAGTCACTGGCACAGTCAGCTCCCATCATTCCAGCCAAAATTTAGTGCCCATGCACTATTAGGGTTAAATGTCACAGGAGAGAGCAACTTCAGCTCAAGAGCTCCAATTTAATCTCGTCTTCCGTGTGTACCGATACACTGGAAACCCATCACTTGAATTCATAAGTGATTTCTCTTGCTAGAAGTCCTAGCAACCACTATGAACAAAGAACATTTCAATCTGGCTCATAATTATTTATTATGCCTCTCCGATCCTCTGTGTTTCTTTTGCTGTATTACCAGGAACTTCCTTAGGAGACCAGGGAAAGGAGAGACTTGGGAGGCTGCTTGAGGTGTGTGGGACAGGAGCACTGAGGGTTGCATGGAATGTTTGGCAACCTTGAAATCGTCTCCACTCACAGAGCTTCAGACCTGCTAGACATTGAATAGCATTCCTCTGTCCTTCTTAATGCATTCTCACAAGTTGGACAACATTCTTTATTAGAGCTGAGAGACTTTAAATTTGACATCAGCAGTAACTAGCACAACTGCACCAGTTCCCAGCCTCATTTGATTCATACCCAAATTAATACCTCTTGGGCAGGATTTGAGCCAAAAGCCTCAGCATGCCATTCAACTGGGTCTCGAGGGTTTCATACATGCTCAGATTATGCATGCCTTTAATCCTATTGCACATTAAACAGCATGAATAGGACAACATCTTGGTCAGCTGAAATCCTAAAACAATATTTAGATCAGACTAACTGGTACTAAGCATCTTGTACTTAGCTGCTCCCCCAAACACAGTGTTTTTCCTGACAAGTCTTTCCTTGCCCACTGGGTCAGGGATCAAAAAGACTAAAACTTACAAATGATCCCCTGCTGGCTTCCAAATCCCAACCACAGAATCTGTGCTCAAAATCCTTTGGAAGAGTAGAAGTAGTCACCGAGGTGCATCTGTCAATCAAAATTTTCTCACTATTATCTTTTATTCACCTCATCTGTTTGGATTTACACACTACTGTCACTCAAACTTTGTATTTGACTAAAGGCTGAAACAGCATTTTGTTAAAGTTGCACACTCATGCCTGAGTGCTGTGCATAGTGCTCTAGAAAATATGATACAAAATGGCAATTGCATGCTGAAAGAAGCATGTGTCTTTGCTACTCACAGGGGATGATTTTGATTTTTAGGGACAAATGTGATATTTTGGAACAATATAAGTTATTGCCATTACTTAGCGTGTAAGAGTACCTCAAAGGAATTTGGTAGTTTTACTGTTCAGAGTGACAGAAGCAAGATGGAAATTGTCATGGAACACATGGAACACATGGGATGTTCTTGAGTCCAGACAACAAGTTTGGGGACTGTGGTCTTATCAACTGGAAATTAATGAAATGGAGGAAAACTTGTGTGTATGTAAGGATACAACTAATGTCATGCAGTTGTGAAAAAGAATGGCAAGTTCCAGGTTACATCAAGACCCGGTAATGTTATCACAGACCAGGTTTACTAGTACCATCAGGGAAGAGAATCATAAGACTTCTCTAGGAATGTTATATGCAGGACTAACTATCTGTATTCAGGAAATACTGAGCTAAATGCGGGAAAGATTCATTAAGAGCATGCAGTAGATATTTTGTGAAGAAAGATTAAAAACCCCTAACTTCTTTAGAGTTAATAAAAGAAGGTTAAAGGAAATGTAATAACTCAGAAACACAGGGCTAAATATTCAAGAGGAAGAAGAGTTTTTACATAAAGGAATTAAATGAACATAAGAGAAGTTATAATAAATTGGTTGCAAATGCATTTAGTTTGCTAACTAGATGATCTCTAACCATCCAAGAAATTAGTTTTTAGTTCCTAAATAGGAGAGTGCAGTAGGAACTCAATGTAAGATGGTGATAAGAAGGAAAGATTTTAAAACTTGCAAAAGAGAATTCTGGGAAAAAAAGAGATTAGGCTTGTGATAGGAATTATTAGGTATCCAATGTGTCAAGGGATTTGAAATGAGTGCTGCCTATTTACACTGCACATAGACTGAATTAATCTTGTGCCTTGTACCTCTCATAGTCACCTCTGGAAGCAAGGAAGGAATATTTTCATATCTTGGTAAACAAATTCCTTATAGAAAGAAAAGTTCTCTGTCAAGTGTTGGAAATTGACCATAACTAGAGAAAAGCTATAGAAAGGATATTCAGATGCTTTTAGTCTTATTCTAGTGCAATTAATGTTCAGTGGCATACTATTTTTTCTCTCTCATTTACCCAGGGTAAAATGGCCACTTGGTTTGGCTCTATAAGGAAAGATTTCCTTTATTTGAAATTCTATGCACTTTTGTACTATGGAGCATAGTGCTTGCTTCCTACGCTCACTTGAGAGTTTTATTTAATTGCTTCCCTTCTAATGCAGGGACATAGCTACTGGAGGTGACCGTAAGCTCCTCTGTGTCCTTTCTGGGGCATTCTGTATTAGCAACTTTTACTGAAGATCTTAATTTTTCTTTGGTCCTGGGAAATGTGATAAGTGGGAGAAAGCAGAATAGACATTATGTGGATAAATCTAAAATAAACATCTATTGCTTAGTTAGCTGAGATTGTGAATGAATGGACTCAATGACCCAAGTGATGCCTCCCAATCCAATCTTTTGGAATCTCTCAGGTCCCAATCCCATGACTATGTGCATTTAATCCTTCCCCTGTGCTACCAATTCCCCATTAATTTCACAGATTGAACATTTGCTCAAATCCCACATATTTCTCACGAATACACTGAAGTATTTAACATTCTCCATCATCATCCTTCTCTGAACTAAAGATGTGCCTTGCAACATTCAGGAAATTAATCACTTTTCCATCAAAACAGCATTACTCCCAACAAATGCAGCATATTTTCATACCAAAAATACAAAATTTCCCAAGTTACTAATCTTCATTTCAGACTCATAAATTTTCTCTCACCATTTACTAGAATTATCACCCACCCAAACCAAACCCTTTCTAAAACTGAGCAAAACATATCCCATTACCATCAGACAGAAAGACCTTCTGTGTCTGGTCCAAGTAGTTCTTCTAAATAAATCACTTCAACAGAGTTCTGTCTTAATGTTCTTTTTCCATGTAAAATATTTTGCATTTCTTTTAACATATTGCCAGTATTTCTTGGGGATATGTCTTTCCCGTCTCAGTCCTGGGAGACAAGTCCCTTTATGATCACATGGGGAAAGTTCATTCAAAACACAGAAATACTGAATATTGAATGATGAATACTGAAATAATACTTGGCTCCAGCTGCATGAAGAAAGGCAGTGAACCCAATCTGAAACTCTAAAAAAATACCTTTCCAAACTGTATTGCCATTGTTGCTGGCAAACAGACAGTGGGAAAATGCTGTGGCTAGTTTTTTGGCATGTTCCTAGTTACCTGAACAGAACTGCACTGAGAATTTGTGCACAAGGAGCATTGTCTACTTATGTGTTTAAGGAAAGTTTATCCCAACTCTTATAGTAAGTAATCATTCACTTAAGATGGACTGATGATACACTTTCAGTTATTAAAGGAGGAATGTTTTTAATGGACACTGTGAAGAAAACTGGGCTTAAATCCCACCTTTGCCATTCCCTGTGTTACCTAGGCAACACTTATATTCTCTTTATATCTGTTTCTTCCTGTGAATATTTGCTATAATAATTCTTGACCAATTCACAGGGGTGTTGTGAGCACTAATTAATTCACACCTTTATAGCTGAAACATGCTGTGCAACTATTAGCAACATTATTTATAATAATATTTGTTTAGGTTATGTTAAAACCTTTCAGACTGATTTCACATTTTCCTTCAAATTTCTCAGACTGACTTATCCAAACAGTAAGGAAAAAAATGATTATGCAGAAGGGCCAAGTGTAAGGGTAGCTACTTTTTAAAAGCAGACGTTTTAAAAATAACATGTAAAGTTCAGCAAAGCTAGGGAATAGATAGGGGTTTCTGTCAGGTTGGAATGATAAATGAAAGGGCTCTAGTGGCCCTTCTGTTTGTCTAGACCTCTTGTTCCTGCTACAACTCTGCACAAAACTAGCATTGAAGTGCCTACTGTTAAAACATAACATAACCTGACAATGATCAGCCCAGAGGGCTTTTCCAAGAGAAGGCCATATTGTTCTGCATGGGGAAGTGCTCTAGCACGAGATGTCCTGAGACGTGAAGGAAAGCACCGAGTGCGGAAGACTTTCCAGTACATTAGTAGTATATGAAAGGAGCTGACCACTCATACATTAATATTGCCTTGTCCTAGAGACTGACATATGGGAAAGCACTGCATCAGATTCTCTGTAGACAGCTTGTTTTCTCCTTGTTTTATAACAACAGGTACAAAGTGCAAAAGACACCAGATTTAACCTTACAGGGCCCGAACGCATTCTGTGTATGGTTAAGATACTTAACTTTTATATTGTGCAGATGACTGAACAATTACAGATCCCATTACTTTTTTACTATGCACTATTTGTAAAGCCACTACAGAATGTTTACCTTGGGAACAGCTTTAACATTAAGCATATTATATACCAACCAGGCCATTTGTAGTTAAGCAGTTTTCTGCTAATGGCTCCAAAGTATTCTGTTTTCGACTCCAGAGGATTTTTAAATGTCGTGAAAGAGACTGGGGTTTATGATACATTTAAGATCTTTATTCAAGTAAAGTAAAGCAGCCTGATGCTGTCTTGAAAACAACATAAGAATGAAGGAAAATGGTAATGAAAATTAATGAAAAAAGAAAAATAGCAGGTATTTTCAAAAACTCAACATCGAAATTTAAGAAATGTTGCTTTGAATTTTTGTGTCTTTTTCTTTCTTTCCTGTTGTTTGTTTTTATGTAGAATATTAACATATCAAGATGTCTACTTATGCATATTTACTTGTGCAGTGTGAAGAAACAGTAAGCATCATATTACTTGAAAACTTTGTGGAAATTCGTCTCCAGTTTGCACAGGTAGATTTCAAGCATGCCCGAATTTCCCCAAAGTTTGCACATCTCAGGGAAGATTATGCTGTGGCGAGCAGGTTTTTCACAGCTTGATTATTGGGCTTATTCACTTATTCACTGCAGCTTTTTTTTTTAATGTCAGCTCTACTAACATGAAAGAGCTGGAAAGAGTCCACAAGATATAATGCCTGACACAGTTGGTACAGCCCTAGTACTTCCTCACACAAAAGAAGAGTCTCTTCTGCTTTTGAGAACACACCTACATCAAGCTGCCTCTGACTTATAATAGCTTAAGGTTGTTATGGTTGAGAAAAAATGAACTTATAAGTGATAAATAAAAAGTGATGTGTGATGAGACACTTCAGTGTGATGCTTGTCCCACCCAGCATTTTAGGGTCATTTTTCTATTGATTCAGAGTAGCACAAGGTAAGAATCATTGTTGGCTAATATGACATTGTCAGTCTGAATATTTTTTCAGGTCCATATACAATGATTGAATGTGATCAGTTCTCAATAAATATTTTGGTGAGTATTGTCTTATATTTCTCTGTAAAACCAAGCTAGGAGAAAAAAAAAAGCCATCTATCTGTAGAACTATGAAGACATCTTTTCTTATGCTGTCAGTCCTCAAGAAGAATTTCATTTTTAAAGGAATCCTTGCAAGCAACATAATTTTCTCGCATATAATGAATATTCCCTTTGCTATTCACTAGATCAATCCATGCAGTCAGACATAGAGTGAAAGGATCCAAGATGCAGAGAAATTAGCAACAGAAAGAAATCAGCAAATCAACCTTTATGTATTCAATTGACTGCTTCACATTCCCTCCAGTTTCAAGCTCTGCGTGAGCATATGTTTCCCTTTTTTTTTTGTTTTCTAGACAGCACTCAAGGGGCCTCTCTGAAAGTAGCAGGGGATGACAAGTTGAGTTTGCCAGCACTTCCCTGTGCAGGTGCTTCGCTCAGTTTGTGGACACTAAGCTACATGAGTGATTCCTTTTGTTTACAGCTATGATACAACAGCACAAACTCAAGGAAAGTCTCTGTGCCACTGCTGGTTTTCCCCAATGTCTTAGAAATGATTAAATGTTCCCATTGAAGCAGATAATGAGGAACTCTGTGGGAAAAGAGGGGTTTTTTTTCCTGCATTTACATGATTGTTTGCAATGCCAAGAATATGATTATTAATGTGCATATAAATATTCTCGATTCACGCGACATTTTTCAGGAATCAGCTCTAACTCATGTTGAAACCATGACCAGTTATCAGTAGGTGGTGACTAGGTGATTGTTTGCTAATTACAGTTCTAAATGTAATTTTATTAATTGTAGATGGATCCAAACTAAAAGGTGTTTAGCAAACGTCTCAGTGTTGGAAATTATAATTGAGAGACATATTTAACTTCTAGTTTTTGGGATCTTAATCTAGATTTTAAGGGAGTCCAAGGTGTGAAACCCACACCTAGGAGTCCTTGTGCTCTTTGTGGTACTTTTCACTTGCTGCCTAGAAATTCTGTGCAGTTTCTTTTTCTTCTGCTTTGAAAAATCCACGTTAAGAGTACACATAAAAAAATTCTCACTGTGTCAAAGACCTGGCCACTGGCCTTTTGGAAGTGCTGCATACAACCTAGGATGATTACCACAGCTCTTAATGTTAATACTCAATCTTATTGTCTCTATTTCAATTAAATGCCAGGATCTAACAAGTAATCAGGAGGATTGGCAAAAAGTGTTTTCTTGATAATTACATTTTATATAAGTAATTAAATATGTATTGTAACCTGGCTAAAAACCACAAGTTATTGCTTGTTGGGATCCTAAACCGTTGGGTGTTGAGTTGCTGCACCAGTGGATGTTTAATGACGTTGAGCGCAGCGGAACAGAGACAATGGGAGGATATGACAAACAGGCAGACTTCCTGGAAAACGCTATTCGGTGTTGATGAGGCACTTCACCGAGGCATGCCTGCTGAAGCAAAGGAGGAATTTGAGGTCTGGCCTCCCACATGGTGGGTCTGTATTTTAACAACTGGGGCACTGTAAATAACGGGAATGCTTCCCCCTGAGGTCCCTTGTGGAACAGAGCTCATCAGACCCTTGCACAGAAACACAGGAAAAGATGACTGAGTATTCCAGATGGTCGTAATATTCCGAATTGGATGAAAAGAGTGGTTTGAACCTCAGGCATGCTGGGCCCTATTTTGCTTCATTTAAAAGTAGTTTACCTTAGCAGTTCTAGGATTTTGCTCCAGGACAGTAGGATTTCAACAGCTTCCTTTTCATGCTCTGCAAGTTCAGGGTCAATTCTGGAGCTAATCTTCTGTTTGAATTGCTTTGCAAAAGTAGATTTATTCCTGAAGATAGTTTCCTTCTGAATCTTCTTGTTTAGGAACAAATCCTGCTGACTTTCTCACAAGTGCACTTCTCTGCTTGTGTATGCTCTCCTTTGACATTTTCCTATTTTAGCAATATGTAAGGAAGACTGAAAAGATAATGTTCAAACACCTTTCTACAGGAGTCGTGTCTTATATTGACTAGAGAATAATCCATCAATTTCAGTCACAAAATGCAAATTTGATCTAATCCTAATTTGGCCTTGAAGATCTGTTAAAACTGAAAGAGTGATCTAGCGGAGATTGTAGTGCATCATGAAGATCATTTTAAAGCAAGTAAGCATACACTTCAGGAAGTTATGATAGACTGTACACACAGGCCCATGCTGAAAGGAAGACAACTTGAATCTTTATTGCTAAGGGCAGAATTAGAATGAAGAGAAGTTACATAGATGTGCCAGAAAACCTCATTTGGCCTGCATTCATAATGGGATGGAAGAAATCTCATCCAGTTGTCAGAAAGTGTTGTGGGTTTTTGTAAACTGGATAAAATTTGAAAACAGGATAGCTCAGATACAAGAAATATTACATATCACTGTTTGGAAATGCTGTGAAGGAGTCACATATAGTGAAGTTGTGATTCACTATGATTAAGTAAAGTTCAATGAGTAACATTCAAATATGAGAAGGTGCTTTGTATGCTGAAAGCTTTAAAGTTACTGTAGCCAGGATTTTTATCAGGAAATAGGAAGGAAGCAAGATTATAAAATAGGTGTTGTGGTATTAAACCTCTCACTTTAAAGTTCAGGGCAGAACAGAAAAAGAATGTTTACAGCAGGACACTACTTGCCTGTGACATGTATTCTCCAGTAAAGGAATAGTGTTTGGAAATCACGTGGGTACTAAACTATTGGAATAACAATGTTGTTTCAATACATGTTGCCCTAAGAAAATGGGAAATAAGAGTTTTACCTTCACTTCTGACCCCAATATTTCTTCATCTTCATTAAACATGTTTAACAACAATGCTGAGAATCAGATTGTTGAGCAAAGCTATTCAGTGGTCAAATGTATGTTGTCAGAGAGTTCATGAAAAAGTCATTAGCTCTCCTCCCCTCCTCTTTCACTGTCAGGCAGAATCATGTCATAAATACAGCCACTTGTCTAGCAGGATATCAATCTATCCAGGTATCACCCACTTCCTGTCTCTGGCCATATGTTTCTGTTATTTATGTCAAGAAAATAGCATTTACACAACCGCTGCTAGTTGTTTACAGAAGTTTAACTCCTGTGATATAGTCCCGCTTGTGTTGCATGCTTTTAGCCCATAGATAATACATGAGATTGTACATTTTAAAATATGCTACCACATGCATGACAGAATAAACACAGACCTGAACTGACAGCACCATCTGCCAAATACAGTTGATGTCATGGGAATGGTCTCTGCACAATATTCCACTGCTCCCCCATGAGATAACGCTATTTTTTCTCATGGTATAACTGCACTAGATTCGACTTGTTCATTTAGTACTCAAATTGTTAAAAATCTCAGAAGCAGAAGGGACTGAGGCCTCCAAAGAAGCACTGCAGAGGAATAGTGCAAATTGAACAATTCTCACATAGGTTTTTCTTGTTCTTATCACTAGTCACATTCTTGTTTACATACTTACACCAGAAATAAACCTGCAAGCAATGTATACACGACACCTAGATTCTCAGTGCTCTGAAGTCATGGAAAATTCATAACATTAATCTTTAAATGGCCCATCTGAAAATTATATAGGGCAATCTGCTTTCAGATGCAGTCTAGCTGTTTGCAGTGAAACATTAGCAATAGTTGCATTTTTTCCCTGCTAGAGACCCACATTATTCACAATCATAAACAAATCAAAAAGGTAAAGGTGATATGTAACTTTTTTTCCTTTTAATATTTTAAAATTCATAAATATTAGTCTGTTCATTTGGACTTGTCTATTCATTCTCAGGAGTTGGCTTTATTACCAGATTATTACATGGAGATACCTGCTAGGATTAGGAGGGTAAAAACACTTTTGCATGTCCTACAACAGCAGCATACCCAAAGCTGGGAGGTCCCTATATATATGACAAACACCATTTACAAGGAAATGAAACAGCCTGCACCAAATTTCTGAAGAAGTGTATTTCTACCTTCCAAGCACCAAACCTTACAGAGCCAATAGACACAAGTGACCAATGTCACTGCCCAGTCAGGCTGGTTAGAACCTAGAAGGCCATTTCTTGGAAGGAATTTTTGATAATGACAATTGTCCACATCCCACACTGTGATAATCTTAAAACCTTACATATGTAGAATAGCAACTGGTTGGATTGTCATAGACCTGGATTTTCCTCTGCACCCTCCTTATGCCACCTGTGTGTGGGCCCATGCAGACATGCAAAAGTCCTGGAGAAGCTGTCACTGTCAATCTCCCGGCGAATACATCCATGCAGAATGCCCAGAGCATTCCAGCTGCATCTAGCTCATTTTGCTTCCATGAGTTAAGGGTACCAGGCACGTTGGCACACTTCTGGAGTGCCTGGGCAGCAATGTAAGCTCTCCTGGCAGACAGAGGTTTGGGCTGTCCACAGAGGAGATTGGAGCTATGTTTCCAGTTCCTAGGTTTGGTAGGAGCGACCTCTCTCACGTTGGAAGTGCTGGACTCCGTGTCGTCATGAGAATGTGGGTTTTGTTTCTGGCAAGGTATCTTATCCTAGACCTGAAAAAACACTTCTTGATGAAAGTGTTTTCAGAAATGTGCCAGAGGAAAGTTTTAGTTTGGATGAATCAGCTTATTGTAACAAGAAACCTTTATTGATGAATTCCTGACCATCCCTTCTTGCTGGTATCCAAATTTCCATTTTGTACAGAGAAATCACATAGGTTCTGCTATTGTCAGGACCTTCTCTCACTGCCAATGGCTGTGGAACAAGGTTTGTGTTGTTCTATATTATTATTTGATGTAACATAAATAGATTTGAATGTAATATTTTGTTTAATGTCAGGCATTCCTTGCTGTGTAATGTAGGTATTTTATTATATCAATATTAAATAAGTTTATAAGGAGATAGAAAATGCAAGACATAAGCAGCTTTATTGTGATTCATTATAATTTTGCTGCACTATTTGTAAAACATGATATCTTTGAAACATCCTCCTCTGAGAAAGCTCCAAAGAAGCCAAGATTTTATTGTTTCCTCAGATATGATTAATTTGAAAAGTAAAATAAATTTAAATAATCATATTCTTACATTAAAAAGTTGTAAAACATGCATATTTTCAATTTATAAATATATATTTTTTGAGCATTTTGAATGTGACTATATAAAAGAATTTTATAACTGAAAATTTATTTTTGCCATAATTTTGTACCACATTTTCTTTATTCTCATCTTATTCCTTTTGTACTATGTATGTAGAGGCTACTGTGGATGAGAATTAAATAGAACACAGATTAAATTGTGACTTGCCTCTGTGACAAATCAGTCTGATTGCAAGGAAATACTTACTGCATGAATTTTTAAAATATGTAGTTACCTGCCCTATTAAATAATATCAATGAGGAACTGTTGAAGTAGACATTCACTTTGGAAATATTTGTGAGACCACCATGCTGTCAGATTGACTAATAACACTTTCCTTAATACTGATCCATACTGATGAAGATATTTGTGGTTTTGTTCACTCGAGTGTATTTATTATTAAGAAGATGAAAGTTGTATTTTTATCTATTGAAAGTTTGGTATTTGTTGAATCTTTTCCTATCAATAGATGTTTTAAAATCCCTAACTTGCATGACACTTGTTTTACTTCATATTAACATTCAAACTGGTAAGACTTATATTCACATTTGCTTCTTATTTGTGAAACCCATAATTCTAAAATTTCCAGATTTCAGTATTTTCTTATGTTTATTGTGGCAAAAAAAACCCCATGTTTTCTTTATTTTTCTTGCTGGTCTCTATATTACAGGAAAGATTTTACAGGTCTGAACACAAACCCAAAGTTTTTTGGATTTGCCACCGTACAGGAAAACAGGAAATTTTTGCAAACAAGCAGATTTCTAATCGTGATGCATCTCTTGACTTGAATATTTGGATATAGTACTTATTTTTCTTCATATACACACAGAGAAAGTTTACAAATTATGCATATAATGTGTGTCTGTGTGTGTGTGCGTGCACTTGCAAATCCACTACGTGATATCCCAGAGCATTAATGTGCTGGCTGTGGAACCTTATTATTTGGTTTTATACTTCTGAGGTGATTATGGTTAGAACAGGTCTTTCTATAGGAAGCTTAATCTGAAAAACTGTCCAAGTGGTGCACTCAGAGAAGGTCAATTGTGTATAGTCTGAATTTAGTGGGTATCACCACATTCCAAAAACACATCATAGGTATATTCAGTGATATCTGATGATCCTTAAGTAGGTGACATTGTACATTTAAACATCAAAGCGATGTTAAATAGCTGTTATTAAGAAAGCAATCTGCCTCCTGATTCTGTCACTCCTATAGATTTACATCATCTGTTAAAGCTAACTGGAGTTCTACATAAGCAAGAAATAAAAGATATGAGCTGTTATAAAACAAGATTTCTCAACTATATTGGTGTTCATGAATTGGGTACCTAACAGGTGAATCAATAAGAATGCACCTCAGCAGATCACAGACTCAAATACCTATTTAAAGTATAGTTGAAAACTCAAATTACAATGTACCTGAACTCACCTATAAACGTGATAGAATTGAAAGTGTAGTCTTATTGTCAAAATGGAAAAAACATTCTATTAGGGAAAAAGATGAGTCCAAAAGCTAACATCTCATAAATTAGGATTTTGAGGAATTCAATTTTGTAAGGTATTATATGCCCTATAATATCTGGTTGGTCAAAGTTTTTTTCCTTTGTATTTTCTGTGGAAACATTGGGGTTTTTTTCAGGGGATGTCAGAAGAAAAGCGGTGGAGGAATAGGATAACAGAGATTTGATAGTTCAGGGATTTTTTTAAGAATCGCTTTTGTTAAGGCTGTAGCATTCTTTTCAGAGCAGAGGTTGCTGGTGTTTTACTGGTTTAGCATGCAGTAACAGAAAATACAGAATTTCAGAAAAGTGCAGGTTGAAGCAACCTCTCTCCCAGCCTCCTCCTCCAAGTAAGGAAAGTTCCAAATTTTGGTAGGTTTGCTCAGGATCTTGCATGAGCCCTGGATGAAAAGGATGTGAAACTCCGCAGCTTCTTCTGGTAATAAACTCCTATCAGTGTGAGCTCTTTTCTACTTGCATGCAATTGGGATTTTGTAGGCTGAACACTCCAAGTGTTGCCTCTTGTCATTTTGCTGTGCATCTCAGAGAAGTGTCTGCGTCTGTTGTCCCCATAAGTTTTGTATTTCCTGTTTAAGAAAGTGGGAGACCGCAATTAGATTTCTCCTCATTAACGTTTCCTTTTGCAGGCTAAACAAACACACTGCCTTGTCCTTCTGCCTGTGTATTGTGTGCTCCAGTCCAAGGCAGATAAATGGAATTTCAAGAACTTTACATGTATGCACACACACACACACAGAGGCGCGCACACACACACACACAGGCACACACACAAACTCACACGCTCCCACTTCTTCATCCTGTATTTTCCTAACATTGGTCCGGGTTTGGAAAGATAAAGAAAGAGTAGGGAAGTCATTGAGGTTATTTTTGCTGTACCCTGTCAGTTTTCCAAAGCTGAAGAAGGTGCATGTCACAGAAAAAAGCAAGAAGACAGAGATATTGTGAGACAGAGAAGGGGGGCCTTTGCCTCTCTTATTTTGTGAGACCCAAATCTAAAATGGGGGAAAGGAAATTGGTGGGGAGAGAAACAAAAAATCGTACCTGATTTTGAATTTCCCATTTTAAAAAAGTGTAATTTAGGTCAAATTCATAATAACATTGAATTCTGGTGACCTGGGATTTCTATGGATATTCTGATTTGGTATATTTCATAGTTTTTGTGGCACATTTTCTCTCGGGAAATGAGCTTCCCATGTTGGCTGACTTCCCTTTACGCTTAAGACTATTCCATTTTACAAGGAGAATAAGGGTAGAAATGGAATTGTTCAGGAAGGGGTCATAATTATGGTTATAAGAAGGGAAGGCCGCATATGAAAGCTGCTGTTCTGCCGGAATGGTCAAGCTCACTCCCAAATCCAAACTAAGTTTGGCCATACAGAGCTGACCAAGAAGGAAGTCACCATAGCAGAGCATAGACAGATAATGAAATGGAGAAATACTTGTATTTTAGAGGATATAAAAGTCTTCCAATTTTTGCATTTTGGTTTGTTTGTTGGAGGTTTTTGTCTTTGTTTTCCCCCATCTTTTGTAGTGAAACAGCACAGAAACCTAATCCTGTACATAGAAAAATAGCTTTATCCTTACCTTATTTAGAGTCATAACACTGAAAGGACATCTATGAGTGAACTATTTTAACTGCAAAACTTGTCTATTAAAATGTTGGTTCCTGTGGGAACCCTGCAAACAAATCACTGGCTGGGATCTGATCTTGAAACGTTTCACCATTTTGTTGGTTGATTTTACTTAGATAAAACTTTAACCAGGACATCCGAATCCATTATTCAGCTTCATTATCCAGCTACATTCTTTTAGAGGATAGAACTGTATGTGTAAATGGTTCTGAGTAGGCTCCTTTATTATTTTAAATTAAATATATTTTAATAATGCAAGAGTATATCACACGATGTTGCTGCTACAGAGAAAATACAAGATCATCAGCTCAGGTCAGAAATCTCCCTGTTTGTCCTTTTTTCTTGGGTGAAGAAATGGTAGGACACTGGGGATATTTTATATAAAAAAAATTTATCTTACACAAGATTTTTGTATATGGAATCCAAACTCTCCTTCAACTTCTAAGTTTGCACAGTGACGTCTTGAACCACACATTTGAAGAAAAAACTGTCCCATACATCTTGTTGAGGCATTACTATACAAACCTAGCAACAGCAATGTTTTATTCATCTTTAAAGCATATAAAACTTGACAGTTACAGGCCTGTGCAATGTCTATATGTGTTCTGTGGACAAAGACCAGACTCCTGGGATTCAAGCGACAGTCACAGGCCTGTGCCATGTCTATGTGTTCTGTGGAGAAAGACCAGACTCCTGGGATTCAGGGAGAAAGTCAAAATTTCCCTTCTACCTTTTCCTTTAATATTTAAGCACAACGTCTTCTCTTTATTTTGTGATGTAATATTAGGACAGTTGTAAATGAAATAATTTACTATATAAATGCCATATTCAACAGATGAACACTACTGAAAGTTGCATTAATGTCTTTATTTCCTCTAGAAAGTTGCAGAGTAATACCTGGAGGTGGCTCAATGAATACTGGCTAAAATAAAACTACTACATTTTTGGGGCTATCAATCTTAGAAGTTTTTGAAAAAAATCTCCTCAACAAAAAAGAAAACTCAAGAATCACCCCAAGACTTTTTTCCCCCCTGTGGTAAACAGTATTTTTCATTTTTCAGATCTTACTCACTAGTCCATTTGCTATGCTGTTACTGAGATTTCCATATTTATGGATCAGTGTAATTTTTGCTGCTCCCTCATTAAGAGGTTTCCCTGAGATTATGCTGAGTTTCAAGATTCTCCTCAAATTCTAAGAATTTAACTAATAGTTTCTACCAGTCCCAATCTAGCAGTTAATTCCAAACCAGTAACCCACTGGCCTCTGCCTGCTCCTCTTTCATTTCCAGTTCTTCAACACCCCCTTTCCCTTCTCAGCCTTAGGGAACACCACACATTTCACAGCAGGACCACACCAAAAGGGGTGAGAAAGTAGGGTAGGCAGCCAGAAAAGTCTGAGATTTAGCAGCACTGAATATGTAGCCCTGGGCCTTATTTACTTAACTCCATTTACCCTTTTCTGAATAGTCAATTATTAATTTCCTTCTGGACTTTCCTTTTATGATTTTGGTCCCTTGATGTCAGGGTGAATAATTACAGTGAAAACTGTTCACAGCCTCAGCCTTTTCATGATGCAACATGACTAGAACAGATAACCTGAGAAACTCTAACACTGGAAAGTTGCAAAGAGATGGTCAGAAGCACGTTTCTCAGCTAAAGGATATTTTTACAGAGATCACAAAAGTATATTTTTGTGGTTAGACCATGAAGTCTAGCAAATTTCAGCTGAAAATATTCCTAGATTAAAAATTGCCTGCAAGAAAATACTGGCGTCTTGCAGAGTAATGGCACTGAAAAATTTCATCCCATCAATTAAAAGGAAGAAGTAACTCAAGAAACTAAGGAAGAAGTAACCTAAGTAACTCAAACCAAGATTTTAAAAGTAGAAGTGACCAGTGACCTGATTAAATTGTCACTTATTAATGACATCTGGAAATATCATTGTCTTTCTTCCGTTCCTCTCATAAACTGCTAAGAAAATAACCTACATTGACCATAAAGGGGTTTGGGGTTCTTTTTGCACAGGATGTAGAATGTTTGATTTCTACCTACATTTAAAAATTTTTGTCACAGAATTTTTGCCTTCAGGACCATTTGTGAGGACTTCCAAGATCCCTGGGCAATTGGGTTTCCTATTCAAGCTTGCTGTGGGATCAACATGGTGACCTCAGACAGAAAAGGAAGCATTTGAAGATGCAAGCAGGATCAGGTCATCCAAAGTATAGAGGGGAGTCCAGGCATGAAGGGATGGGGTTAAAAGAGCCAAAGTCTGTCTGAAATTGAACCTGGAGTGCTTGTGAAAGGAAGCAAGAAGGGCTCCTACAGGTCGATCGGTAACAAAAAGTAGACTGAGGAAACTGCAGTCCTGCTGCTGGATGGGACAAGGAACCTTAGGGCAAGGGGCGTGGGAAAGGCTGAGGCACACTCTGGCTTCAGGAATGCCAGGTCCCTGAGATCAGTGGAAAAGTTTGGAGGAATGTGGATTTAACCCTCAGTAAAGAAAGGTATAGTCAGGGAAAATTTAAACCGGGGGACATACACAAATCCATGGCACCTGATGGAATACACTCACACGTGTGGAGGAGCTGACCAATGCCACTGCAAGTCCAGTTCAGTTATTTTTGGAATGTCATGGCAATTGGAGGACGATAGAAAGAAAGCAAGTCAAGAAGTGCGAGAAGGAGCGGGAAACTACAGGCCAAGGAATGTGATGGAATAAATCCTCTGGGAAAAATATTACGACAAAAAGATGATTTGGAATAGTCAGCTGTCGATGGGGAAATCATGCCTAGCAGACCTGATAGCCTTCGACAAAGTAATTGTTTTCTCGGTGTAGGAAGGGTGATCAGTGGATATCTCAGCTTTAGAAGGCTTTTAGCGTTGCCTCCCGTAACATCCTTGTTGACAAGCGGATGAAATAGAGTCTAGAAAAGTGGATGATGAGGTGGATTAACAAAACCAGTCACTGATGTTGCACCCAAGGGATCAAAACTGGCCAGTACTATTTAGCATTTTCTTTAGCAACCTGGGTGATGGAACAGAGTGACAGATGACAAAAAGTTGAATGATACACGAGATGGTTGTACCACCATTCAGATGGACTTTGACAGGCTGGAGAGCTGGGCTGACAGGAGCTTCATCAAGTTTGGCAAATAGAAATGCCAAGTCCCATCCCTGGAGGAAGGAACCCCAAGCATTGACACATATGGTGGGAGGGCTGAGGAGTGGTAAAGAGTTTTGCAGAAAAGACCCTGGTTGGTATAGTGGACACCTGATGAGACATAATCACCAGTGTGGCCTTGAGGCAAAGCTGGCCAGCAGCACGTGGAACTGCACTAGGAAGGGACAATAGGTCAAGGCACATGATCCCACCCCTCTACTCAGCATTGATATCAGCTCATCTGTCTGCAGAATCCTAGTTAAGACAAAGACCTTATTGGGGTTTGCAGTACTCATCTGACTGTGTGAAACATTTCTTGAAACTATGGAAGTGACATAATTGTTCTCTGAAGTAGCTTTCTGTATCATAATTTGGTAAGACAAAGTATATTTACAGGAAGAAATTATTTTCAACCATCTTCAGCTGCCTAAAGGTTCTGGAGGATGTTCCTATTCTCATCAGCTCAGAGAGACAGAGATGTCAAAAACTGAATCATCCCACCAGTTATAGGCAGCTGCCTTGGAATGGGATAAATTACTTTCTATTTAAAACTTTCTCTTCATGCTTGACAAGGGAGCTTAGAGAAATGGTTAAAACTCTATGTACTGCTTTTACATAACTAAAAAGAGGTGAAATTTATACCAAACTGAGCAGTTTATACTAATTGAAACAGATTTATTTGGGAGGTTATTTCTTCATGTTTCTTTGTTTTTAAAAAAAATGAAGCAAATTCCAGTAATATCTGAGAAAGCAACATCTGCTCATAACGTTTATCTACTTATTGATCCATCCAAGTTATTGATTTATGGTTTGGATACTACAAATAGAAGATGTAAATTAATCACAAAAAAAAATTCTGATAATGTTCTCTAATTTGTCCTTACCAAGGTCTTTCTCAAGTAATGCTTGCTTGAAAGTGTTGTGTCCCCACCCTCTTACTTAAGGCCTCCTTCATAAGAAATAGAGGGGCATAAAAATGTGATTAATTTTGCTTTCTGGAAACAACATTAGAAAATGAGCTCAAATTCAAATAGCACACATTGAATATTAAGGAATCTTTGTACAGTTTTCACTATTGTGTTTCATTGAAAAAAAAAATTTAGCCAAGCCAGGCAAAAGCACTTTTGAAAAATTAGGTCACAAACCCTCATAAATCACAAAAACGAATGTATCTTTCTAGGGAAGCATTTGAGAAGGATGCAACAGAAATTCATGTAAAACAAATATTATTTAACATCTTCGATAATGATGTATTATTGAAAATCTATGATCTTTATACTGAAAGAGACAGGAGGTAAAACATTAATGAAATACATTGACGCAACTAAATCCTGAGGACTGCCGAAAACCAGGCAGGCATGTGAAGAGAAGTTAGAGAACATCAAACCAAAGTGTTATCCATACAGTGCTCTCTAAGCATAGGTTAGGAGAGCAAAGTCCACTTAAGAACAAGTTCAGCAAACTATTATGTATCTGAAGAACTTGGTGGATGAATCCACAGTACAGCCAACAACATAACACTGCAAGACAGCAAAATTATTTTCTTTATGTTTGTTGAATAATTATATAGGACTACATTTGAACTCTAGAGAAATTTGTGGTCCAGTCTTGGCTCTTGCTGAATTCTTGTCCTCAAGGATAATTTTTGGCAGTAGGCTATCTATGAGCTCAATGAAGAATTAATTTTCTTTAACAGAAATTATTTATAACTTCATTCAACACCTAATTTTTATTTTCTGAAAATGTAAACAGATCTTTCTAAACAGCTTCTAAATTACCTTTTTTTTGTCTGAGATTACAGTCACTAATTGATGATTCAGATTTTTTTTGAACATAAATTGATGATAACACATGTGGGATTGTCTCTGAGGAGGAACTTGGAAGAGTAGCCCTAAATGTAGGACAGTGGCCTTTCTTTCTCCCATATCTGCAGCTTTCTTCATCCTAGTAGCCACAAACCTTTCTCTTCTTCCTCCTTTCTCCACCACGCCACAAAATCTCTTCCTGCCTTCAGAGCAGTCCCCACTTGCTGCCTCGTGTCTGGTGAGTCTCTGGAAAAGGAAGAAATGGAGGGAAATGACAAATGATGGGCCAAGTCCTGGGAAAAATGATTTATATGTCTTGTGCTATACTGGTACAGAGGTTGCAATGATAACGTAACAAATAGGGAATGGAGTTGAACTTGAGTTTTTACTAATAAATGCTATTGATGCTTTATGGTTCACTTGCTTTCCAGAGCCCCTGCCAGGAAGCAAACACACAGTCTGACCTCTCCCCATTTCACAGAGCTTGCAGATGTACTGTGTACTCTGCTATAGCCTAATTTACTAACAGGAAACATTCACTTTACCTAATATTATTCAATGTCTGTGGAAATTTGAAGAACAGCCTTTGTGGAGCCTGAAAGAATTTTTAAAAAATTCTATTATCGTCTTTCCCTTACTTTTAGAAATTGTAATGATTCACAAATTGCATGGTGGGTACAAAAATATGTTCAGCATTAAGGAAAAATTTACATGCTAAAGAGCCTATGTAGGCTTTTTTTGGCAAAACTCAGGAGTTTTTTGGCAAAAAAGTGCTTGGTGATCAAGTAATTTTGCATTGAATAGCTGGTAACAATATTATATATTTCTAAGAAAGTTTTTGTATAAAAATATGTATTTAAAAATTAGCAGGAATTACTAAGTGCATTTTCTGCTTATAACTTCACAAACTAAACAATCCAAGCAAATGAGTGGTGATCATTTAGACAAAACAAATGCCTTATGTACTACTGAGCCACAAACGTACTAGAATTCATGATTTTGAGATTTATGAGCTACTGATGTTTAGATCAGTCAACATTTCTCTGATCAATCCATATGTGCATCTGCAATGTGATCTATTGTTTGAACCTATATAGAATTGTACTATTGATGATGTCCTATATTATTTGTTCTGCATATTGCATTTTTCCTCACAGTCCCTATTGGAAATTTCTGATATCACAACGATGCTCTCTTCGCACTGAAATGTCCATTTTGTTAGATGTAGAGCTTGTATTTATGGGTATATTTCCAAGGTAGTATTTTTTCCTGTTTCCTTGTGTGTTTCTTTAATTCTTATATAGCAATGAAATGGGTGAGTTGTTCACGTAGTGATTCAATTAAAAGCTCTGATTAGTATGTGTGTGTGTGTGTGCCCCTCCCACTCAAATAGTAAAACTGACTGATTTTCATATATGGTTTATTCTGGCTCTGAAGACTTTAAATACATTTACTGGCAAGCTACTGTAGTAGACACATGGTGGGGGGTGTCAGCTTTTAATTGTAACTGTCTTGCAGAGTGGTGTTGTTTTAATATCCTGTATAGATTTTTATGTAATACACTTACTTGCAGGCAGCCTGAAGCAAGAATCAATTCTGTGAAGGATTCTTCTTTTGTTAAAAGCCAATCTTGTTTTAATGATGCATGAAGAAATATTCGAGCATTGACATTTTTCTGTCAGGTTTCTTTTGAAAAATCAATTAAGATAATACTGCTTTGACCTAGTTATCTAGTTAATGCTTATTAGGAATGTAATATGATTTACTGTCAGCATAATAATTTTTGTATCTTATCCCATTAGCTTGTGCATATTTCAAAGTGTATTACACAATGGTCACTTCTTAAAATGTAATGTAGCAGAATACATTAATTAGATTGACTGGGATCATTAGACAGAAACTCTCCCATTGGCTCTTTGTATTAAGTTTATATATCATCCCTATCAACTTCATTCATTGTTTACTTGTCTGAAAAGTGTCTCTGAGTAACTGTGATATACAGAAAGTTTTTTAATTGGACAAAACCTCTTTATTTCATGCCTTTTTTTTTTTTAAATTTATGGCGGCTCCTCTTGGGTTAAGCACACTATTCACTATTTATATATGATCACCAAATAAATGAATCTTAAGTGAGGTTTTTTGAAACCTGATAAAACAGAAAAGAATGCACTTAGAGAGAACTGGCAGAGAGCACTGAAACTGCAGTGAAGCACTCGATTTGGTAGGTGATAAAAAATTAAAATGATTAGTCTGTTTCTTTTTTTTTTTTTTTTTTTTCATTTCATCTGCTTAGTGTTAATGGAAAGGTCAATAAAGGAGTTGGCTTACTGTGGCATTAGTGAGGAACTATTGATTCCTACTCATTTAGTGGTCAATGTTAACCAAGAACCGAACTCTTTTAACCTTGTTAAGCAGAACAGAAATTAAATCTTCCCATCACTTTCAGAGCAGTGGTCTATCTCAGAACAGTGCTGCAGTTAGACATTTTTGCAAAGTTTATCCAATTCCATCATGCTAATGGTCTGTGTGAAGTTAAGAGGGAGAGAAAGAAGGATGACTGACTGTTTTGTAGATCTTAGTGGAAGAAATTCCTTCATGTGGCAAGAGGAAGTAATGATGTTGCTCATCTCATGAAGGTTCTTTCTTTTAGTCAAAAGTAAGCATTTAATTGTCAGGTAGCTTTAGGTGAAGCACATTAATGATCTATACACTTGCATATAACAATTATGTGTTTTTCTTCTGGAAAAATTCAGCTTTAATTTCAGGTGATTGGTTGAATTATAAGTTGATTTTCTTGCTAAAAACACATACCATAGAAATGAAACTAATTTCTATGTTAAGAAAGAAAAAAACCAATAGATACTTTCTTAAAATATCATTTCTGCAGACAGTACACACATTCAAAGAAAAAAGCCCCAACTTTTTACAAATATATGTGTGTATATATTTTAATGCCAGAGAGCTATTTCAAAGCAGTTGACCAAAAGGATAATTGACTGGCTATACCTTATTATCACCAGAAAGAAAATGGAATCATAAGTGGTGCTTTTTTTCTTCTTTCTTTAAAATGAAAATTAAAAAAAAACCAAACAACAAAAACCAAACCACCAAAAAACCAACCAACCAACCCCCCCCGAAAACAACAAACAAAACAAAAAAAACCCCAAAAAAACCAAACAAAAAACCCCCCCAAAAACAAAAACACCCAAACCCAAAACTCACCGACCAGCTTTCCAAATTTCCTGTTATTTCTCTACATTCTCTTTCCACTGAGTCAGAGTAGCCGAGGCCACCGTATTGCTGTCATACATCATTTGAAATGCACCACTGTAACATTTGCACTCTAACAAAAGCCACAATGTTGCATAGATTAACATGATGAATATGTACTGAAAGTTTCTGGAAGAATTTGTTCTCCTTTCTTTGAGTATTTACATAAAATAGAAGAGGATGCAAATGAAGAAATGCTTTCGCCATATGAGGAATTCCCTAATATAACTTAGACTTGTATGCATTTAAGGGAGTTGTAGATATCAGCAAATCTTTTTTCTACATGTCATTAGAAATTTCAACAGTCTGGATGATTTTAGACAGTTTAATATACATAATTTATCTTAAGCCTGTGAATATATTTCTGTGAAGAAGATGGCATCTTGAAATCTGTAAGCAATGGTGATACTGGTAAGATGGGTCCTGACTTTCCTTGAATAAATGGAATGCATGCAAGAAATAATAAAGAAATAAGGAATGAGTCAGGATACAGAATTTTAAGATTGGCATTGTTTACAATCCACAAAGGAAGCCAGGAGAAAAGAACATCCTGATGCTATCAGTTATTCTTATTTGCATGTAAACTCTGATATTAGGATTCATTTTTGAGCATGTCACTTTTTAGCTCCTAATTAATTGCAATGACAGCGCGGTGTGTGTCTGTTTATAGGAAAGATGCTGTTGTGGCTGAGATTTTAATTATATTAAATATTAATCATGGATTGAAATTGGAAACCTTAAATTATTGTTTAGTGATCAATGATCAAACGCATAATCAAGATAAAGAAAATTAGGATGGCAGACAGCAACATCACAATTTGAATTTTACATTATTAGTCTTCTGCCTAACTAGGCACTTTTCTTGAGTATCTGAACTGTTTTGCCTTTTAACTGTGCTTGCAGTTGCTATAGTGATGGCATAATTTCGTAATGGTCTAAAAATGACACTGGCATAGATACTGACAGATAGGAATTAATTCACTAACAAGTAATTATGTAGCGAAATGTTGACTGCCATGCAGAAGGTGCACTGTGACACATTTACTGTTTTTCAGGGATGGCAGTAACATTAGCGTTGGTCATTAGTGGTAGACATCTCCGTACAGTGTTGGATACAGACTTATATGCAGACCTATTTAGTTACCTGTGTGACAGCCTTGTTCAGGACACCAGAAACAGCTGTCCTAGCCTGTATGAGCCAAAATAATTAGGCCTGTCATCTTCTCGCTCTGATTTCCCCTTCAACCTGCTCCACAAAATGCAAATATTTTGCTTTCATTGTCACATTCACCTTGACATGGATATTGCTTTGGCGCATAACTGGATGAGATGACTCAGAATTTGCATTGTTCATTCTAATAAATTTGCTTCCCCTCTACCGCATGGCAGGACCCATCAGATAAAGTCTCCCAGAGTGTCATCAATCAACAGCGCTGACAGACGGCTTTTGCCTTCATTTGTTACATAGGAGAACATGCTTAATTATTTGTCCTGTAATTAGTTGGGAAAATGTCAGGAAATGTCAACTCTCTGTTCACTCTGGAAGGGCTCTGCTTGAAAGCCACAATGACTGAAGTGTCATTAATGCTGCCTAACAAGACGAGGATCAGCTGGGGAAAAGTGAAAGCTTCTAAAAAAGTAATCATGGCGAGTTAAGGAAAACTGCAAATCAGCACCAATAATAAGATGTGAATCCTATTAGCAAACACTTGTATTTTTCATCTGTTACTCCTCACAATAAAAATATGGGAGAAAAAGCCTCAAGGAACAAATACAGTGGACTCATATAATTTCTGTCACATATTCATCGGCATTTCTTTCGCCGATCATGCTTAATACATTAGTGTAGGTATTATCTAATTTTTAATTTTCAGATTTGAGACCCATTTTTACATTCATGCAGCCTTCACATTGGATATGTGAAGGTAAATATTTTTACATTAATCAAGGAGTCTACAATTGACCAAATGTAGAGATCTCTTTTCTGAATTTTAAGATGATGAGGAGGATAAGTAATAACTTTAATTTTAGGAACAGAACTAAAAATAAATGAGCATGATCTGTTTATCAAGTATTTACAGTTACATGCAATACGCAGCTAAACAGATTTCTTAAAATTACCTGGACTTCTAGGAAAGATCTTCTCTCCTTTCTGCAGTGGAATACAAGGACAAACTGCTGTTTTTCATATTACAAAATAAAAATAAAAAGGAAGGAACTATCAGTGAGACTAAATAACTACGGTGTTTTCTCCTTATCTGTGTTTTGGAAAAGGAGAAGCGTTTGGTTTAATTTTGCAGTAGAAGGTTATAGAGCTACAGAATTGAAAGAGACTATGATTAGAGAAATTATGTAGCTAAAAATTGGTTTTATGTTTACTAGGACCCTTTGATATTTTAGTAATTATTTGTAATCACAACTTATTTTCTGTTTTCACATTTCCTATATGGAATCTTATGGTATGCATTTTTCATGCCTCATCTTCTCCCTTTTTTTGCCTTACATTATAACGAAAGGGTATAATCATGTGGGAATACTTTCTTACTTAATTACTTACATTATTTCATCCCTCGTTGCGATTAAGCAAATTATTGCTTGGTCTCTTTAGAAAGGATAATTAAGATACTGTTCTGGTGTTTTACAATTTACTCGTTGTCACAGGTATGGCTAAGCTAATTATCAAATGGTTAAAAATTTATTCTGGGAAGAATATTACAAGTGTACCATGTGGGCAAATTGCTTCCAAGGCTAATTCAATTATAGATGCACTATACCTATCGTGTCGGTATGATATTTGTCTTGAAAGGCAGAGAGCATGGGAATTTAAGATCAAGTTTATTATTATAGTGCCTGTTTTTGCATACTAGATTTTGGAAAAAGTCAACACAAAGAGAAGGAAGAGAAGGAAAAACACTCTCGTTAATTCTTTTCTTAAAAAAATAAATCATAACAAATGAATGCAGCAGAGCAAGTAGGGGCTGCAGTATGAACAATATAAAATCTTGATGCTGCTCATTCCTGATATTCTGATTCCAGTCAGAATAAAAATGCCAATAAAATTATTCTGACAAGCTGCTCTCTCAGCCCTGAGTGGACTTCCATCTTCATCGTCTAAACCAACTCACAATTCAAAATAATAAGGCACTATTACCAGTTTTCCTGGGGAAAACCCCTCAGGATTGACAGGTTATGAAGACTTAGTAACCCTTTTATCCTATAAGAAAGATGGTCTGTTCAAACAAGGGTGCTACTGTGCTTTCAAAAGTAGAGGGGGTAGCCACAATTGGAAAGATTTTGAAAATGCTCCATAATCAACCAAATAGAATAAAAAGCTGCTATTATTTCATGTATCAGCATTCTATTTCTGAAAGAACTGTTTGCATTTAATGCCAGGCATAGAGAGGATTTTTAAATATCTTAATGTATTCATCTTTTTTCATTCCTAGTGTTAAGTCCTAGATGCATAAGAAAGGGCTAGGGCAACCCCAGCTATGATTATACCTGCTGTGCATATGTGCTATTAACAGATGCCTTCTTGTAGTAATTTACTTTGAGGTCAGTCTTGACACTTTCCTCTCTAAAATGAAAAGTAGTCTGCTACTGTTATAGCAAACTTTTAATAATTGCTTGAGAGGGTTTGGGTTTGTTTTCTAAAGAAACTTTGTAGCTGAATGATATAAATGGCTGCTGTTTCAAAAGGAGATGCCTTCACAGTGCCCTTGTATAAAGCTTACTTTAATTTAAGGTCACAATTACTGCAGACTAAACTTATAAGGCACAGTACACTGCTGGTAATATAGTGAGGAGAACATGTGCCCTGACAATTATGATCATTCTTTTGAATCAAGCCTAAGTTACCTTTATGTAATAAATCTGCTGTACTTATTCATATCCTAGTTGAGCTTATATATAAATGAAAAGCCCTCTTCTGTAACCCTGATAATTGCTACAATTATTCACACAAATAAAAAAGACATGTTCTGATTTATTAATAGAAAGCTATGAGGATAAATTTATTCTAATACTCAGAGGAATACCCAGCACACCCTCCTCTTCCATACAGCTTGGGGGTAAGTACATACAGTACGTGTCATGAGTCCCGAAATGATGCAACTGATAGTGGGTCAGACTGAAAGAATGCAGTGTGCTGCACTACATGCACTATGCTTGGAATTTAACATCTGCATTAAGTTTGTGAACTGTACAGGAGGCCAGAGCTGGTTTGCAGGTTGCTCACACGGACGCATGTGATGTGAAGGTGCTGGATAGCATCAGACAATTGTAAGGACAATGTTTTACTCATTTTTACCTGTCTGCAGGATACATAAATTAAGCACAGCTGCTCTGTGAAATTAAGTGAGATAAATTATTTGGATAATTTAGAAAATAAAATCCACAGGTTTTTTGGAAAGGATACAGCTACCCCAGTTACTGTAGAGGAAAAAAACTGTGCACTGGTTATTTTGATCAGACACTGTACAGAAACATTTCAGAAGTATAAAAACTTTAAGGATAGGAACTATTTCTTTCCTATATGGTCTTCTTGGTAACGTCCTTGGACAAATATAATAGAGAATGAAATAACTAGATTTTATTTAAGAAAAACAATCCCCCGGAAAAAAAACCAACCAAAATCAGGATGAGAGTACATATCCGCATGTAGAAATTGCAAGAGCTGGAGAAACATTTGCTGAGATGTGCTGCATGAATCACAAAAGAAGCTTTCTTCTGCTAAGTACAGGTACAATTCAGTATGCAAGTAAATACATACAAAATTCAGCTCCTCTTGGGGTTCTAAATTCAGTGGGTATATCCACATTAGTTTCACAAGATATTTTCTTTCCCTTTGGTGTAGTGGGTATTTTATAAAATGATTAATACACAGAAAGGACATCATGCTTTTAAATTAACATATTTAAGTGTGCATAATAAATTGGGAATTCTTACAAATAGATAAGAAGGTTTTAACTGCATTATGGACAAATAAGAATACAATAAGCTTGAAACAATACATTTAAGAAGAAGAAAAACAAAGATGTAAGGTCAGACAATATCTCAAATAACATTTGGAAAATGCTGCCAATTGTTTGGATAACTGTACAATGCCAAAGCCTCTTATAACATTGTTAAGTCTTTATTCAGTAATACATTATCATGCATATTTCATAGCAGGGATTACTAAGACAGAATTGTGTGTCATTTTTGTTGTATGTCTTTATAATTACACCTTGAAGCCACAACTAGATTTTTTTTTTTACTACATATTCATGAAAAGCGGACTTGTAATTTGATAAAGGGTAGCTTGTGTTCTCAACTCCATTCAAACAGCATCATGAAGCAGAATTAAAGTAGGCATCTGTGTTCTCCCGGCATTAATCTCTTCAAGCACATTCCAGCTGCTATGATGTGCAAGAGGGAGATAAGTCCTAAACGGACTAAAGCTAAGCAAGCCAGACAACTCTATTATTGGCTTCATAATTGCTTAATTAAACTTTTGTCACTAATCATTATGAGGGCAATAGAGCTGTTATACTGGCTTCTGTTAAGCAAAAATCAATAAACTGTTGGAGTTAATTTCGCCGTATTTTTTGTCCTGCAAATGAAATTCATTGCTGCCGGTTAGTGATCTGTGGTGCTGGCGCTCTACTGATATGAACAGCCATCACCATTTGAATTGAGGGTATTCAGTAGCACATGAATATGAACAAATGGCAAACATAAATCTCTTGCATGAAGTACACCTTCTATCCCTTTATTATGGAACAATTGACCCATCTAAAATGAATTCTAATGCCAGGAAAGCATTTAGATTTAAATTACACCATGGTCTTCTGGACCTGAAAGATGACGGCATAAAAAAGATTAATATGCTAATTATTTTTCTCCTTATTTTTTTTCTTCGACATCCATGGTGGGGTATTGTGAAGCGTGTAAATAAGATGACTGTTTTGTCAAGAAATGGCTCTAAGGCACACTATATTACATTGCAATTTAATTTGTTTATTCAAAACCTCACTCCAGATTTTAACTGTGTTTGCAATAACACTTTATTTTTCACATAATGTTTTCCTTTCACAAAGAATTCCTTGAATAAGAAAAGCATGTTTTTGTTTATTGAAATAGATTTAATAGTATTATGAATGATGATATACTTAACAGAGCTCTGTATTTATAAATTCCTGTCAAACTTTTTATTTTCTTTTTGTCTTTCAAAGCTTGTAGTAGCCCCTCTCCCAAAATCTTCCAACTATATATTAGGTACTCTGTTTAAGGAATAAAATAATAATACTAAAAAATCTTCAATGAAAATATAAATGAGAATTTGTTATACATACAGAGTATTCCATATTTCAAAGTGTTTCTTGAAAGAAAATGAATAAAAAAGACCTGGCGCTGTAACAGTAGAAGTCTATGATGGTCGTATCTTAAACCCTGCAAACCTCAGAGGTTCTAGTCCTTGTATTTTTCGTGTCTCCCTTCTCCCCACTGAATATAATGTGGACGTTTTTGGCTCTATTGCTAAGCAATAAAACAGGTACCAAAATAAAAAGAAACAAATGATCTTCCATTAAAAAAACCTACAAATAAATACACTTTAAGGATAATTTTCTAAATAATTCTGTCACTTAATCTTACCAGTGTTTGTTATGCGCGCTTAAAAAGCCAAACTAATTTTTTCCATCTTGTACACACAGTGTTCTCTTATTGTAGAACTGTTTATAAATCTTAATATTGAAACCATAGACTATTTCCAGTGGCAAACTGACATTTGTTTTTCATTTTTATGTTTTTAAGAAAAGAATTATTCTTGTTAGTTCAGAGATGATCTGGAATATCAACACTCTAGGTCTAGCTTCGTGGTCTTTGCAAAAACTTCCTGAATTGTTATTGATAGGCAAATGTTTCCAATCAGCTCTGAATATGTTTTTTTTAACCTTAGGCTTTTTTCATGTCTTAACCAGTATCAAGCGTAATTTTATTCACGTCAAGTCATTTATGCATTTGTCCTCTTGTGCAAAGCACATAATTAAAATTCTGTATTATACGTGAAAACAGGGGGTATAGATCCTCTTACACAACCAGAGTAGAGAAAGGTCTATTGGTTTCCACTGTCTGGAGTCATGCCATTCCCACAGCAACACATATATCTGAAACCATCTCTGCAAAACAAGCAAGCTTCCACACAAATAAATGACCTTGACTGAAAGATAGTCAGGCCCTGATTCTCTATTGCAGTGATGGTCTGCAATTATCTCCCAGACTTCTAACAGCAGAGCCACCTCTACTTTGGAACCAAAAGATGCCTCATGCTTTCCCTTAGCCTTGTTTTTTTTCTACAGGTGCTTCTAAATGTTTTGCCTCAATATGATATTATGAACCCAAAGGTACTGCTAGAAACCTCTTATTTATGTTAAGTATAAATAATATTAGAAAAAAAATTGCTGCTTTTTTTTTCCCTTTCATATGCATCTTTTTGTAATAGTTGCGTATTTTTGTACTCCACTGATATATCTACAAGAGGTACCTTCATTCTGCTTAAGAGCTAATACAAGGGAACAATGTGACAAAGACTTCACTGTTCATCAGAGAATTCCTTTTCCATAGGAAGGTTTTTCTACCGTAAGGTTTAGTACCTGCACTGGATGTTGGTTAGTTTAAGCACAGAGATAAGGAGACAGAAGCATGACCAAATGCCTCTTTGTACCACACAGGGGATTATTATTTCCCAAGGGAATTCTTTTCCTCACTTTCTTTCAGTAGCAGTTAACATAAGTTTAACTTAGTTGAAAATAGTGTTAAGTGTTAAGGTCAATATGCACAACCTTAAGTTAACCCTATAGCATAAGGCAATATCTAGTTATAAGAATAAGGAAATAACTTCAGCAAAACCAGCCTGTCAATCACTGGGGAAGTTATGAACACATGGAGACTCTTCAAGAGGAGCAGACTGTGAGCATCAGCAGCAGCGGAGAGGTGTTTTTTAGCCACTGAGTATAAAGAAAAGAAAATGAAAGATCAGATCTTTTTCACTCAGCCTGTACACTTTAGAGACCAGAGTAATTTGGGAAGAGGAGAACCTGGCACTATCTTGGTACTCTGACTTTGGGACATGCCTGAGACAACAAGGCTGCTCGTAGCTACAGGAGATGCATGGCAATGGGTGAAAACAACAATTTCTTCTGCACTACGCTGTTTTTCCCACAGAACAGGGAAGTTGCCTAATTCCTAAAATTGCATATATCCATGTTTAAAATGTTTTGGCATGCAAACACATTTCGTCTCCACATTGTCATTCTGGTTTTTTTATCTGCCATCAAACAGCCACCATACTCACAGAAATTTGGTGATTGCATGTCATATGATAGCATCCATTTAATATTGATATGACTTTGTACCTTGAAAAAGGAAAACTAAGAGTGGTATGCACCCCTGAACACTAGAATATGAGATTGAAAAGGTGGAAAAAAACCCTGAAATATTAACTCCCAGTGATGACAACAAGGAAAGAAATAAGAAATCAGCTCTCATAGGGAAAAGAAAGTAGAACGAGAAACAGTTTGCCTTTTATTCCAAGTACTAGCTACCATTGTGGCATATGGAAAAGCGGAGGAAGTGTAATCAGAATACACTGAGGAGCAACAATTCCACAAATTCTAGATTCCCCAAAGGGTTCTTTTACTTACCGAACCCTCCTGAACTGTTAATTATAAGATTATATAATACTTTCATATAAATTGTTTATCCATGAAATTTCATAGAAACACTGTCATTTACCTTTCAATTTGTGCTGTGGAAAACTCACATTCTGCAAGATTGCATAAATTGACTACTACTGTACAAGCCTGATTGTAAACCTCTTGAAAAAAATTTTTGCTTGACTTCTGTAGATTTTACCTGATGTTTTTAATGGTTTGAACATCCTCAGTCTGATTCAAAAATTCTAACCAAAGAAAGAGTGTGTTTTCATACTTCCCTATTTTTTGTGGAAGTGATTTATATGTTGAAAATGGCTATGGTAAAATAAGAAAATTACCCAAGAATGTATTTACATGTTTCAGCTTTTCAGATTATTAATGTAATTCTTTCCTTTTATTTTTTTCCAATCATTCCTTATGTATTTATGAAATTTAAAGGGGTAAAATACGAAAAAAAAAGATTCTTTCCTATCAAGTATATTTCATACATAAGCTTCAGATACATACAAGCCATATTAATACTTTAAATCACAGTTGCTTGACTGTATATATTTAGAATAAAATACTGCTGGGTTTCAACTGAACTAGAGAAGTTGAAAACATATACCTCACCTTCAGGATCTCTGGTAAATACCTGTATATCAACAGAGTGAACAATTGCACAATTTGTCCCTCTATTAACCATAGACTGGGTGAAGCTCAATCAAGTCCAGGAAAGATTCTTATTGAATACACAAGGAGCCTGAGACTTTTGACTTGTTGTCTTTACAAATTTCATGTAGAGGCTACAAGGATGCTTTAAAAGTACATTTTATGGCCTTCCTCAAGGAAACATTTTCTTGCAGTCCACTGGAAGTATTTATTTACTAAAATTCCTGGAGCTTGGTAAACACAAATACATGGTATTAAATGTAGAAACTTTAATTTTCATCTCATTAAAAAAATCCTGAATTGAATGTTAATTATATAAAATAAAACAAAGGTTGCTTTCCACTGTCAAGTTAAGCCATATTTATAAAAAATGAAACTCTTTGTTTAACAGATAAGTATTAAACATTTATTGGTTATTGATTTAATGGAATTGAGCTTCCTTTAAAAAAAAAAAAAAAAAGAAAAAGAGAAAGGAGTAAAAAAAGAGAAAATTAATTTTTATTTCATAGTACACATATGAAACAAAACAATGCATAAAGGTGTTCCACTTCCCCTAAAGCCATGTAGGTGTCCAGTCACAGATTCTCTTTTAATGACAGGTGATGATCTTCAGGAAATACTGTGCTTCCTTTTGAATAAGATAACCCAAACATAGTGAAGAGTAGGCGCTTTAGAAAGCCATTTGTTTTATTCTGGTGTTATCTTTCCGTCTCACTATATATTGTGATTGCTCAAATATGTTGGATATTCCTCAAGGCAAACACTAACATCTGCTCTTGCAATCCTTTCCCAAGCAGAGATATTAGTGATTTCAGTGGAGATTTTCCCCAGGGAATGACTTCACACTTGGGGCCGGGATGAAGTTAGATAATTTAGGGCCTGATCTACAATGTGTGGAAATCCAGCTGAACTGAGAAAGGTTCAACAACACTTCACAACTGGTCTCATCTTGCAACATTCAGAGTAACAAGAGTTTTTATTGCTGACTTTAATCAGAGCAACATCTGGGCTGGCACAAAGTTAAACCTGTATGGGATTTCCTTCACTCACAGGAGCACCTATCCCGGCTTCACTGAGATTATGTTTATGATAAGGACAAGAAGAACTGGCCTTTAGAAGACAAATTTTTAAACCTTAAAATCAATATTGTTAAATTGGAGGCATGAATTTCCTCGTTTCCTTTCAAAAGCTGCCTGGCTGAAAATTCGAGTGTAGAAATAATCTACATTTTGGGGAAACAACACTGGAACAGAAGAAATAGCTGACCCTTTTTTGCCTCATTTTTCTAGTACTACTGAAGTTACCACTATAAAAAAATGTCCTTTGCTGCACCATGAACCAATTTTTTTCTCTTTGCACTGCACATCTTTTCATTGTCTATATGCTATTAGATGTATTAAGGATAAAGACTCAAAAGTATTAAAACCAGTTACTAAGAATGAAAAACTCAGTTTATTATAAGAGTCATGACAGTGTCATATGCTGAATTTTTCATCTCTCTTATTAGTAGCTGGGCATTATTTAGCTCCCCTAATTGAAAAATATCATGCTGATTGTTGTCACTTGGAAAATAGGATGTTTAGCTTTTAACCACACTGGTGTCTCTGAAAACATATTTCTCTCACACAAATAAGCCCAACCAGCACTGCTATTTATCAAATTACCTTTAAGGTTCTAACTCTGTGAGATCCTTTTCATACAGCTGTGGGCAAACATGCATCTTAATGAACAGACAGGAAAAAATCACTCAATCATAGTTGGTATCCTATTATCTCTTTTCTCTTATGACTGAAAGACTGGAAGTCTGCATTCAGAATAGTTTCCTTTACTGTTTTTTTACTGTTCAGTGGCACCTACAGGTTAAATAGTTCACCTGACAATGTAGGCTATTGCCTGTGCGCTTACATCAAGTAGTGGGATATGCTGATTAGAGATTGTAACTATCCAATGGCACAGAATTATTTAAATGTAGTACAGACTTGGCGATAAGGCAGTCACTAATTTGGTCAAATTTTGACTGCTGATATTACTTTGGGATGTCATTGGCATACTGTCATCTCTCATTTTTGTTGCCAGTAAAACTAACGATGTCACCAGTCACAATAAATGGAGAAGATTGAAAAATAACAATACAAAAAAAGTTCTGCAAGAGCTCTGCATGTGCCTGGGTTAGCTAAACAGATGGTTTTATCATTAGTTGGTGTTTGACAAGAAATACTGGTTTAAACTGTATACTGGTGGTGAAGGCCCAGAAGGAAGTGACTGCCATGCTCCCAGCAGAAGAAAATAGCTGTGAAAGCTCACATCACCCCATGTGATTTTGCTTCCCTTGAAAGACTGCAGCTCTGGAACCACAGGCTGAGGTTTTGCCCACTGTCTCTGTGTACTCAGGAGCAGCATAGAGTCAGTCAAGCCTGAAAATCATTAGGATCTAGGCTGCATTCGTGGCACTGCTTCAACTTTTCCTCTGTGTCTTGGTCTTCCGCTCTGGTAAGTGCAGCTGCAATTCTCACTATTTCTATAAACTATTTCTATAGATTATTTATATAGACAAACTATAGAAAGGTAGAATTTTTGCCACTTAAAATAAGAATTAAGGGACTTGTCTGGCTGCTGATTCCCTCTCTGTGGTGAGAAAGTCATTTGTCTTATCTAATGAGAGAGGTGTAATTTGACTGGCTTGAACCCACCTCCCTTTTGAAGCTGTCTGTCTCCACTGATTACAGAAGGAAGCCAAATTATTACCTTGGACAATTCACCTTATTTGTAGCAAGGGGAGGTAAATTCTATCCAATCAGTTTCTGTAAAATGATAAGAGAGTTTTAGAAAGAAAGTCATCTCCCTTATGCCTTTGAGAAACATATAGCTTTATTAGAAAACTAATATTTTCCTCCTGCAAAGAGATGTGGTTATAAAAAGGAATAGGTAAGTATATTCTATTTTAAGAGAATTTATTTACATAGCTCATTTAAAAATGAGACAAAGTTTAATACATTTCAAATTAAAACATCACAGAGATCCTGAAGGGGGTGGTTTCCATCTAGAAAGTAATAATTCTCCTCTTGCTACAATAAGCTTGCCAAAATGGGATGTATTAAAGAAAAAATCACACATGCAAACTTATAAATCCTATCAGTATCATTGATAAGATGCCAAACACACAATGCGTTCCTCTCTCTTTCCATCTCCCAAATACCTGCACAAGCACAGGCACAGAGCAACTATATTGCTGCCTTCACCTTCACTAAATTAATTCTTCCCAGGCCCAATCTTGGCACTCATCCACGAGGCACTGATCTAGCCAGGTTTGCACAAGAAATGTGCTCATGGTGTTTTCTCACACAACACTTGTGAAAGGCACCTCAGAAAATAAACTTATAAGGTATCAGAGAGACATGGAAAGTGGCTGCACGCTCAGAGTACAAACCATTTGCTCTTGGCCACATAATGGACAGACAAGCTGGGAAAAAGGCACACTCCCCATGCAGATTTGGAAAATCCCTTGCAGGTCAGTAAACCAATTGAATGCCACTAAACTAAAAAAATGCCACACAAGGTAGCAGCTCTCTTCCTCCGCCTTGCAAGGACTTGGCTGAAGGAGATATAAATCATGAGCTGCATGTTTTCAGCATGTTCATATCTAGCTGCTGTGAGAAAGTCAGTGACATATTCTTTCAGTCTTGTTAGTTTTTCTGACTGTACTGAAATCAGAAAACTGTTTTGTGTGTATGTGCATATTTTCTGCTGTGTTCTCATGCTGTAGTGTGATTGAATGTGGTTTTTTCCGTTCTCGTTATGTAGCTTGAAATTATTTTTATGTCATAAAAATTATCTTTGAGGTTTTTGAAATCTTTGTTCAGCCCTATAAGGCCTTTATATGTTATTGTTTTCTTAAAAGCATTCAAAATGAAAGTCTTAAAAAATCACATATTGGAGATGGAATAATGGTAAAGTGCAAAAAGTTACAAAATGCATCAAACAGCACAAGGGAATAATTTCATCTACAACTGCACACTTTTATGGCTTATGCAATCACCTCTGATTATCACAGCGCCTCATTTCTACTGTTTCTCTCAAGTCCAACGACACAAAAGCTGCTCTGCTCAGTTCTGGGCTTGGGTGCTCGCAGCAAGCCTCAGTAACAGGCCACTCTCAGCTGCTCCTGGTCCCCAATAATTAGCCTGCTATGGCAGCTACCTCTTGTGGTTTTGCCTGTGAGAGACATTTGACACAGCAGACATCAGAGGGATTTTTCAGGAGGCTCTTGTGGCGTCCGAATGGCTCTTAATTAACCACTTAGGTATCCTCGTTCACTCTCCTGCTTGGCACTTTCCAAATGGTAGGGGTTGCACTGTGGATCTAAACACCGGGGAAGCATGCTATCAAAAGATCTTGTAAATGAAGGCTTGTGTAAATTATTTTTAATGATTCCCTCCTGGCACATCATTATGTTTGTAGTTACACACAGGCACTTCAGAGATGGCTCATCTTCCGTAAGGTCAGCTGCAGGACCACCATAACTAGCTGCAGTCAGTAAATGGCTTATTAATTAGCACAGTGATTTTACATTGCTAAGAGCTCTGATGTATGGAGCTAGAATTGTAATTGTGTAGGATCGAAATAATAAGCCATCTCAGGGCTCCTTATGCAAATTGCCATATTATAAAATCATTACCTATCTAAACACTGAGTTTTAATAAGAATTACAATGATGAATTTTATGATAATTGACACTCAAATTTTAATCTCTTGGATTTTTATCATTTTGGTGGTTAAAGTGTGTTTTTAATTAAATGTTGCTTAAAATGCAAGGGATTGTTTAACAATTCTATTCAGTTCTTCTAGTTCAAATCAGGTTATTCTCTTTGGTCGTAGAAGATGGGCCTTCTTAGTAATAGGTATATGACATTATGTATTACTTGTAGAGTAAGATGTTTAATCTTTCTTTTTTTAACAATTATGATTTTGATGGCACTGTATTGTCAACTGTAAGATAGAGCATAGTGCGTGTCATTGGGTCTCACTCCCATAGTAAAAATGACTCAAAATAAAGAATTAAAATATAGGGAAGATTTTGAATGCTTATACCATTTAATAGATTTTTCCTTCTTTATTTGTTATTCCAAAGGGCTTAAACAGAGATCTAATAGTTTTAATCTTAGATATGCATGCAAAGCTAACAAATTTCAAATTACCATTTATAGTATAGTACAAAACACCTAAAACTGATCGATAGATCATTAAAATTTCACAATTGTATTTGCAGACAGATTTTATTTACATATTACAATGTTTGTTTATTTTACTACATTTTTCTTCTGTGAAATAATTACTTCAAAGTAGATGCATCAGCAACAAATCTGGAAAAAGTTATTAAGGGTAGAGGCATAAGGCATTAATCTGAATATACCTCCTCTCAGAGCCTCTCCTAAGAGCATGCAATGCTTGGAAATTCTCTAAAGAACAGCAAATCATACACATCAACTTTTGTTTTGTCAATGAATACAAAATTCTGGGAAGTGAAAAACTTTTCTCCTGTGAATTGATTGTTCCAATGCAGACAAGAGTATGGGATTGAGGAAATAGCCTATATCAAATGAAAAGCACAGAATTGTGTAAAGAATGGCTGTACAAAATGAGACTAGAAGTGCATCTGAAGGAGAACTCTTTCCTCAGCAATGACCAAAAATGTATATCTTCACAACAGTACAGAGAGGAAGAAAAAAAAAAGGTGTGTTATTCCATCTAAATAGACTTAAAGCCCCTGACTACTTGCAGCTCAGGAGCCATCCTGAGTTCAATATGACTTCTCTCTATTAGGAGTCCTCATCACACTCCTTCCGTGAGGTTAATGGACTGTCTCTGGAATCTTGTAAGCCTTCAGTACCCACAATTTCCTTTGGCAAGATGTTCCACAGATCTTTCAATTATTGCACATGCCTTGATTGAACATGGCCCCTCAACATATCTTTGGATAGATTTCTGCATCTGTACTGAAGAAGCTAACGAACAACAAGATCCTCTACGCTGACAATGATTTTGCAGATACTAGAAAAATACTGTGATCCTGACACAAGCTAAGGCTGCAAATGGAAAAACAATGCACGGAGTCCCATAGCCACTGTTCTGATCTTAATATAAATTGGTGCAGTCTTTCCAATTTTACAAAAGATCATTTTACAGTGGATGGGTACCACTTGAAGGTACTTGAAATAACTAAAATTGATCACAAAATATCTTCAGTATTCCCAAAGTATGGAAAGAATATAGTGGGACCTGAAATGCTCACTTATTCCTACAACTTTTGGCTGCTCAAATAAATATCAATGTCACAATATCATGTTCTGTGGCTTTCCACCAAATTGTTTCACTGGGGACATTAGGAGAAGATTCAAATCACCGTCTGAAAATAAAAAGTGATTATTTGAGTTTTTCTATAATTTAGATATTTATTGCAAATAGTCTAAAAGAAATAGGAAAATGATAATTAAATTAAGTCTCTATTGTTAATAAGTACCTAGTGGCCTTCTACTTAACACTTTGAGAATCTACCTTCTTGCTGATCTGCCACTGTAAGGTAGTATAAGAATTAGTGGAGATGGACAGTCACTATGTTTCCTCCATGTTTTTTGTTTTAGGTCATGTTGCAAAACTGGCAATAGTCCCATAAAGGAACAAAGAATTTTAAAAGTCTGTAAAGGCTGATAGAATGCTAAAATTGACATATTCATAGGCTCCTGAAAACAAATGTTACCTGACTGGAAAAGGAGTTATGGTGGATTTCAACACTTAAGTCTTTCTTTTAGCCAAGTAAATCTAGCTTTTACATCTGAATGTAGAAAGAGGTAGTTTTAGCAAGAAGCCACATTTCACTTTGTATGGATATATGTATTATGTATAAAAGCTTGTTCCAGCAAGGCCAGATCTTGGTGCTTTTATATGTTATATTGGATAATTTATAGAATTCTGAATGGGACTGAACTACAAAGTTTCATTCATACTTTTTTCCCTAAGTTTGTCTTGAAGTTTTATTTTGAGAAGAGTCTGCCACAACCTTATGTTTTGACAGCTATAAAGTATTGCTTAGGAAGGGGCAGAAAAAGCATACAATTGTTGTTACACTGTAATGACTGCATTTGGCAGTGAGGAATGATTAAACCAAAGCCAGACAACTACCAAACTCTCTTTCTGTGGTTTTGCTACTTTAACTCTGCTTTACAGGCATCCAATGGCATGGTCTCTTTACAATCTTTTAAACATTCCTCTGTGATTTTTGGTATGCTGTGCACACTAGAATGCAATCAACATCTGTTAATTTCTGTCCATTAAATGTATTATCATAACACACAAGCATGATGTTTTATTTGTATGGCTGAAATGAGACTTATGACCCATAATCCATCATCTTCCTGTCATATTTTTATATGTTGTCTATTCAATCCCCAGTACAGTTTAAAAAGCGTAAAGCAAAACTCTCCTTAAGTTATAGACCAGCTGCTGAAGTGTCCAGCTGAAGAGGTCATTGTGCTTTATTTTTGCTGAATCTAGCAGAAGTTGCTCATTCTAAGCCAAACATAATACAACGTGGATGTCCCCAGAAGCTTACAGTGGAACTACCATGTCTAAACTTTCTAGCAGGCATTTTTCTGAAAATATCATATTGCAACAGATAATGCTTAGAGAACATGGATTCAGCTAAAAAAAAAAAAAGAGTAAAACATCAACAAAGGTTGGAACATTTTTTGTGTATGACTACACAGAAACTCTCACTAATATTGCATGGATAAAAATAGGAAAAAATATTTTGGGGAGTAGTGGTTTGTTGGTTTTTTTAATTTGGCATATAATTTAAGTTTAAATCACTGGCTTATTTAATAGTCTATTATTCTTTTCATTTTAAAATTCAGTTATATGTAGCTTAATTATTTTTAAAGCTTTGGCAAAATGTATGACTGCTCAAGAACTGGCTGTATTTTACTGTATTTTCATAAAAGTCTGATTGGCCAGTTTAGGTCTGCCATCAGGGATAAATAAAGATCCTTTGCTGTCAAAATGTGGCTGTTGCTATTTTTCCTTACAGTAGTGCAATTCCATACCAGTGGGTATTCTAATATAAGATATAAACAGCTATACCTACACATAGTTTGCAAATTGTGGATGGAGTTTTAGAGTTTGAGTTTGGCATCCTTTAGAAAAATAAATAAACATCATAATGCAACCTTGTATCTATTTTCATTACCAATATATAATCATGGTAGATATCCATACACTAGAGAATAGATCTCAGCTTTTTCATAAAATTTGGAAATTATGCAATGCAGGAGAAGCGGAAGAATAGTGAGAAGAAAGAATATAGTTTTAACTTATTCCAGGTGCCCAATCAGAGAGAAGTGTAAACAAACACTCCTGAAGCATTAAATAAATCTCAATGGAGACCATAGCTTGGAATTGAGAAGTGTATACAGTAACTCAGTCCTGTGCATTTATTTTACATTTCCTACTCAAAAGAGAGGAAAGAACATTCATCTTTTGGAACACATGTAGTACAAAAGAAGAAATTGCAAAAAATGTTGCAAGTATGTAGGATATGTTTTGGAAGAAGGGGAGAGCTGAGTCACAAAGTTTGTGAAGTGCTAGAACCACTAACTATGCTAGAAGCAACCAGTCCTGGCTAGTTAGAATAATCTAGTTTGTTTGATTGTTTGTTTTTTAAGCAGGGAAAATTTTTGTTTTATTCTTTAATTTTGCCAATTAACTAAGTCAGTACGGAGTGACCTGATAAACATGGTGTTTCACATCTGAAGAAGGATCAATAAGCTGTTCTAGACTTGCCAGATGAATACATTTTTACACAAATCACAAAGTAACTAAGAACCTTAAAAGGTACTCCTAAAGTGGTCTGGGTGAATCTCTTTGTGAGCTGCTAAAATGGAAACCAGTCCCCTGATGACTGTACTCCCTCAAGAGTGTTTGCTAGAGCCTTCTGAGCAGCAGAGCAAAAGCCTAAGGCTCGAGGGTAGTTACAACCCACCAGGATCTTGTAAAAGCCTGGCAAAGCACAGCTTTTTCCCCTGACTTCACAGTCAACATTATCACTGGATTTGAAATCAGAAAGCTGTGTCCCCCAGAAAGTTAGTGAAGACTTTCAATTTTCTCATCCTTCTGCTTCAGCCTGTCTTACTTTAGGCCACCTGTTAAATCCTCTCATTGTCTCTATCTCAATCACAGGTGATAAGTCTCTTGCTCAGCACCTGCAGAACACAGCAGGCTTTAGGACCCTACTTGCTACTTCCTCCTAGTAAGTAGGAAGCTTTGTTTTTAATTCTGATTCACCACCCATAGTGGTGAATCATAGAAGGAATACAGTGTGTCTAGGAAGAATCTAAATACCCATGATTATGCAAAGTCAATGGAGAAATTCTTTTTGGAAGCAGAGATTTTAAAGCCTAGTCCTTTTCAAATAGACAGCCGCCGCCACCACCAATCTAAACTTGTAATTTTCTAGATGTTTTGGGCTAGCTTTTGTTTTGATAAGAACTAAAGAACCAGGTGAACACACACTTTAGGTGTTCCTGTACCAAATTCCCCATTCAACAGTATGTGGACATGATCCATCAGAAATTTTTCAAATGTAAGCTCTAGATCTCCATTTCTGCGACTCTCTTTCCTGCATCTCTCTCATTTGCATAGATAGAAAAACTTGGAGAGATTCCTTTTTCCAAATACCAGTATGAGCGTGGGAGAAACTCTGTTGATTATCCATTTTTCCACAGTGATACACTGTCATCATCTTATTGAAGAAGTTGAATTTTTAATGTTTTCTGACTTTTTCAGTGAAAACTAATTTCCTGGAACAAGGAAAAGGCATTTCCCCAACTTGTTTTTTCTCTTACCAAGGTCTGACAATAAAACATTAAAATGCCCAGGCTGCTAAAGAAGTCTCAGTAAATCTTCAAAAAAGGGAGCATTAACAAAGCAAATACAGAAGTTTTCATTAGCAGCCCTAGCAAGTCTTCAAGAAATGCTTGATTGTGACTATTAAAAACAAGAAGTTCACGTATGACTGTAATTGAGAACTGTAATATCATGTTCGTGTAAGTGACCAACCTGTAATGCAAACAATTTTTTCTTGTTTTGGGAAAAAATAAGAAAATAAAAATTTCAGTGATCTTCAGAGAAGCTCTCTTTATTTTCATACAAGGCTAGTTTTTCTATCTAAATTTCTAAGAGGTTGAAAAATAGATTTCACTGCAGAAGCTGGCTGCACAGTTAATTACACACTCTAAATACTTGCTTCCTGATGAGTCAACCTTTCTCACAAGTCAGTTCTTCTTTTCTGACAATTTTTTCTGTGGTTTTCTACACTCTTTCTGATTTGACAATATCTTCATGGTATGGTGGTACCAAGGGCTCTATGTAGTATTCCAAATGGTGCAGAGCAAATGTTAACTCTTATAGGATGTTTTTTATACTTCAGTTGTAAGTCAGTTTTACATTTAACTTTCCTTTCAAATTAATTTATATAATTACACACCATCTTTCATGCTTTATCTTCTGTTTCTTTCTTGGTTGTTTCCTACTGTTTCCTACCATTGCTGAATATTCATCTTTGACTTCTAGTTCTACTGATCTTTTTTTGCTTCAAAAAATAATGATTACTAGGACCCTACATTTACTATTGCTATTAAATCTTAAAAGGTCTTGAATTGAAATCACTCCAAATTTTAACCTATGTCAAGCAAATCTTTAAATTCTGACGTTCTAACAACTCTTTTTTCTTTAAAATATATTTCAGGAAGAAGTAGTTACAGGATTTAATGACCTGAGGTATTACTCTTGTCCCCTTTCTTCAGTATAATCTCTATCAAGAAAATTGTCACTGTATTGAACAGGTATGGGTTTTGGTCAGCAAGTATTGAGTCTCAGGAGAAATGTTTCACTGTTTGTTTCTGGATTAGTGCTGATACCCTTTCTTAGGAGAGGAGTTTTGGCAAAAGCCACTTTTCTACGAGCCCCCACAGTAAACTTCTGGGAGTGGTTTCACAGGATTTAAGCAGAAGAGATTGCTGAGGCGACCAACTTTCTCCAAAGGCCAGTGAGCTGCCATGTTAGTAACACCCCTGCTTTTAGGAGGAAGGTTGCAAAGGTGTGTGGGGCAGAGATTAAATCAAGGTAGTATGTCTGTGTGAATGACTGTACTGACCCATCTGCCTTCCACTTCAAGGGTTGTGGTATCTCTGTACACATTTGTTGCTGCTGTCAACACATCTTGTTTTGTTTGCCATTCCTAACAAAGCAAACACCATTTTCATTCACAGAGATCTGTGTCTATTCTCTCTTTGGCATCTCTGCCTAATCAAAGGAAAAAGATCTAAGGAGGGAGCCAATGGACTGAACTCAGTCAGGCATTTTCTTTTGGGTGACCACAGCAGACTTACCAGGGCAAGCATAAAAGCAATGAAAAAATGTTCATTTGCTCACAATCCCATTTATCCTATAGCTATGTGGGTGTTTATACAGCCTTTTCTGAGCTGAGTCTGGCCCAGCAAAGATGGTTTTAATTATGAGGATCACTCTATGTTATCATTACTCCAAATTCTGCAAAATTCTTGTATCTTTTCAAATTGTGGTAGCGCTTCACTTGGAATTCTGTGTGAAGAAGTTTCTGGTGAAATTTTCCATTGGTCATGCATATGTACACTGTCATAGTTTCCAACATCATGTGCATAAAGCCTTTGCATGGATTTCAGTTTGCAAATAATGTGATTCCATGATGGCTTCACACTTCCTCCTTATGTTCATAAATGCCATGCCATTCTCCTGCTTTCCCATCAGTGCTAAATTTGATCAGTCAAAACAATTCCACAGTAAAATTGTCTTTGAAACACTGGAAGGGTTTTTTCTTTTTCTTTTGACTGGGTGGGCAGCAAGGATATCTACTGGAGGTACATGTTTATGTATTATTGTATATACACCAAAGTACACTAAGAAATAGCCATGTATCATGCCTCTAATTCCTCTGCTGAAAAAATGGATCCAAAGAACACTTTATTTCAGAAATAAAGCCATTCTGATGCTATATATTTAACAAGCTTTAATTAGGGTTTATTTAAAGAGCTAAACCTTCCCAATCTATTTTCTTTTCCAATTTATCTTGTAGCATTGAAGTTTTTTTAGTAAATACACTTACATGCAATAATTCCTTAGTGTACTACTGACGTTCAGTGAGTAATAATAACATTTAATCTTAAAGGTCAAATTATGTCTGAAGACACTATTATTCAAGCGTTTTCAGGACTTCCATCCCTATTACTAAGTGTTTGTAATTTCTAATACAAACTTTTGCTTTATGTATTAGATTGCTTAATGCCAAACCTGTGATAAGTATTGTGAAGCAGCAGCAAAGCAATAGTAGATGTTTAACAAAAGAACAGCAAATCCATTGGCATGGACTAGGGAGCACTGCTGGGCTCGTAATAGATCCTGGGATACCTCTCCTTCACACAGTCAAAATAATTTCTTCTGGATTCTTCAATTGTCTTTTGTAATGCCTAATAGAACTCATGTTTTATCCTCTTAGCAGTGACTCATCTGGGGAACAAGGAGGGGTCTTGTATGTGTGTGTCTGGGGACATAATAATACCCAGCTACATCTGCGTAGCCAAAATCACCTCCTGACACTGTGCCAGCCAAGTTACCATAAGCCAAGAAAATTGGTTGAGGACCTGTTTACATCTTATTCTTTCCCACTTTTGTGGTTGTTTCTAGCCAAAATTTTTCTATTTTCTTATCTCTGTGAATAATTATTTCTGCATGATTTTTCCTAACGAAACCTTGCTGGCACTATATTTTTCCTGGCATGATTTTCGTCTGTAATCCTTTTGCGTACAGTTTTGACCACTGCAAGTGTTTCTTGCTTCCATCACTTGCAAATGTAATCCTGTATGTTTTTGAACTGTACTTAAACAGTTTATTTATTTATTTATCTGTCACTGGATGGAAGAACTGATAAAATACACCAAGAAAAGAACACAGATGCAAAAGAATTGTCTTGTTGCCAAGACATGTTATTGTGTGTTCTAACACAGTTTTTTAGTTAATACTAAAGTATACAGCAATTTCTCTTGACCATCCCTAGCAGGATAGCAGTAGGGAGTTATTTAAATTAAATCAGAATAATTATTTTAAAATAGGCTTCATTAGATATATAAATATAAATCACACCACCACAGATTGTTTTAAAGTGGTTGTCCCAGGGGCTTCAGAAAGACTGGATGATGAAAAAGGAAAAAGAAACAGGGCTTGGAATTAGTCCCAAGAGAGCAATTTTGAGTCATTTCAGTTTTACATTATCACATTATATTAAACATATTGAAGAAAGTATAAAGATTCACGAACCTGTGACAACAGTGAGGTGACAAGATCTTGCATTATTTCTCTATATTTTTCAGTAGTTGACTTTGTGTTACAGTATTTTATGTTGAAAAATTCTATATAATAAAGCATACTGACTATATAAAAATCTTAGGTATTTATCTACAGGTTAGATTGTGCTAATTACAGATGACAGCAAGAAGAGAACACTTCTGTTATGAATTCAAATGAAGGTAATATTTAATAAAATGTTATTGTCCTGACACATTTGTTTTTTAAAGGAATTACAACTTTTGTTATCATCATCCTTATTTCTTTATTTACTTTCTTATAAACTTTTTTATAGTGTGTTTTGGAAGAATGTGCAGAATTTGCTCTCATAAAAAGATAGAAGACTGAAACTTAACATACAGATTTTGGCTGACTCAAATGGGAAGATAAAGATTGTGGCTATAAGGAAGAATAAAGGAAAATATATAAATAAATTTTAATATAGTGAGAGGTTAAATTCTATTACTTACAAAAACAAATAACAAAATGTAAGTCTTTCACTAGGTTCCACATTTTTATATCCTATGAAATATCTGAGAGACTTAGGCAATATTAACTAAAAATGATTGTTCCATCCTTATGAAAAGATCATCTAAACAACGTGTCAATGATATTGCCATTTGATAACAATAAAAAGTAATTTTTTTCAGAATTAAAAACTGAATGAATGGCATAGTCATATCGTCCTTACAATGATCTTTTCCAAGCTCAAAGAAATAATATTTTTATGATTTTTGTATGCATGGCTGATTTTTCATGTTAGGAATTTAGAAATAATAGCTCAGAGTGGTTTCTTGGGATGTAATATTTAAGAACATCATTATTAATGTAATATAAATTTATACTAAGAATGTATAACATTATCGGACGCAGGAATGAACAAGAAATGTGCATGAAGCTTCCAGATCAGAAGCTATGGTATGTCCCCACACTGCCCAAAACCAAACCAAAAAAAGTTGTGATATACATGGAAGATAATATCATCAGTTATAAAAGAGGAGGAAAGGGATTTCCTTCTTTATTTCTGAAACTGGCATTCTAGTAACAGAGTAGTTCATCAGCATATTTTCCTGAAGTATTGTTGAAGCAAAAATGTAAACACTTCAAAAAAATATAATCACTTCAAAAAAATTCTTACTAAACAATAGAGAGCAAGACAAGTTAGTGATACAGGCACTGAGCTAGAAAGTAAGAAAAAATGAAAAAGGTTTTAGTCCCTAAATTAAATCTAACTCCAAAAATTGTCCACATTTCAAACTGCTCCTGTATCCCTCCTAAATCCAAGATCTTGGGCTATCTTTCCAAAGATCTCATGCCATGGAAGTAGAACAAAATTACAAAAATCAGTACACAGAAAGCATCTGGCCCTTAACAGTCAGGAAATTTTTAAGTAATCTGTTATTCTTTCTATATTAATTTATTTTTCAGAGACGTTCCATAAAAATATTGACATAGCATTTAATATTCTGCATTTTGTTTATTTTCATTTCAAGGATATCTGAAAGAAATAAGTGTTTAAACTTCATGTTAATATGAACTTGGTATGAAAATACTGACACAGTGACTCTACTGTTTGTCCATAATAAAAAACAAGCATAAAATATGTTTTATTCAACTGAAACAGTTTTCTGCCTCATACCAACTAGTGATGATATGTCACTATCATATAATAAAACTTTTTATGCTTTCCTCTCTGGAGTTTATTCCATCACTATTAAGGAGCCCCAATTACAGCATTCCCTGATTATAATTATTTGCTTTTGCAGCAATAACTTTTTTTCATATCATTTTGGTCTGAATTTTATCTTATCCTTTTTAATGTTTGGCAGCAACAAATATTTGGTCATGACACCTTTCTGTATAGAGATGTAAGCAGCAACATTTAGTAAATGTAATTGGAAATGTTTGGAGAGAAAAAAGAAATCAATCAAGTTCTTTAGTGATAGGATGTATGGGTCTGTGGAAGCAAAGAAATATCCATTATATTGAAAGCAGTAGTATTAATCTCTGTTGTCTGTGATGTATTTTACCTTTAGATCAGCTTAATGGTATTTGTGAAATTGGCCATGAGAATACATAGTATTTTATGCAGCCCACTCATTTCCTACTTAGATGAGAGCAAAGATGATCACTCTAAATTTGTACATAGCCTGATTCTAGCTCTTAGAAGATGTAATACTGGCGAAGATCAGGTGCTAGTCCTCACAAACATCCCTGCCCTGAGCAGGCCTGGACTACTGATGACTTCTCAATTTTGTTGTCATGTGTTTTTACAGAGGTAGGAGTATGATTGCTCTAGCAAAGAGACAGCTCAAAGCATTTCTGAAATTCAGGAATAAACAAAAGAGACTTCAGAAAAAGCATTCTAAATATCTATGTGGCCTAGCTTCCTCACAGCATGACTTTGCACTCAAAACAACACACATTGGAAAGAGAAAGATAGAAGAAAAGAGGGAACTTGTTCTGCTATTGCTGGAGTTGCTCACTATTCTGTAAATTTCACCTCTATTTCCCATCTTCCCTCACCTTCCCACAAGATTTCTAGCCACCTGTGAGTGTGGTAAGGATCTCACCAAGCCTTGGTGCCTTGAACTCCAGAGACAGGATGGCTCTTACAGGGGTGCTGTGAGCTTGGGGCACACAGGGTTTGTCCCTGTTGGTTAAGAAAGTGATTGCACTGCCCTCAGCATCATTTAGTTTGCTCACAGAGGAACTGAGAGACAAAGAACAAGCAGAATGCCAGCCTTTGAGAAGAAACAGTTAATCAGTTATCAACATACCTGTGTAGGATTTAGACCTATTTTTAATAGGACTAGTTCTGCTTCTGGACACTACTGGGGAAATAATTTAGGGTGAATCTTCTCACAAAAATCTGCAAAAAAATCAGGCACAAAACCACATGCTCATTGTGTGCAAAGGTGAGAAAGCAAAGAGAAATTATCAAACCAAGGAGAAAAGGTTGTTGCTTTGGTTGTTAGTCTTTTTTCCCTTAAACAGGAAATTTCAAAATCATCTTCCATATAATACAGCCGCTATCTAAACTGCCCAGACTATGATTTTTGAGCTCTTGGGTATGCTAGGCACAGATAGACAAGCTGCAGAAATGTTCTCACAGTATTTCCACCTCAAAATCTGTTGTAGGAGATGTCCCTTAAAATTTCTCTTCTTGCCAGAATAACAGCTCAGATAGTGGGCTGAGATCAAAGCCTCCTAAATCAAATCCAGTGCTTTCCTAAAATACAAACAACAAACAAAACTCCCCTGATCTGTTTGCTCTGATTTCTGATTTTAAAAGCCCATGAGTATCTCTTCTCCCCACTCATTTGCAGCTGGTTTATACTCAGAATCAACTGTCAACTAGGAAATGTCCTCTTCACTTTAATGTGTCATTCTGTACAGGTCCTCAAGAAAACCTCCAAAAATCCCTTGCTACATTAGACGTAATTAGATATTTGGCAACAGAATATGGAAAGAATATACCCAAAAGATAACAAATGTGTCCCCAAAAAAATAAAAGTTTTATTAAAGATGTTATTCTCTCACAGCTGCCCCAGCTTTTTCCTTCATCAGTCTCACAGTTCCTTATTAACTTATTCAACACTATTCCCAAGAAGCTACTAACATTTACTAGGAACTCCTAAGATTGTTTTCTGAAGGCTGAAGTAGGTAACTTGAGCATCCTTTAGTTTGAACAAGGTTTGTTCAACAGTATTCTTCATTCTGAAGTCCAATGTTCATTTTCCTTTCAGATGACCTAAGCTGATCTAAAGGTCTATTTTGGGCGTTATGGTAATACATTGTCAACAATCAGAACTGTAAGTTTCCCAGGAAGCAGGAAAGAGAGCTTGCATCTAGTAACACTTCTTGTATCTATATGTTTTTAAAATTAAATACATAGTTATATGCAAAAATTTAGGCTTAATAAGATTTACATAGGTATATAGTTACATTTTAAAATGAAATGGGACAAGCTCTTTAAGTTTTCCCTACTTTTATATTTTTTATTTGCCTCTACTTCATTCCTGAAAACTTAAGAAGGAGCTGAAACAAAAGAATGTCCAACTTCTTTTCCTCATGTATGATATACGTATGTATATATTATGTATGCCATGTGTGTTATATGCATTTCTATCTACCCATAAATATATACTCATGTAGCTATACCTGTATATAAAATATATAGATATATCCAATCCAAAACCTCACAGCTGTCTTTTACATGGCCACATCTTAGGGGCACGGAGGGGGCTGGAATCCTCGCTCGTGCAGCTGCTCTGAGTCTGACATCTGTACTGGAGAATATAAACCAAAAAGCTGGCTGGAGAATGTAAACCAAAAATATTCTTGAATACCTAGACTAAAACTGCTCTGCCCCTCTTTCAGGAACAAGGTTATTGCATAAAAATATAAGATTTATAGGGATTTTCTTTGTGTAGTGTCATTTCACAAGTGAGTGTGTGAAGGGAGGGTATTAAGCAACAAGTTTAAGCGGGATGGTTTGGGTGGGGTGGAGGGTAAGTAAAGGAAGTAATTTCTGTCTGCCCATGTAGCATGGTACAGCAAGTCTCTATTAGTATCTCATTAGTCATGACTAATCAGCACCCAGAAATGAGTGTTGGCTTTTGTTTGTTTTGTTGAGTTTTCTTTTTTTTCCATTTCCAGTGGTTGAAGTCTCATAGATGAGAGTAACTGTGTGATCTTTACCACAGACAAGAGCCTGTCAGCCCCCAGTGCTTTAATAAAAACAGTAGGGACCTTAAGCAATGAGTCCCATTTAGCTACATTTTCTACCCTAACTGCTGAGTTTCTCCTGGGGGAAAGAGCAGCTCTGATGCCTCCCAGAACTGCCTATCACAGAGGAAGTGCTCAAGCACGACAGTCCCTGTGATTTAGAGATGTAAAGTTCCATCTGATCATTTCTCTGGGCTTTTTTTGTTCTTCTGACAAAGAGACGTTTTGTGCCCTACTAAACTCTTCATATTTGTTTTCTTTTGAGAGAGTGGACAGCAAGGATATTGAAAGTGTCAGAACTGTTCAGCCTAGAAAAAGGAAACCAGGAGGAGATATGATAGGTGTTCATCTATGTTGAAGTATAGAGGTGAAAAGAATAAACTGTTCTTCTTATGCCTCATAGATAAGACACACAGCAATGAAAATACTTTATGGCAAGGCAGGTTTAGGTTAGGCACCAGGAAAACACTCAGTACTGCTAAGGCACTGGAATATATCTCTGGAGAGTTTTGTTACTGGTATGCGAACACCTGCAAGGAATAACACAGATATAATTTCCTTTGCTTTCATATAAAGGTGTGAACACTCAGAGCCTCCCCAGTCCTGTTTTCATAACTCTGTGGCAATGAATACTGTGTAGTTGTAGGAAAGTGCCCTCAAATTCATACATGGCACATTACATTCTGCAGTCTGTGGTTTGCATTCTATATTCTGTTCTATATTCTTGATTTTATTGTTAAGAAAATGATCTATTTCCTATACTAACTTAAAATGTGATACTTGGTTGGATAAGTCACTCAATACCTTAGCATAATAGACTTATATTTAATTCCCTGCTTACATAAAACAGAAATTTAAATTCTAAACTATTAGGTTTATATAAATAGGAATAATTTACAAACCTGGTCAACAAATTTGACCTTCACAGTTTTGATGCAGTTGTCCTTGCTGTAATTAAGTCATTCTGCAGCAATTTATTATATGTTTTATTCTATGCCATGACCAAGGAGGGGTTTTTTTATGTTTTCCTTGAAGAGTGGTCAGTGGCACATACTTAAAGATCAGAAGGTATCAGGCAAATAGATTCAATTTCCCTGGCATACCTTCCAAGCTAGAGAAATTGGTTGTGTCAATTATTTAGAGCAGGGTTCTCTATGTAGACTGTGAAGCTTTGCATTTGAGTTGGCCCTGTCCCTTAGCAGCGTGCTGAGCCTTTCAGAAACCATTTGTACATTTGGCCTTCTGTGACAAGTGATTCCACTGCATCATTTCATGTGATACAGAAAAACTTTCTTCACTTAGTTGTCTGCTAATTTCACTGGCAATTCTACATTGGCCATGTCTTGTGCTTATCAGAGCTAGGGAATAATTTATTAATTATCTTCATGGCTTTCAGGATTATAACATTCTCACACCTCAATTTAGCCGTCTTAACCCTACTTTATTCTATTTTGTTTCTCATGTTATAGGAATTATGGTACTTCTGCCTGCTCTTTAGTTTTCTTACGGCTATTTTGAAACTGGATGACTGGAGTTGTGTGAAGTACTCATGATATGGTTTCAGAATGCATTTGCTTGGTGTTGTGTTTATGATCTCATTGGTTTCATTTTCTTTCCTAAAATTTAGATTTGTCTTTTTAATTGCTGCAGGATGTTTAGATTGTAGTTTTAGAGATTGATATGTATGCCCCTTTCCAGAGTGGAAGTACCTGTTTTAGAGTCTGGCAGAATGCAGGTATAAATGAAATAAAATTTTTGTTCAGCCACATTACTTTGCATTTATTGACACTGAGTTTTACTCAATATTGTAGGAATCTTTTGTATTTCTTCAATCCCCGCTCTGAGAAATAATGTAGCACAAGAAGAAGAATGAGTGCAGAAATCCAAACGTTGCAGTCCTTTGTCTAGTGGAGTGGACACTAAGAGGCCTAGATATATTCAAGCACCTGTTTGTGAGATTTGATTCATATTTCAGTCATATTTGAACCAACTCTGTCCTAGAATCAGGAGAAAAATGTTTCAGACCTACTTCTTTATCCATTCCCATATTCAGTGCTTGGCATGGCTTGAACAGGGACTTTAATCTAGATACATAACCAGAGTTTATTTTCTAGGGATAAATATTTAACATTTCATGGATTTAATCCTGTTGCTTAAGTATTATTACCCTTGAAATGGAGCAATAAGATGATCACCTATTATGAAGCTATTAACTCCTAAATAGCTGTATTAAACTCATTAAAAAAATTGAGGGTGAATGGAATACTCATTCCATATATCTTTGCAATTAGTTTGACTATAGTAAAGACTGTTATTCTCAGACTTATGACAGACTATTACTATTCTATTTGTATTATGGATATGTAAGTATTTCAATCACAGAGCAGAAATAACAAAAAGATCATAGTTGAAGTGGCAGAGAGATAAGGTTTCACTTTATTTGCATTTTACCATTTCCGGACATCTGACTTTGTCTTGGCAACTTTGATATTCCTTCAGTAAAAGCAGTGGTGTTTGTTTTTGTGACTATGGATTTACAAATACATATATTGAAAGTGATGTTTGTATAGCTGAGCAGATACAAACATCACCATTAGTTTTCTATGTAACTATTTTTAGAGCCCAAGAGGACATAGACATTAACACAATAACTATCAGTAAAGCAGAAAACAGAAAAAATCTGCATATGTCGATGAGAAACTACTTACTCCTGGATAATACAGAGGAATCTGAATCACACTTAATGGGGGGTTGGGGAGGTAGTTTAAATAAGTTGTAGAAAAAGAACTGGTAAAAACTGGAGTGTGATACATGTGTTCTGAGGGTGTCAGTAAGAATAGGAATTACAAAGGGAAAAAAAGGAAGAAAAAAGTTGTTCCACCAGTGGTTCCAAAATTTCCAGCAGCCAAACCCAGGTCTGTACAGTGCCATGTTAGGACAGTACATACACATTGAAGAGCATGGAAAAACCTTAAAGGAGCCACAACTTTAACTGGCGCCCAGTATTGCCCCAGGGCATTCTAAAAACAAAGGACAATGGGCAAATAACTTTATGAAGACTAAGCCTTATTCACACTTTTATGCTAAATCTTTCTAAGGAAGTGTTGAGTCATATCCCTTAAGCAATTGAGCTATTAACTAAGATGTATTTCCTCCTCTGACAGCAGTAGTAAAGAGCAAAGAAAGACAGCACCTCATATTAAAGCAACATTATAGGGACTTGCTCTGTTTAAATTGTTTACTTCAAAGTTGCACAAGTGAGTATGTTAAGTATGGTTTCTGTCTGAAGGAGTCAGGGGATAGAGGTTGCTTGGGAAGCAGCAATATGCATTAGTACCCAATGTGTTGCTGCTTTACCAGATGAGATTGGAGGACAAGGAAAGCATGGGTAATTATTTCCTAGTATTTTCATTTCATGCGGTTATCAAACAGAACTAAAGTACAGACTTCTCCATTTCACAGCTTTGAATCTTTCAAAGGTGTGTTTTTTCCCTTTTCCCTGGAAACCAAACTGAATTCCTCAAACATCTGTGAAATGCTCATGTTGAATTGTTCACTTTTATACTCAAGAATGTGTGTGTTGTGAATGCAAGCTCAAGATACTGCTCAGCCTTTCCGAGGGCTATGTTTTTCATCATATTTGATTAGTCTGTAAACACAGAATGAGACATTTTAACAATCTTTCTGACAATAATTTTATTTGAAATGTATATATCAGATTGGATAAATATCGGTTGATCTTGAGCATTGTATTGATTCTTTAACTGAGTACAGCAGGTATTAAGAAAACTAGCATTCAGCCACACAATATCTTCAACCAAAACAGTGTTACTCTAAAATTGTATAAGGAGTTAAACCTACGATTAGTTCAGATTTTTTAGTTTATGTGTGAATGGACATGACTAACTTTTCCATATACTAATTTGGATTTGAAAAATACTCCCTTGTTCCAAGGTCATTCTGAAAGATAAATACCATGTATATACGTAGTACCCATTAAACAACTCTTTTTTTGCTCTTGCAATGCGCTATTTCCAAATCTCTTCACCTTTAAATAACTTTGCAAATTTTTTTTGGCTGACAAATATTTTAACATCTAGATTCTACTTGGAGAGGCAGAAAAGGTATAACTACAAAATTATACTTTTTGTCTTTATTTGTTGAGTCTTAGGTGAGTGAAGAAACATTTTGAGTTGGTGGAAGTTTTGCTCCTTGTTTCTACCACTTTTTGGAGGTAATAACTGTATTGAACATACACAAGAGGGAACTCAGATAACTGAATCATTCAGACATAGCTTACACAGATGGACAATTCTCACATGTTGTAAGGATCCATCTTCAGGAAATTGCTTTGTCCCATGTGCTGTGGTGTCTCAAAGCCACAGCAGAATGTCTGGGTGTGGAACTGATAATGATTATCATAGAATAGGAAAGAAAATATGGCGAGTTACACGGCATTCAAAAATGAGTTTTCTCTAATCTTCCTTAACCTTTGCTCTTTCTGTAAGTAGTGTCCTCAGAGGACTATTCCCCAATTCAGGAGCAAAAAAGGATACTGCAGTATAATGGTTCTCACTTTTCAGTAAAATCTGGGTTATTACGATTCATTTGGAGTTTGAACCTGTGATATTTTATCTCAATGTTATATGACATCATTAAAGACATCTTATATTGTTTTTGCCTATGGTTAGAAATTATGTCTGCTTAATCAATTCCATTATGCATTCAACCATCCATGACACATCAAAGGCTAATAAGATTTTTTTAAAAACTTTGCTTGCTTAAAATGATTTCCCTCCAGATCAAGATGCAGAGCACAAAATATTAATCAGTTTAAATAAATATCAAGACTACCCAAATAATATGAATAATTGGCACAGTGCAGTGCCTACTGCCCAGTTCCCAACAGCTGGTCACACTGGCACATGGCACCATCTCAACAGTCTTTGAGATAATGACTTTGGCATCTGCCGATGAGCGTTTGCTACTGCCCACAGAATTTACAACTCACAAGTGGGAAACAGAGGCTCCAACAGAACTTTTTTATGCAAGGTCTTTGAAATTTATTAATGTAATGCAAACACAAGCCTTCCAACCCATTAAATTGTTGATGTTATGCGAATCCACTCTGGAATTGCAGATCCTCATTAACATTATTTGCATGTTAATCTGCATCTTTTTAATTAGTGATATTATTTATGCACATAATTTTCGCCTACTGGTGCCAAGGCTGAAGCGCATTAATTAATCTACTGAGATGCCAAACTGTTTATTTTCTCCCGTACTTTTATTTGTTTACATGGTGTTTTGGATTCAGGGAAAATAAAAAAGAGCCTCAAGAATAAAAGCAGAAAGACAAGATTAACTAAAAGCTCTTTTTGTTTTCATAATTTAAATTGTAATATTAGCCAAATGTTGTGTTTCTTCCCTCAGAGATCGGTTATTCAGTTACATTACCTTGATGTATTATTAAAATTTATAATGGACTCTGGAGGCTTCTTTTAGTTCTCTCCTTCATTTACAGAATATACTCAATGTTATTTTAATCTTCCTACAACGCTTCCATGCATAGGCAATGATCAGTTCTCCCTTGCGAATCTCCAGTGCTGCTCCACTTTGCACAACTGATAAACATTTAAATAAGCCTTTTCAAAAAAGAATAGCATACTAAAATTATTAACCCATTAATGGAGTTAGGAATTGCCTGACAATTCGTCTTTCCTCTAACTAGGTCAATTGTAACATTTATCTGATCAACAGCAGTGAACTAGTCTTATCTCTAAAATACTGCATGCCTTACATAGACAAGCTTAGAAAACATTGACTCCAGCATTACCTTTGCACTTCTTACATACTTATCTATTACATTTGCTGGCATTCCTTCTTCACTTCTTCTTTTCCTTCTTTCTTTCTTTCTTTTCTTTCTTTCTTTCTTTTCTTTCTTTCTTTCTTTCTTTCTTTCTTTTTCTTTCTTTCTTTCTTTTTCTTTCTTTCTTCCTTCCTTTCTTCCTTTCTTCCTTCCTTCCTTCCTCCCTCTCTCCGTCCCTTCCTTTCTCTTTCTTTCTCTCACAAACATGCAAAGATTCGCTTCCAAAACCAGTTTTCTCTACTGAAAAGCACCATTGCTATATTAACTCTATCACTCTACTCTCTCAGGGGAAGAATTGAGTTCCAGTTGCTTGTAGAAAGGTAGAAATATTCTCTCTTCATCTGTAAAAAGCTCTTGTTTGTAATCCCAGAAGAGCAGTGTGGCATTCAGATTTTAAAACTGTGCTGTGTGCATGCACAGGAAAACTTTTACTGGGTCATGGCTTAAACCTTGTCCAGGATGGACTTCAGAACAGTATGATACTGGAAGGAAATGTCAGATTTAAAGGCATGGAAGGATTATTCGTGTAACAGGTTGAAAGTGAAAGACAGTAGCTGTTAGAATCCCCATGTAGCCTCCAAATGTGGAAATAAATCCTTAAAGATGTGGATTAGTGGAGAAACATCAGATAGGGAAAAAGTTTAGATGCACAAATGCTGCATATAACTTCATGCATATGCATGTAATGTTTTCTGTGGCTAAAATGTCTCCTCTTCTTTTTTTATTTTGGTCTTTTTCAGCTGCTTTTTTTTTTTGGTGATGGTTCATGCACATTCCTCTTCTGTGAAGGCAGACCTGGATGGCACCATGTGACTGGCAGAATATGGTTTGTTAGCTGAGTTCCCATCTTAATTTAAACATCCTCAACCTTTCCCCCACGCCACAGCTGTGAGGAAGAATAAGTTAGTTCAATATACAACTGGTTATACTGACTCTACTTGCTCATGAGTGTCACAGAGCAGTTTTTAAATAATTTTACACTCTCAGTGGGGTACAAAACACCAGAACAGCCAGTGTTTAACAAGATGCAACATGTCCTCTAATAACTTAGACTAATGCCACATAACTTTTGACAACAATCAATGCTGAGTCCCTTAGACTAAGCTGGGGAGAAGATTACTAATTACAGAAATCAATAAATTAGGCCAGCAAAAATATTTCTGCACCTTTGTATTCAACCTGTGGCATATTTTGAACCTACAATTTAAAGGAGTGTTTATATTAAGTACTGCATGGTTCTTCATATTTGCCTTGGCAGAAAAAAAGGATATGGTTTTATATTTTATTCTTGACAAAGGCAAGATGACCTTGAAATTAAAGTCCCTCATAATTCACTGAAAAAATGGGGCAGAATTAAGACTGCATAGGCAACTTTTTCTTTTCCCAGCATCAGTTAAATATTTATGGTTTCTCAACATATTTTTTTTAATGAAATCTCAATATATATATATTAACATATTTTTGTATAGATATGCGTATGCATTGCAGAGAGCAAAAGACAACATGGTGACAGAGGGGATAAGGAGAGAGACAACTTGCAGAGGGAGCATTGTTTATGATGTCTTCTTAAGCAAGATGTGATGAACTGGCAAGTGAATTTGCAACATATCCCACTAACATAACAGGAAAACCTTTACTTTTGTTTGTTAATTCTGGCATAAGTTACAGAAGCCTGTTTCATTAATATTTTAGATTTGCTGTAATACTTTAATGTCATACAGTTTGGTTTTTGTGGCATGATTTTTATTTTCAAATTCATGTTTTAAAAAAATTCAACCGCTGAAGTCAAAATAATTTACAAACACTCTTTAAGGAAATGAAATAGTAACCTTGTGAAATTGCATAAGAATATTATCACTAATTAAGTTAAGAAATGGCACAGCAGAGATATTTATACTCAGCCCTTACAAATCTAAACTCACCCCAGGTCACACAAGAAGCCTGTGTAGAGCACAAAATAGAATTCGCAACTCTAGACTTACGCATTTGTTGCTCACTGATGTTTATGTCTCTTTGGCATTAGGTATGGTCATAAAGTGATCAAATTCATTGGCTATTTAATGTTATTCAAATGAGGAAAATTAACTGGATTGATAGTCTTTTTCAAATAAAAGGAACATAATATGAAACTTGTCATTATTCATTATTGGTTAAAGAAATATAAATACTTCATAGAGCTTATTATTCACCATGTATTCATTTAAGGCCAAATTTTCAGCCCAAGGGATTGCTCACACAGATTTGCCTATTTGTCTGCACACCAGGACTGGCATAGAGGAATGGGGTAATTGGGTATGGAAAAGGGTTGCTGGACATACAGTAAATCGACCCACACACATTCAGGAAAATGGTTTTGCATTTTCTACAGGAGTATATTAGTGAAATTTATTTATATTCAGGCAACTTACTAGATGTCTACTGGAAATAAAATACAGCACAGAAGAAAGAATATAGGAGGTTCCTGGAGGGTATGGAAGGTAACTTTCTCACACAGCTGGTGAGAGAGTCAACCAGGGAAGGAGCCCTGGTGAACCTCTTTGTGAGCAGAGAAGGACTTGTGGGTGATAAGAGAGTTGGAGCCTGTCTTGGGCACACACTTGATCATGAAATGATAGAGGTTTTGATTCTTGGAGCAGTAAGGAGGGGTGCAAGCCAAACTGCCACCTTGGGCTTCTGCAGTGTAGACTTTGGTCTGCTTGGGACACCGGTTCTGAGAGCCCCTCGGAAGGCAGTCCTGAAGAGCAAGAGTCCTGGAAGGCAGGGCATTCTTCAAAAAGGAACTCTTAAAGGTGCAGGAGCAGGCTGTCCCCATGTGCTGAAAGATGAGCCATGGGGAAAGAAGAGCAGCCTGGCTGAGCGGAGAACTTTGACTGGAGTTCAGGGAAAAATAAACAGAGTTTATCACATTTGGAAGAAGGGGCAGACAGCTCAGGAGGACTAAAAGGATGTTTTTAGGTTATGCAGAGAAAATTAGAAGGGCCAAATCCCACCTAAGATTTATTCTGCCCACTGCTGTAAAAGACACTAAAATGTTTCTTTGAATAAATCAGCGCCAAGAGAAGATCTAAGGAGAATTTCCCTCATTTATTGAATGTGTTGCACCAGGGAAGAGTGGGTTAGATTATATATAAGGAAAAATTTCTTCACCAAGAGGGCTGTCAAGCATTGGAACAGGCTACCCAAGGAAGTGGTTAAAAGATGTGCAGAGGTGGCATTAAAGGACATAGTTTAGTGGTGGACTTGACTGTGCTGGGTTAATGGTTGGACTCAATGACCTGAAAGGTCTTTTCCAACCTAAATGATCCTATGAAAATTTCTGAAATTTTGCTCTGGCTTTTCTTGGTGATACAATGGAAATTACATTTAAGAATGAATATAAATCAGATATTTACTGAAATGATTTTTAAGTGCAGAAGGATAAGTGTAGATGTTGAATAATCTTCTTGTCACCTCATCTGTAAATGCATTCTATGAATATTAAATATTTCCCACATAAGGAGGCAAATCAAAATAGTAATATTATTATATTAAGAGTAATTGCGCTTAAAAACATATTAGATAGTCCACATTTTTAAATTGCAACATTTTGTTAGAATTCTTCTTATAACAAACCACTGTATCCATTATTTTTCATTACCTAAGTGAACATATTTTATTTCATGTATGAACCTAAAACTTTAATTTCTATTGTAGATAAGAGTCACAGATATTTTATTTATCTTATTTATTATTTTATATTTTAGCTTATTTATTTTTTTATTCCTCAACAGGCTGAACCTGTAAATCATCATCAGATATTCATAGTCACAACTGTGAAGTTAATTTTCTGAACATCTCTAGCAAAATGTAGAATCTTCAGCATGCTAAGTCTGATTTCCTTTCCTTGCCATAACACAGAAGCACAAAATAATCTTGATTTCAATTCAGTTGAGAAAGCGCAAGTTTATGATATTTTATAATATTCATTATTTAAAAGAGATAATGAATTAACTCATTTTGAGGAAAATACATCAAAAAACTTAATAAAAAATAGAAATAAACTGGAATATACTTTGAACTTACCTTTTTTGTCACAATAATTCTTTTGTTTTTCCCACAAAATACACTAGAATTTTATGTTTTGTTCGTTTTAAATTATGTTGTTAAAATAATAAGTGTTTTTTAATTATACCATGCAGCCTTAACGATACTAGATGACTTCAGCAGAAAAGGGGTAAACCTTCTCTTTCTAACTTAGGTACATATAAAATAGAAAAACAGGAATTTCCCTTTGAAATAACCCAGTGATAAAGATCCTGGTAAGTTTAGTTCAAGCAGTCTTTCCCTGAAAATTTGTGCAATTAGCTCTTAAATCTAAAGTTTATACTTTGTTTTTCTGCTAGGATCCCCCCATCCTTAAGTCTGTCCTTCCTGGCAATCTGCTTTCTCCCCTGGCTATCCCATCTCCTGTTAGGAACAGATTCATACCTCAGCAGTACAAGATGCTGGATAAAGTAGCAATGATGTATGACTATTATTTCTTTTCTTTTTAAACACATTCTTTCTCATTAGAGTACATAAAGAAGTTAGGCCCAAGAGCCCTAAAGAAAGAGGATAAAGTATGCTTTCTCATCTTTCTCAACCTCATCACTTTTAATCTATTGAAGTTGTTTATTCTCATTCAATGCACAATGTTAAGTGCATTTAGAGAGGCATTTTATGCATGGTATTTTGTGACAAAAGTGATAGACATCACTTTCTATTCATTAAAATTGCAAAGATATTAATTAGAGATTTTGGGTGTATTCTTTATCCAGCTCTCATATTTCACTGAGTCATTCTTGTTAAATTTCTTCCAATTATGTAAGTTGAGGAAAGGATGGGTGTGCAGTGACATTTGCACTCTGTGTGTTGGTTTACAACCTCTTTAATTATAACTAGTCTCTAAAGCACTTTCACATACTCTTGAATATAGCTGATCCTTTTTATATAATTTCATTTGGCTGTTTGAGTTTGGAGAATATCCAGTAAAGCACTTCAGCAAATTCAATAAAGAACATACTATAATTAACATAAAATCCAATAATGATGGTAAACTGGTCTTCCTAGAGAATGGCCAATAATTTAAGACATCGTAATTTGGCTATTGGCATACATATTTTTAGTGAATTGCATACCAACAATAGCTTAGATTTCATCCTGACTTAAAATGTGAGGTTTAAATACTGTGTTGTGTATGCAAATCATATGAAGGATACTATACCTTAAATGTATGAGCAAGCACATTGCAAATTTATATTACTTCCTAGTTGTCCCTGCTACAGCTGCAGAGGATGAATTAACATGTAGTTTCACTTCAAGGTTTAGCTTTACATTTACTTCAATAGCGAAAATGCCAGAGAGATGCACTGAGCTGCATTGTTATTCAAATATTTGTTCCAGTATTTATATTCATATATGACTGTGCATAGAGGAAAAAGAAATGGTATCTTTCATCAACAGCCATTAAGTAAAATCAAGCAGTTAAGGCAATTTCACTTTCTGACATATATGCCCACTTAAAATATCTATTCTATATGTCAAACCAGATATTATAAAAGTGGATTTTAATGGGAATAATGTATCTGACTTTATTTTAAGTGTACCTATCATTCTATATTTGACAGGCAGCATCACAAGGCTTTCTAACATGCAATAATTTTGGCATTCTTCTCTGTAATGACCTGTCCACCCAGAAGTATCTCTAAACTAGAAGAATGAATCTCAGTCTGAAGAGAAAAATAAACTCCTCAAAACCAGCTTCTTTTCAAGATGCTTCCAATGTTATTATTCCATTAATAATGCATTTTTAGTTGTCAAAACTGATCAGCATCATAGTTTTTTCCTAGATACTGTTTATTATAAATCACTTCGTAACAATACATTATTTTAGGTGAATAAGAAACAAAACCATTCACTGTCAAAGGGAATTAACAGTCAGGAAGCTATAGTCTTTCAGATGGGGAAATAAGAAAATTAGCATACAAAGATCTGTTTTAAAATATCAGTATGTACTTGTTGGCATAAAAAATGAACAATGTGTAGCCAGGCAGAGAGATTAAAGTTACCTGAAGCATTACCTAATTGTTCTTGTTGGCTAATTAGAAAGTAATATTTGAGCAATAACAACTTTTTTCTACAGTCTCAGTCAGGGTTTATATCACACAAGATTATTATATCGAGAACTCACTCAGGAAATCAGAATTGTTTAAATCAAACTTTGCTATTGTAACAACATTTTAATCTTATCCTCAGACCTTTTAAAATCTTATTATTTACCAGTTGCAATCGGAATTCAACCTCCACATGATGTTTATGTATGTTGAATGAGGGGAGACATTCCATCAGAGAGATCCCCATTGCTAGAACAGATGGGCATTGTCTCAGTACTGTTAAGCAGGGCGATGTGGAACATTTTATTTCACACATAAAGCAAACCCAGTAAAATTAGCTCTTTTCAGTGCTTTTGACACTTTGGTGGAGAAAATCTCCTCTCACCTGGGGAGACGAGTATAAGACATCTGAATCAGTTTTGACTTGGGGAATTCTGTATGTAAAAACTGACATTTTCTTTTTTCCTGCTTCCCACCCAGTGCCCCAGGTCCCTAGAAAAACCTGTTAAATGCTAGTGAGAAAAAATGATGACGTTCCACACTCTTTTGTCTCACATTTAAAAAACATTTAAAATTCATATTAATTTATATTTATAATTTCAGTTAGAGAAATGATGATTAACTTCTGCTCCTCAGTAATAACAGCATTTGCCATTTAAATCCTAGATTTCAAGGGATGTTCAGGAAGTTGGTCAAATGTAACTAACTAAAGATGGGACTCTGAGTTGCAAGGAGACTGTGTTACACATAATGCAACAGGTCCAAGTCATCACCAAAAAGCAAAGTCCAGATATTCTTGTGAGCCAGTGTTGATCCCCAATAACATCTCCTAAAGAGTTGAGGTACATCTGAGAGAAAAGTAGCACAGAAGTAATAAACTACAGTTTTTATTGATATATTATGAACTGCCAGGATGCTTGGTTGCTAATTATCTTCACAGCTCAAAAAACAAAATTCAGAAAATCTCAAAGCATTTTCCTTGGACTCTACAAAGGGGAGGTGAAAATTCCTTTAAAATAATTTTGATAATACAATTTTGATCTTTGTTTTCTCATACCTGAACATACAAATGAATGACTTCTAATTTCTTTGCGTGCCTCAGACCAAATTGAGATACCAACTGGAAAACAAACAAACAAACAAACAAAAACCTTGCATTGCAACCCTTCCTGTAAGGAATACAAATAATCCAAATGATCATTTCCTGCCAGTTATATCAGGTTAATGAAACCTTTTTTAAGTAGCAATAAAGAGGATATAAAAAAGATATTTTTCAAAAAGGTGCTGCACATTGCCACACAAGCCTAGATTTGTTCAGCCAACACTTTAAGTAACTCAAAAAAACAACCTTTGGTATAATCAGGTTATTTGCTAGAGTCCTTCATATAGCTGCTTTTGCCCTCCTTGTTCCATGCTTAACGACAGAATTAGGAAGAAAGACATGACCTCTTGCACCTGTACCTAAATGGGTATGTTTACTTAATTCAGATGAGCAAATTTATCCCCATATCCCAATAAATTGTTTCCTTTTGTATCCAGATAAACAAGAGACAACAGCTAAGTGAATATTTCATTTCCGTCAGCAGGTTTATTTCTGAGCTGATCCTAAAGTTTCTTTCAAATGTTTGTGATGTCTTAATTCAAACCACCACCAACACAATCCAATTTGTTTCAATCTCTTACCAATCAACACCCAAACTGGAGTGCTCTAACTAGAATCTGAATAAGCAGAAAGGAACTCCTGCATTAAAAAGTACTGCAAAATCCCTAAAGAAAAGTGTTTGAGTATTAAGTCATCTATCACCCCAGATTCATGCCAGGATGATTAAAATATTCACTTCCCCATTGAATTACTTTTACTTGGCTATCTTTTACCATGGATAGAGTCTCTGCAAGCAGGATTGCACACAGCGTATGAGTACACAACTTTTCAATTTTTTTTCCTCCACCAGCAATGTTACTTCTGTCTGATTTAACTTTTCTTGTCCTGCATAGACTTAGCTAATGTGCTCTCTCACACCCCAACAGCACCCATCTGGAATAAAGCAGGGTAAAAGTCCTATAGTGGTGCTTTTTAAGGCTGGACCCTGGGACAGATCCCTCGCAATCCCTGTCCTGCAGGCTACAAGGCTCCTTGGTGGAAGTATTGAACAAGAAGCAGCCACAGCTGAAGCCAAGTGTGATTGGTGCATGCTGCGACACCGCTTTTACAAACCACACTGTATGTCTACATTTTGACATGCACTCTTGATCAAAATAGCACAGTTGCAGAGAGCTAAAAGCAATGCTTCTTATTATTTTGCTAACAACATGAAAATAGAGAATCTATATAGTACCTTTATCAGTGTTTGCAACTGATTAAAAAATGTTGGTTAAAAATAATTCAGCAGCTATTGAAAATTCTCTTATGGATGGCAGGAAACACTAGGTTACTTTTTACCAACATTGAAAAAAGTTGACAAAAACTTTTATTTAATTAAAAAAAAAATTCCATTCTGCACCATGGGAAAATGTAACAATATTCATCTTAAAATTATATATTATTTTTTAAATTTTGCTTGTCTTTTGACTAAATTTGATATTACAAGACAGAAAGTCTTCACAAATTTTTAATTCTTACAAAATTGTCAAAGAAATATATGAGAAATGGCATATGCTATTAACAATGTATTGCCAAACACACAAATCCCCCTTTTTGTTTCCTTCTTGCTGTCTCCTTAAAGATATTCAGGCCAACTTTGGCAGCCTAAGACTCTTGCACAGTGCATCCTAACCTGAATATTTAACAGTCATCTGTGCTACTTAAAGTTTAACAATCATTTTTCCCATATACATTTTCCAACTCAGAAAAGAGGGCTCAAGTTTGAAAGAGTGCTTTGATTTGTACAAGAACACAGTAGCCTGTTGCACGCCATTCCGATCTGAGGGCTGTCACTTCTTCCAGCCATCAAGCGACTTCTGAAGGACCAGAAACCTGTCAAGTACTACTCTCTGTCAAAAAGCAGAAAGAAAATATGCATTTTGATCTGGAAATTCATCTCAGACCAGGTACATCGGCTTGCTGATGACAATTGCCTCTCCACAAGACTATAATGTTTTTCTTGTATGGTTACATGAACCTTGTATCTGTATCAATCAAAGTGTACTCAAGTATATGACAAGATGCTGAACTTAAGAACAAGCCTGAAGTCCCAGCTGGTTTTCAAGTTAAATAGAATGTGAAAGAGGTAAGAGTTTCTGACCAGAAAATAATTGTCTTATGGTAGAAACTGTACTACCACAGGAGGCACAAATAAAGCAGGGAAAAAAGTCCAATCAGAACCTATTTTTCACACACTTTGCAACTTAGACATTTAAAATAAAACAAACCCCCAAATAATTTCAGAAATTATAACCATGACAAGGTAATGACAACCGTTTAAGTTACAAGTATAGGGTTACACTCAGCTAGCACTGGAAGTGAACTATGACAGTACGAAATGAAGTTGATGCCTTTAGAATATGACAGGCTAAGCCATTGGCCTAAGAACATTTGACCAAGGAAGGTCTCAGCTACTCAGGATGAAGTTTGTGTGACAACTGCTATTGCTATCAACAAATAAACTGAACCCTTTGAAGACAAGCTTTAGATATCACAGCGCAAGAACAATTAACTAGTCGCAGATTTGTCTGTGTTGGAGTTTTAGTCAGTTACAGGTGACCTTTGAAAAAATTCATTATTGTACAGGATACTGCAGAGTTGTTGACTTCTTCAACAGGTATAAGAGGAAACTTCTAATACATATTAGCAGCATTTATCTTAACCCAAAAAGTTGCGAACATCTTATCAAGCAATTAGAATTACTAAGATATGACTGAATTTTCCTGTGATTGCTAACTACATCACAAATGACTGCCTAGTATTTACTGAATGTATCAACGTATTTTTTCTAAAATCTGTCTGTTTCAACATACAATGCTTCATTACAGAAAAGAAATAGTTTTTGAAAATTCTTCTACATTACAAATTTTTTTTTGTGATAGATGTATTTTCAGACCCTTTTCAAAGACTTATAATGATAGGGGTAAACAAGTAGTTATTCATCAATGTGTACAAACCTCTTGGAGTATATTCAACACAAATACTATTAATAGTAATAGATATTCCATACATATATGTTTGGTTCAAAGAAGAGAAACTTTAGTAGATTTTTAACTGAGATAAGAAATAATTCTCTTACATTATGTATATGTGGAAAAATACTGTTGCTGAGACCCTTAGATTTCACATATGGGAGAAGGGTCTTCATCCAGACTTACAAAACTAGAAAAATTATGTTTCCTCAGCAGGGACCTTCCCCAGATGATCCCTGACCAGTGCAGCTGGTTAAGCAGGTTTCTCCAGTGGTGATTATTTATTCTTTGTCTGCATTCTTCACCTCACAGGAAGGCAGGCAGCAGCATGGATTCACATCTGTTGCTTCATGGGACTGGTATTAAGAAGATCTACCACATAAGTTCTGATAGCATTAAAATTGCACGTAGACCATGTCCTTAAACCAGTCTTGTTGACTTTCTTTACCCAATGAGTTTCTCTAGGTGCTGCTGCTGTTTGTTGCCACCCTTCTTCCCTCTCTTGCAGCAATATCTTTATCTGTTGGCTCAACTCTTGTCCACCACAAAAAAAAAGGAAAAAATAAAAGAAAAAGAAAGAGAAAAAAAAAAAAAGATGCAGGATGTTTTACAAAAATTATATCAAAGGCACTTTTCATGTGAAACAGAAATATATTTCTGAATAGCCAAGCTGCTGAATAATTCTTAGAAGTTTTGGTTCATGACTCTCTGTTGGTATTTTTATCTGTGCTAACTTCTCTTCTGATGTTAATCTTTTTGACATTACTGTTTCCCTCTTTCTCTGCTGTTACCAAATACTTTTTCTTCCCTTTCCTTTTGCCACCTCGTCATACAGCTTTTACAACACCACGACGAAAGGAACAGTGTGACACAAACATGTCTTGGCACTGGTGTTTGTCTAAGGTCAGCAATAGAACTCTCACACCCAGAAGCAGTTCACATGAAGATATCAAATACCAGCAGAGAAAATTTAGAGGTGGGTTTTGGCAAAATTAAAATTGCTTGACTGCTGTAACATTCCAGCAACGTTAAGTGTGTAGAGTACTGAAAAGATCCGGCAAATGCAGAAATAAGGACAAGTTAAGGGCATAATTTGCAGTGAGCTAAAATCCAGAAAGGCAATCATGAATCCTGTGGTGGTCTGCTCATGTATGTTGGTCTGAGCATCGTACTAAATAACCCCAAAGTCATTTGTTTGATCCCGGTACAGGCCATTAATTTAAGAGCTGGATTTCATGATCCTTGTGGGTCCCTTCCAACTTAGAATGCTCTGTGGTTCTGATAACATCTGATATATTCATACTATGTTCATTTAAAACATTCGTTTTACACAACTTGATCTTTGCCTTCTTTATCAGATGTACTGCTCTGCTTTCCATCAGTGGCCACATATTATTTTTCAAATAACATAGATACCCACACCCACACTGTTATTGCATCTGAGCTTACCATAACTTCTGACTGTTCAACTGCCAAAAAGATCCATATTTATATTATACAAGGCAGGGATCTCTTTTAACAGCCAGCAAGGGCTGCCCATTCCTACCTACATGCAGGTAAGATACAGGCATCATTAAAAGTAGATGTTTAGATGCAATGTCAAGAGAGTAACAGGGTGCGGCAACCCTCTCAGTTATCATGTTACTTCTATCTTTTCTTCCTTGTGTCTCCTCTCTAATTCTGTAGCCAATACACTCAATTCTCCTTATTTTTTCTTTATTTTCCTTATTTTCTCCCTGCTTACTGTAGACATCTGCATTGCATGGAGTAGGCCTGTATGTGGTACCTATGGAGGCCACACAGCCATTAAGTTCACTAAAATTTCAACCCACCAGTCTTACACTTTCAAAGATTTCATTTACATTTTTCTAATGTCAACGTGATATCTGGAATTCTGATTGCTTTTTCTTGCCCAAGTTTTCTCCATGCAAAGTGAGAGGACACCAAGGAGATTCAGTGAAGGTTCGAATGAAAACTTGCAAATAGAGACTTGCAGTGCCCCTTTGAAACAGAGATTCCAGAGACAAAAAACATCCTCAGAAACCCTCCAAGATGTAAATAGAGACAGACAAACAGGCCTTGACAGCTCCTCCATGCAAAAAACTTCACAAACTTACCAATATTTCAAGCTATGAGGTAGAGTAATAGAATAGAAAATGTCTAATCCTGGTCACCTTCTACAGCCCCAAACTTTGTTGTATCAATCCCTCAGCCTCTTCTCACAGATAATTTCTCAAAGATGATGTAGTTAAATCTTAACATAAACAAAAGTTCTGGATGTTTTTTTCCATTTCTAGAGACATATTCAATGAAACAATATCTTTATAACTGATTGACCTGGGATTTTCCCAGAACAACAAAACTGTGACCAGGATTCCAGAAATCTCAAACGTGAATGATTGCAGGGCATTTCAAGTAGGGAGAACTGGCACATCACTCTCCAGCAGTAGCAGTTCCAAAAATGCAGTGTCTTCATTAGAAACACCATGTCATACAGGGATAAGGTAAAATAGACACATTTGTCTGCTGCTCAGTAAAGGTTGCAGGCAGATTAATTCATCCGCTCTCCTCTAAAGCCTTTTCTCTCTCACTGTCTGACTGCAGCAATTGAAGTGACATACTGCTAATGCAAAAAGCTTACCTTAAATGCTCCCTGCCCTTTCCCTACTTGGTGCCACAATCGTGCTATGCCTGGGGAAACAGTCTGAAGGGAGATCTCCCATAACCACTGGTCTCAAGATCAGCTATAGATTCCAGTCAGCATGGTAAAATAGATAAAGGCTGCCAACCATGGCTGTGCAAGGCATAAGAGTCTGAGGAGCCTAGCAGACCTACCTGAATTGTGAGGAGTTTAAATGAATGAGAAAATTACTCTTTGTCATGTAAGAAAGTCTCAAAGACTGAAGAAATCCCACTGATACCTTTGTTCCATGCAGTAAAGGCTCTGATAAAGCAATGCAACAGCATGCTTAGGAAATTTGGCCAGTAGATGATCCTGAGGAGTTTGCCCAATGAGTGGAGCTTGCACAGTTTCTGTCATGAATAGGAGAATATGCCAAAGTGGACTGTAGACAAGTAGGGTTCCTTTAGGAAAGGAGTGCCTGGAATAAAAAATGTATCAGAAGCTCCTTCAAGTTCATTTTCCAGTCAGGTTCTCACAACAATGACCAGGTTCCCCATCAAGGCTTCCTTTTCTAAGAGCTGCTGAGGGAACTCATGGTATTATGGCCACAATCAGATGCAGCAGGGGTGGCAGAATGCGCTGCATTTTCATCACCACCAGCCAAAGACCTCCGCGCTTGTTTTCCTTTCTGGGATGAATAGGAAAGAAGAAAAGGAAGAAACCTTTGGGATGAAGAGTTGAAGACGTAAAGTAGTAATAATGTTTGCAATCATATTTGAAAACTGAGCTTGTCATGCTTAACACGAATGATCAGCTTTTGAGGCAATAGTCGCCTTTTTTTGCCAATATCAGTGCTAGGAATACTTCCTTAATTTTGTATGTCTGTTGTTTTCAATCTGTGACAGTGCTTCAAGCCTGCAATAACATATAGACTTGTGTTTTAACTATTTTTTATGCAGCTGTCTCAGTTTTGAGCCTCGCTCCAGGGCCAAACCCCCAAACATTGAATGAATTCATTGCATTGAAGTAGTAAGAGATAAGATACCAAGAATGGACTGCTCCAGCCCAAGTCTAGCCTCTGGTGATAAAGCCTTTGAAAAGTGAGCGCACTAAGGAAATTTCCAAACGTTAAAGAAATGTTCAAAGAGAATAGGAAGTTAGTGTAATCAGACAGACATCTGTGTTTTGATATCAGGGTCTCACTTTCCTTCAGATATCCTGCTTTTTGGAGCAAATGTAATACTAAAAAAAAGAGTTTGAGTGGTTGCATTATACGTCTGACTGTCTGAGGATGTCCAGCCTGTGCATTTCCATCAGTATGATTTTAATTTTAGATTTGTGCATTTCAAAGTGATTTACTACTAAGGGAAACCACACATTTGGGTCATAAGATTCATTCCTGAGTCTGATGCCAACATTTTGTGGATGAGCTGGAGATTCCACAGACAACTCTGATACCTCAAGAAAGAAAAGAAAATTTCCCTTACACACTCAGGTGGTCCCTGATTTTCAAGATGTTCAGATACATGTTGGTGCTAGACACAGAGTGCCAGAAGCACACCCTGGTAACTATTATGTTCTATGAGAGCTACCTCCTCCAAAATCTCCAGATGAGCTGTCCCAGAGAAACTCACACTACCCTGGGTTTCACACAGTCCAAGCTGTCCAAGGTCTCTTGTTGATTAGCAAGGTTGACCTCTGCCTTCATTTGGCCCAAACAACTTCTCCAGTCCCTTTACCATTTCCTCCTTCCGTAGCTGAAGATGTCAAAATGATGAAGAGATGCCAAGCAGACAACCCCAATATCAGCTGCAGAAAAAGACAGTAAGATTTATCCTGCGCCTGATCTCTACCTGCTTTGATTGGTGAATATTCTAGTACCTGAGAAAAAGGTGTGCTACAAGGGTACTGGAAGTATGAGCAACAGATGTTAAGAACATCCATTAAGCTTTCTATTAGATATAGCTTCAGTAATTTGGTTGTCTCTATTTTCTAACTTTCCTTTTTCTTTTGGTCTTGTCTCCTGAAAGCCTCAAATAACTTTATGCTATAATATCCCAACATTATCAATTAATGTTTTCAGAATCAATAGCTCAAACCCATAAACTACAGGATCTTATTAGAAACAGAGTTATTTGATGATCATATCCCATTTATTATTACATCTTGAGGTATGCTAGAGTGAGAGTTTTTAATTCACTTGATGTGTGCCGTGTTAATTTTGTATCCCTCTTAACCCATTGTGTTGGTTTTGGCTGGAACAGAGATAATTTTCTTCACAGTAGCTAGCGTGGGACTATGTTTTGGATTTGTGCTGCAAGCAGTGTTGATCATAAGGACATGTTTTAGTTACTGCTGAGCCATGCTTAAACAGAAGTCTCTTTTGCTTCTCGTGCCACACCACCAGTGAGGAGGCTGGGGTGCATAACAAGCTGGGAGCGGACATGGCTGGGACAGATGACCCCAGCTGTCCAAAGGGATATCCCACAGCATATGGCTCAGCACATAAAGCAGGGGAGAGAAGAAGGAAGGAGGTACGCTAACGTTTGTCTCCCTGAGTCACCATGATTGTGATGGAGCCCTGCTTTCCTGGAGATGGATGAACATCTGCCTGCCCATGGGAAGGGGTAAATGAATCCTTCTTTTGCTTTGATTGCATGCATGGCTTTCACTTTGCCTTTTAAACTTTCTTTATTTCAACCCATGAGTTTGTTTACTCACTTTTCCAATTCTTTCCTCGTCACACTGTGGGGGGAGTGAGTGAGAAGCTGTGTGGTGCTGATTTGCTGGCTGGGATAAAACCATGACACCAATGCATTCTGTAGCATGCAATCAAATGTTCTGCAGAAGTCTAAGTATATTGTATCAACATTATTACCTTATCAACCCAACTTGTAATCTCACAAAAATATCAAATTAGTTTGACAAGATCTATTTTCCATAAACCCACATTGATTGGCATTAATTATATTTCCCTCCTTTCATTATTAATCGAGTATCATACCAGTCAACCCATTGTTTTCCTCAGGACTGATGTCAGGTTAACATGACTGTATTTACCCCATTTTTCTTGTTTACCCTTTCCTGCCTTTGTTCATTTTCTTATAGACTCCTAGGAGTTCCCTATTGTTCACATAATTATTAAAAGATTCTTTTTGTATTAGATCTGAAAGATATCATCTTCACAGCTAAATATTCTTTTCTCCTTCTATCCTTTCAATTCCTTTACCAGTCTTCATTTTTCCTTGCTTCTGTATTTGTTGCAATTAAATTCTCCTTTCTTTCAACAGTTATACATGTTTTTATTATTTTCCTAGCTGCTTTCATCCTCACTTTACTGTTGTTTACATAACCCCTGGTTCTTTTCCTCGATTCTAACACTGGCATTTTAGAGTCTAGTGAAATGTTTTCAGAAGGTTCCATTTGATTATTTATTTTTTGTGCTTCAGTCTTTTCAAAAGATGTCCTTCCTAATTATTTTCAGCTTTAACAACTTGATCATTTGGCTAAGATTCCAATTTAATAAAATAATAAATAATTTAATAGGGAAGCCTAACTTTTTATGGCCTGATATGCACAGCAGATTCTGAACCCAGAATTAGGGCTGCATTTTTCCACTAGTGTGTCTGTGGAAACAGGGTTTGGCAAAGATAGAAGCTCATGTTAAGTAGAAAGCTTGCTGAAGCTAAATGATGATCAATCAGTGAGTGGAAATCTGATTGAAGCTCTAGCATTTCTTGAGCTTGGTCATACAAATTATGTTCTCAAGCATTACTTTTCATTTACAGCCTTCCTTCTAAAGACTGGTATTTACATTTGCTCTTCCCAAAAATTAAGTAAACTTTCCTCTTTTTTTTTTTTTTTNTTTTTGGTTTTGTTTTGCTTGTTTGGGTTTTTTGGGTTTTTTTTCCAGAAGATAACCAGTATTTGCAATGACTTTTTACATGACTTCTTACCAGCAAAAGATTTTGCTCAGAGAAAAGCTAAAAATTAATCTAGGTGACTTTAAGCTTAAATGTTTCAGTCAGCACCCAAATCTCAGTTTTACATATAATTTTAATTACATTGTCTTACATCAAACAGCCATCAGAATAAAGCTAACACACAAAATGGATGTAATTCCATGAGCACAGAGCAAAACATGGAGTTATGGCTGTCCATGCCCTTATCATACTGTTGGAATTAAACAGATCTAGCATTCGTTCTATGGAGTTCTGATTCCATAGATCTAGCATTAATTTCTATTTTTTTTCTACAGGAAGGATGAATTCTCTTGTTTGGACTACCCTATAATGAATGCATGAGGTGTTTCTTCAGAAAGTGCAAGAGTGAGCCCTTTCTAAATCACATAAAACACAGTAAAAGTGTCACACTTCCTTCCTGACTGATACAGCTGAGAGGGGTTCGATGCCATATAAAAGAAAGACAGCTTTTGAAACTGCTATTTTCTTTTGTGAATACCCCAATGTTAGTTTATTTTTAATTTCCAGATTTTCCTCTATAATTTCAATTATGCTTGAGGTGATTAAGGTGTTGTCTGCTTAATTTCTAGAAGTAAGTTCCTCAGGGTAAATATAACCCTATTACACAATAGAGAAGTGGAGGCTCAGGGAAGCTTTTGCTTTGGAATGAAAAGTAATTTGTGAATAGAGGTTCTTATTGAGCTAGGCAGTCACCTACCTCATGTAGGATTTTTGGGTTGCAATTTTTGGATTTTGACCCTCAAAGCCTTCCCATATCCCTGACTTTTTGTCTTTATTTTGAGAGCTGGCATGAGGAATGAGAAAAAAGGTGCTTCCAACAACAGGTGTTTTGTGATACTGGTAACAGGGATGGATTTTTTACATAGGCCCTGTGGTTATCAGCTGTCTCTTGCAACATCTAGCCAACAACTAGGATTTGGGAAGCAATCTAGATGGAGCTCAGTACTCCTAAGTTTGGTTGTTTGGTATGGGGAAGCAGTTTGAGGAAGGATTAGAGCTAATATTTGCTTTTTATGAAAGATGGTTTATGGCTTCATTGCAAAAGGCAGGAAATCTGAGAATCATGTTTCTGCTATCAAATTAACAGCTGAACCTGTAAATCCTTTTATTTCAGTTGCATGAGATCAGAACATTCTCAGTCTTGTTTTTGGTGGTAGCTTTTCCTCAGTCTTTCATGCATACATGGCAATTTTACTCCAAAATACCTCAGGTACAGCCAGGTACTCCTTTGAAATGTCTGTTAAATCAGATTATGGTAGGGTATTTAATCAGCTATATATCACACGTGAAGCACATTACATCTGAACTTCTAAAGTATACATTTCAGAGGAAATTTTTTCACTTTTGTTTGATTTATAAAATCCTTTTTAACTTGTGACTTATACTCTTCATAAAATCCTATTTAATATGTGACTTTGACTCAGCAAATGAGCTCAGCTTGGGTGCTTAACCAGACAGTCCCTAAGGACCCTTATTTTGAGGTTCAAGGTGGAAGATTTTCAGGGCCTTTAGCTTATGGTGGATATGCAGTAGTACATAGACTAAAGACTCAGATCTTCTAGATATCTTGAAAAGCCTGTGTATTTACTGAGACATTCCCAGAGGAAAAGAATGTGAAGTGTCATGAGAGGAGCGTAAAACTACTATTGTTTACATAATGTCACTGTAGACTTTTTTGTTTGTTTGCATGTACATATTAATTTCTTTAACTTGCATCGATACTTCATGATAGATACATACTATGAAGTGAATATGTTGTTTCACCAAAGTTATATTATTAAAAACATTTTTGAAAGATAACACACAAACTTACCCAAAAGAACTTGTGGCCCCGTGGACTGAGACCAGGCTATTTAAGTCCAGCCTGAGAGACGGCATGCACATTTTAGCTTTCTCCATCTAAAGACTTTGTAGTATTTGCCGTCTTTCTACCAACTGAAGAGTTTTCAATCACTGAGTTTTTACAAGCATATATACAGGACTTCTGACTCACGAATTTCTTATGCAGCTTAATCAGCGTCTATGCAAAGATCCCTTGTTGTGCCCACAGAAAGCCTTTGACCACTTGGACAGCCTTTCAAGGATAATTTGTGAAATTCTCGTGTCTGTATGGATGTAATTTTCAAATTGCATTTCTAAGAATGCAATTCTCCTGCAGAAATTAAAAAGTCATGCCTACTTACAATTCTAAACTCCAAGGAAAAATCCCCAACTTTCTAAAACCTTCCAAAATGTAAATAAACAAACAAATAAATAAATAAATAATAATGAAAAGAGAAAATATAATCAATAACCGTACCAAAAAAATATGGCATGTGCGATTTGACTTTAATATGAGGAAATTGCCACCAGTTGTATGTTTATATTTATGAGATTTTATAATAACTGGATTCATGGCTTTAACTTAGTAGAAACTGTTATACTATATTTTCAGGATGTTAGGTGGAAAAATGGCTTTTTTTTAAGTTAGACATCATAAAAAACTTTATTTGATCAAGCTTAAAATGATATATTTACTGTCTTTTAAGTTGAAGTTACCACATACATGCTATTTTGTTTTAATTTTACAGATGGAATTTTAAATATATGTGTATATATGCATGTATGTATACATATACATGCATATATACATCTCTTCTGCTAGCATAACAAAGTAAAAAGGTGGGGGGGACTTCACAGCAGAACGATGTGTAAGAGCTGCCTTCCTTTCTCTCAGAAAAGATATAAAGGATTGTTTTTCCTTTTACAGTGATCCCTTAAGTCATGGCAACCTTCTCCAGTTGCCATTAATTCGACACCCTGACAACTTAAAGACAACGGCAGCACATCAGATCTAAAAGGAATTGTGTCTAATTTTCGCTGCTAATGCATTGTATCTGCAGAACTGATACTAAAGGTAATTCTGCACATCATGTCTTGAAACCAGATACCAGGAGGGAATGATGAACAAATTGAAACCTCTTGTGGGAAAGAATTTGACCAAATCCTAGCATTCCGTAGACCATTCACATGAAATTGATAAGACTATTGTAAATCACTCCAGTGACTTTGAAGAGATGAAAGATATAGACCTGCAATAGTAAATAAGCAATAATAAAGGAGACATTACTATGGGAAAAAGCTAAGTTAATGTTTGTGTTGTTCAGGGAAGATTGCAAATAACAAAATTGGCTTTTAAAATAAATATAGGCTGATAGTTTTCACAGTTGTTTCTTCCTCTTTATTTTAAGCACTGCACTTTCTACAGGCATTAATTACAAAGAAAGCTAAAAGTCATAATACTCTGTGTTCAGCAACATGTCTCTCTTTTCCTATTAGACCTTTCTTTAAAGTCCCATATGAGAAAGGAATTGGCATTTTCTTGTATAATACAGAACATGGAAAAGTATTCACAGCCTCAGTCTTGTCTCAGAACTGAAATACAGATGAGTCATCCTGAAATAAATACCACTGTGATGGCCTTCACTTCTCTGCCTACTTTTAATCTATTTGTAGCTTTTCATAATAATTAAGAAGAGTAGCTATTAATTGCCTCACAGACCAGATTCAGAAGCCAAGAGAGTGCAGAATGTTTTGAGATACACTGGATACCAGGAGCAAGGCAATCCACGAATCATTTGATCATTAAGCCAGAGGACAGTGGGGAAGGTGGGGAAGGGGTTTAAACAATGGCAGTGATGTTCATCCTACACCCTACACCAATATGTTACAAGCTTTCAGAGATAGATTTTGTTGACTCTAAGTTCAGAATTCTACACTGATGCAAAGAAGGACTTTGTATCGTCAAGAATCTCAGTTTATGTGCTAGGAGTGGCTTGGTTTGTTTTTATTCTGGGTGGGGAGGAGAGGAAATAAAAAAGACATAAGGAAGGTAACATTGGCATTCTGCATACTTAAAATACTTTCAGTGCTCTAAGTAAAAGATTTCCCTGAAATATCCATAAAGTATTATAAAACTTTAACTTAAAACATCTAGCTTCTTAAAATGCAAATTAATTTAAAGATTTGTTGAGCTTAAATTAAACTAGTGGTATACAAGATTCTAGTGTAGTTCAATTGGCTTACACAGAAAAGAAACAAGAGGTAAATACAGCTACGTACCTCCAGCAATCACTTTCCTTTTCTGAAAACAGTGAACTAAATTTTCAGAATTAATTTAGTAAAAAGTGGTTTTTTAAAATAAGAATCACAAATTTTTTATGTCATAACTCTTATTTGCTGTGTACAAGTGAAGTCACATTCTGTGGCAACAAAATTACTTGTAGCCTAAGGATAACTTTTACCTAAGTCATGCTTACAGTAATACATATTTTCTCTTAAGTGGCTATCTTTTTCTTTAGGGGAAAAAACACGTTATTTCTAACTGAAACTAGTAAAATATATCTCTCACCTAATTTCTGGACTTCAGAAATACATATTTACATTGCAAATGGTAAAGGTCAGTTTGCTTAGATGATTCCATGGGGCTCTTGGATATCTTTCTTCCTTTGTTGCATGTTTTCGTAGTCAATCACATTACACAGTGGTTTTCAGTAATATTTCTCAAAATTCCTCATGTGATTTCCCATGAAAAGGGAGGATCTAATTGGATTTTTAATCCTTAGCTAATCAAGCAACACATTGCATATACTGTTTTAGGTAGAAACTGAGAAGTTCTTTCCATTGTCCTATTATAACAAGACAAGTTTGGATGTAACTTGAAGCAGTAGAAAAATAACAAGGTAAAGTCCCAATACTGTATAGATGTTACATGAAAACAATACTCTCCTTTCTTTAAACTGCAGCCAGTGCATAGCCTTTGATGAAGCTCTGGAATAATGGAGTGCCATGGGCTATTTTCTTCTGGTTTCTATAGCTCAATACAGGGCTTGTCTCTTCTGTTTGTTTTCAGCTAATTGCCTCAAGATCTAATAAGTTAGTGATGATGTATGCTGAGCACCAGTGACCCCTTGCCAAAAGAAATATTATGTCGCACCAAAGTTTAAGGAGCTGGGTTTTTATCAGCCAAATATCTTCTCCCTAAAAGGCTCTAATTTCCACTGTGTAGGTTGTAAGTGGCAGCCATGATTGCATTGGTTCTTTTAAATGGCTAAGACAGAAATAATACTTGAGGGGAAAAGCTACTGCGGAGGCCAAATGCTAACCTACTTATTGCTGCAAGGCTTGGGTATTTGCTATTTAGCATACCTTCAGGAAAAAAAAAACCCAACATTTAAGAAGTGATCAGTTTAACTTAAATTAGATGTTTACTCAGGTTTTTCTCTTTGCATATAATTTTAATGACCTTATTTAAAATGTTCCTTTACTTATTTTCTTCTTCTTAGAGCAAAGATATCCTGGGAAAGCAAAGATATTAGCAGCTATCAATTATATTGAAAGTTCACATATAAAGAGAATTAACAGAATGTTGTTTAAGTAGATAACTTTTGATATAGATAACTGCACTGAATAACATTACACAGATTTCAAGTTAAAATTAATTTTCTTTTTTGAAAAGTAAGATATTGGTCTTGCAAAGTTGAGGTATATCAGGAGCAAGAAGTTTCCAAATAATATTTCTGCTATTCTTCAGCTTCTTTTTATTTTGATGGAAGTAACACCATCTTTTTAAGATGCTTAAGAACTGGACTTCTATGGAAAAAAAAAAGAACAAAAAGAAGAACATTGTAGAAATTACAGAAAAAACAAACTATTTCTTTATATTTGGAGTCATCATCCTGCCTTATCAAAGCGGTTTCTTATATTACAGGGCAGATCCTACAACAGTGTGAACTTTATAGCACTACTGGTGTCGTAATGTTCCCAAACTTTGTTACCTTACTGCTCATTGGAACAGAGAGCCCTCAGCTCAGCGGAAGTGCCTGTCGTGGGAGCCCCAAAAGTCAGCCCTGCTGGCAAGAAGCTCCTTCCCTTTGTCAACAGGAGACACTGAGAGCAGGTTGTGCCTTGACCTCAGGGTGAAGCGAAGGAATACTTGCTCAATTGATCTAAAAGCTATCTCACCATTTTTTCTCCTCTGTTCACCTGTACACACCCTGCTGCCCCATCCTTTGCCCCATGATGTATGAGCAAGTATTGAGCTCGATCTCATCGCCTGGCAGAGAACTAACTCCCCAAGGAAAGGAAACATATATTTTCCACCAGGTCAGACAGCTGAACCTGGACCCCACCAGAAGGAAAAGCCTTGAAGATGGAAGGAGGAGTAGGCATATTTTTCAAGTTTCAGAATGCTGTGGAACTGCACTCATAAAAACCTTCACTGATTTGGTTCTGCCGCCTGCACTCCCTGACTCACCATGCCTGGAACATTTAATGCGCTGGCATTGGCCCTGGCTTGGTCCAGTGCTGCCCTGTCTTAGAGAACTGATCTCCATAAAATCTCAGGAAAGAGAAGATTTCTCATTAATGTTTGTTCCCCACAACAGGAGGTACGGGATGTGATCCCAGTCCTTTCCTGGAAAGGAAGGGATGTGATCTTCCATTTTTCAATGCTCAGGTGAGTGTGCAGGCACGGACAGGCTGCAAAGCATGAGAACACAAGCAGGTCACACCCCCTGATCCAATCACTGTTTCCTATGAATGGTGAAACGTGCACTGCATCAGAGACTGGAAGCCAAGTCTGAGATTATTTTGCCTCAGAATTGTGACTTCCCTATTTCTGATTCCCTAAATAATCTGTTATCCCACACCACACGGTATGCAGCACAAAGAATCAAAACCATGGCTTCTGCACATAAATCACAGGCTTTGGTGCAGATGATCCACAAGAGGAGGAAGAAATGAAACACAGGTGTCCGACATCCTGTGTGCATGCTCTGATTATGCTCTGTTGGATCACAGGCACTGATTGCTATTTGTTGCATTTGTGCCCCTCTGCAGTAGGCCAAATAATCACATGTTCCAGAAAAATGTCTACTGCTCTGGGTGAAGTAGGTGGAGGAAATATGAGCCTGAAAGCTCTCCAATATTACCTGAGTGTCTAAACTGCTGGGGAATCCCCAGAGAAGAGGCAGTTTTTGCAGGGCTCAGGGACAGACAGTTTGCTGTCAAGGCAGCTGAACTCATAAGGAAAAACAAAGCTATGGATTTTGGATGGCTCTGGGGTCAGATGGCAAACGAGAAGGAATGTTGAGACTTGATATGTTGGATTTAAGCAAGAAGCTTTTAAATCTTATTGCTTTTAGGGCATAATCAGATGCTGCAGTGTCAGGACAGAGGTCCAAGAAAAATAATAAACCAAAACATTTAAATTCTAGGTGAGCTACTAGCAAAACAAAAACAAAAAAGGGCAATATTTTATTTAAATTTGTGACTATATCAGATAATATCAAGAGTTCTTACCTAATTTTAAATGGCAAGTAGGGAAACTTCTGGGATTTATGAATTAATATCAGGAAATTGGTTGAAACTAATGAAAAGTAATGAATAATGTATAATGAAACAACTGAGTGGCCATGACATGATAGTAACAAAGGCGAATTTGCGCACATCACAATTCCCTGCTTTACAAGGAAATAATAGAAATATATTAACTTGCACTTTCAAAATAGCTAACACTGCTTCTATGTAATATTTCAGCAGTCATGAGGTGAGAGGTCAAGTTCTGCTTTTGGTTGGAAAATAGCTAAAAGTCAGAATCTAGGTGTAATGGCATCTTTTGGTAGAGAGTAATACATTAGTAGCTAGGTATCTCACAGCTCCTTAACTAACAGTATTTAATGGAAAAGCAAGCACAATAATTGGGGGAGCTTTCATTTGTCACAGCATTTTTGATCTCCTTATATGTAGTGATCCCTCCTACTTGAGATATATTTATATCTACAAACACAGTTTTCAGCAGAAAGGGTTAAGGCATGACATGCCAACATTTGCAAATGCCAGTGCTCTTTATATCAGTCAAAATTAGAGAAGACTTTGAGAAGCTTCACAGGGACTTATTGAAGCAAGTTGAGTCGGCAGTTTGATGGTAGCTAAGAGCCAGTATCTTCCCAATGAAAAGAAATATACTCTGGAGAGAATAATGTAAAGTCAATGAGATTGATGCATGTGCTTAACTTAAGTGCACATTTGACTGCCTTGCTGAATAAGGATGGCATTACATTCTTAAAGTTAATTCGCTACTATACTCAGTGAATCTTGAAATCTTAATGATTCTTGACTATTGAAATTATTCCCCATTTAGAGTAGTTAATCTAGTTAGCAATTTATTGTGTAATCACAGATATTATGTTAAATAAGAAATTACTATAAAAATCCCTACATTTTAGAATTTTATCAGCTATTAGCTGCACTGGAAAGGCTAGAGGAATCTCCCCAAAACAGAAGAACCAATTCCAGGATAAAAAATAAAATCCACCAAAATGTCCAATTTTCTAGAGAACACAGTACATGCATTTTTTTTTGGACACATTATTCCCTCTTGTTTTGGATTAAATGCCCAATATAGCATTTATTTATTCCATTATTTTATGATAGTGCTAAATATGTATTGTTCCATACTTGAGAACAAGTTGGCAATATAGTATGATAGCATGAAAGAAATAAAAATATATATTGCGTGCATGAGTCTTGATTATTTGAAACATTGTTTTGTGTAATGTGATTTAACCCCTTTTCTGATTGAGATCATGTTTGCTATTCCCTTTGTTTAAAATATGTCTACGAATTCTATTTCTACTGCAAAAATAAATGATGAATTATTTATATATACCAATTATTTATTATCATTTATGCAAAGCTTGTCATATTATGCATGCATAAGGGGATTAAATCACTGTTAACCCATAATGCCTTTAGGGGCATTATATGATAGGCAAAAGGTTGCTTATGTTTACTATTGTAGATAAACATATACATTAAAAACATACATATTGTTTATACAAATTGCCAGGTTGAATATCAGTTCTGTTAGGAAAATGAAATGTTTATTGAGCAATTTGGTTTATAAATAATGATCAACTAATCTATTTAATGCACTATACTTACTTTTTCTAGCTTGAAAATATGAGCTTTTTCCAACTAATGATACTCAAGTTGAATTTAATTCAAACCTGTTTAATGGATGTAGTATAAGGATGCACACAAATCTTTTCTTTTCTTTCATTGTCCCTCCTGAGGCAGTCCCTTCATCAACTAATGATGCATCATAATACTTTACCATTAAAATAAGTCAAAAAACTATCTACATAATGTTAAAATAATATGATTTTCTATTATTTCCAACAATCACTATGAAATACAAGGCAAATCCTCAAACAGGTGGAAAGATTGGATGCTGTTGCTTTAAGAAGGCAGAACATGAAAGCACATTTTTGCAGGGTATGGGCCAAAATTATGTTTAGTAGTACAACAATAAACACTCTTTTTGTTTTGACATCACACTGTAAAAAGAATAAAATACATTTTTACATTTGCATAGTAATATACTTTTTTCAACTTTAATAAGAAAACAAATGCAAATGTCTGATCAAGGTATTCTTGTTCTCATCTTTTTTTCTCCTTCTTCAGCCAGCAACTTGTTGGTTCCTTGACCTATCCCAGTTCAACTCCCACAGCAGCTTAATTTGTTTCTGTTCACTCCAGAGCCTACAAGTCCTGAGGATCTGTTATTTTAGCTGCTGTGGCTCTTTAAAGCCTCTCCTAAGTAGCCAGCCCAAACACACAGCAGCATATCTTGGAACTGAGAAACTGAAAATAACAAGTCCTGTGGCAACGGAGCTGAGGCCAGGTGCTTAACTGATCCTGACCAACTCATCTGAGAGAAAAAGTGTAACTGTTATTGTATGTAGATTAGGAAAAGGTCAGGTCAGATAAGCAACATCTTTTCCTCATTTAGACAGACTGTGATGAAATCAAAGGTTGCCATCGTTCTCACCAGAGTTTTTAACGGAATACTGCAGACTTGATTCATGAAAACTTTTGTATATCCTTACATTCAAACTGGGAAGAAGTCCTCCACAAAGTAAATTCTTAAGATTTAGCACATGCCCACCTGCTATGGCTAACCTGTCCTGAAGCCTCACGTAAGCCCCGGAGGTGACCCCCACGCTACAGGCACTGCCGGGGATTCAGAGGCTTCAGCCATGAACCCAAACCAAGCCACTTTATGAAACTCAGCCCTCCAAGCAGCCTCTTTCACATGGCAGATTAGTGCTATTAAATCCTGACTTATACTAAAAGCAAGTGCAGCCTTGTTTTAGCCAGCTGCTCTGAAGCAATATGCTTTAAGTAAGACTCTCCCCTTGTTTAGGTTGATTTGATATCAGAACAATGTGCTGGTTTATACTGACTTATTCTGATTAAAACCAATACAAGTGAGATCAAAATCAAGTCCACTGACTGTAAAAAGCTAAAGAATGTATTAAAAGAAAATGTAGTTTGAGGGCAAGTAAAATCTCTGGCTTGTTTTTTTAATTAATATTTTCTTTTTGTGACATAGCCCCAGGCATCCAAATATATATTCTTCTAATCCCACTTGACCTCAACACAAATGTTTATGCCAAGGGTGTTCTCATGTTCCCAAGACTGGGGTTTAGGGTAATGGATTCTACCAAAGGGCATTCTTGCATTTTTCTTCTATCCTTTCATTCCCAACCACCTTTCCATCCACATTTTAATCCTGATTCTCCTCTCTCCCACAGATATGGTCATGCATAATATTGCTAAAAATGCAAGACTAACGGCCATGCCTACTACAATCAGTACTAATAAATGCCTGGAACCTCCGAGCTACTAGGCTACTAGGCTGAAGTAAAAAAGGTTCTGTTTCTCTGTGTACATCTGGGTTCTCAGTACATGTTTTTGCTATTTTATTTACATTGAATTTCTGATCCCTGAAGTCAAATTCATTACTTAATACAGAAAGAGTAGGAAAGACAAATTTTTAAAATTCACTTGCTGACTGAAATAACAGATTTTGAAAGAAGGAACCTTCTCTTAATTCTTTTTATTTCAGCTTATGGCATGAATTTTGTAAAAGATAAATCTGAAATAACATTGATGTCAGAAGTGAGAAGCTTAGAATTTCATTCTGTGTTAATGAAGTCAGAAATTAACGTCCTAGATTTTTGTGTGCAATTCTGATTAATTCTTTGTCTGTCAGAAATGCAGATCCACACTGAAATTACATTTATAAAATTAGTCAAATAGCGTGCAAAAATATTGTCAGTCATATTTATTAACCAAAATAAACTTTCTTTGAAAAATTGACTTATGAAAATTAGTAACAAAAATGAAGATCAAGCTTATGCACATTCAAGCACTATGAAGTGTTTCCACTGTTATACAATAAAAAAGTCATGTCATATTTTAGTAATATTACTTCTAATTGCTTAACTTTAGTTTTAGATGTAAAAGCTTTTATAGTGCATTATTTTTTGTTGTTCAAAGAGGTCAATATGACCAAAAGAAATGTATTGTTCCAAAGTAAAATGCTTAAAAACAAAGCCCCTATTAACTTTTTCTTCAAAGTTTACATTTAAAATTTGTTTTGTTAATACTTGGGATGAAATGACATTTATGAAACGGCATTCAAAAAATAACAATGCCGTTAGATTATTTTTCAGAAAAAATTTTGATGGTAAAAGGGAAAGATAAAAAGCTAATAAATGTAAAAAATAGGTTTTGTCAAGTAAATACAGGAAAAAAATACTATTTTTTCATCTTTCTATCACTTTATCACCTTTCTATTACTTTTCTTTTAATCATGTTCCTTTAATACAATTTGCATGGGATATTTAACACCAGTATAACTGAAGTCTTTCTATTTATTTGCTCTAAAAAGAAATATCAGCTAATCAACACTATAGACCCAGAATATGATTGTGGTTTGTTATGATCGATTACCTTCATGACTGCAATACAGTTTGAGAACTGTAGGAGGGTTAATTTAGGAGGGTTACTTCTAACCCTTCTAACCCTTCTAACCCTTCTAACTGTAGGAGGGTTAATTCTACTTTGCAGAAAACTATTAGAGGCAAATTCAACAAATAACTACAATAACAACAAATAACTACAATAAGTACAAATAATAAATTCAAAAAATTCAACACCTGAGCATGTAAAGAATCAACAAACAAAAGTAAAAATACAATTCACTGTGTCAGTAATTGCTTCTGTCTTTTGTTTAAGTCATCCTTACTTGGGATTTCTGGTGGTGGAGTCTACAGTGAAAGCTACTGAACTTCACATTATTTGAACTTGGGGCTATTATTGTTCCTAAATTGCCTTTTCAAAATGGATTGCTAATAGCCACTTATAGGAGATGGTTGCTGGATGCTTTCTCCCGAAGAAGGTAAAACATCTAAATATCATAATTTACTTCATCATTATCCTGGAATTCTTAAGAATAAACACCTTTAGGTTTTGACAATGAATTACGGAGGAGAAATAACTTTAAAATTGTTGCAAAATACAAACAGGTTGTACTATGCAAAACACAATTCCCCATGTAGTCATATACACATACACTGATATTCATTCCCTGAATCTTAAAGTAATTTAAAAGGATAATTAGTGTGTAGTGACTGAATTGGTTCCTCAGAGGGTTAGTGTCCACCCTGTTTGTCACTGTTTCTTGCCTAATCCTGTCTAATGAGGGTTTATGTTAACATGGCTAAGCACTTGCAGATATGCACTACCAAGCTATCTAAGCTTAGAGAAGACATGCTGTTCAAATGTCACTGCCTTTGGCTATCATGCTATAAGATACTGATTATTGCTTATTACGTTTTATATTCAAAAAGCTGCCATTTGTACTTGTTTGTAGGCTCTTGTGCTTCTTGCACAGTTAGCGAGTAATGTCTGTTTTTCCTAGAGTTACGCTTTTTAATTTCCTTATTCTCTCTTTTGTTAAGAAATCTCTCAGTGAGATGAAATACTTTTGATTTACTGCTTTAAAGCATTTAGAACAAGTTAAGCAGAACTACACTAAAAATCACACTAAAGTTTGAACACTGGCAAATATGTGTGTGTGTGTGTGTGTGTGTGTGTGTGTGTGTGTGTGTGTGTGTGTGTGTGTGTGTGTGTGTATATGTGTGGGGGAGTTGTGTTTGGGAGGGTTTTTGGTTTGGTGGTTTATTTTTAAATCAGTTTGCTGTCATTTCATGAGAGTATTTCTGTATAAAATATTAGTTCTGGTTTTTCAGGTCTGGGCTAGAGGTATTCATTTCAAAGAGAAAAATTACTTCTTTTTTACTCTTTTTTCCTGTTTTAGAGGCTAGCAGGCCCTGTAGAGCATTAAACATCACAGCCAGACCTTTTCTCTCTGGCTAGTTGTGATTATCCTTTGCAGGTAGGAAGGCATCCTACCAGAGTCTGAAACGAGAGGTCAGTCTTCAGATCTGAGATTTGCTTCGAGTCCTTTTTTTCATTTCAGAGGGGTGAAGAGCCGCTCCTGTTATAATTGCCTCCATTAGCTGTTTCTACACGGCTGCTAAAAAGCGGTCTCAGGAGTGCAGCCGAGGTGCTGGCTCGCATGTTCTGTGCCATGCACACTCTTGCTGTCAGGCTGCCTAGGGCCAGCCTGCAGGCAGCCCATGAGCAGCCTGCTTGGGCACGGCTGCAGAGGCGCTCGGCTGCCAGGCATGGTGAGCAGGGAAGGTCCTGACCGCTGGCTGCCCCCCAAATCCCCCACAGGGGTATCAGGGGGGTCCCTGATGCCAGTTCAACACTGAACGGGTGTCCTGGCATGGCTGCCTCATCACCCTTGCTTTCCAAAGGGACAATCCTCACCTGCGCCGAGCTGCCCTGCCCAGGAACGAGAAGAGCTCGTGCAGAGGGGATTGACCCGCTGTGCCACCACTGAGGGCAAAGCAAGAGAGGGCAATGAGCCCCAGAACCCCCAGAGCTTGGCCCCACCCTGGAGTGGAGCTGCCTTCCACTTGCTCGGTTCCTCCTCTTCCTTGCCTTAACCCCTGAGCAGTTCTGTTTACTGTCAGTGAAGTGGATATCATTCTGATTCACCGAATTCATGGTGCATGGCTTGTACATATGTGCTTAAGTCAAGCCCATAATCCCAAAATAAATTAGCCTGAGTGCTTACATTTTCAACCAGCTAAATCTTTGTGTGTAGCACTTGTTTATATTGATGCCTTAATTATTTCTAGTTTTTTACTGTTCGTGTATCTGTAACTTTCTGCAGTTCTGTGCCTCTTACAAAGTTCTGTGCCCCTTAAAAATTTCTGTTCCCAGCGCCTTTAGCCAAAACAAAGCTCTCTGAATACAAATTCAAGAACATATTCGTTGTCCTAGGGCCCAAAAATATGTAAACAACTGTGAGATGGGGGGAGTGGGCCTGGGGTGGTTAACATCATCGCCTAAGGGTGTGATTGAAGAATTAGGGACCAATATGCTAATGGGACAGAACTTACAAAAGGTGAAGGGCTTGTGACCCAGTGTCCATTTTGGGTGTCATCCCCAATGGGAGACTTTGCTTGCCCGAACATATCTTCAAGGCCTTTGCAGGCCTTGAATATATTAGTCCTCTTTTTATACTCCTAATTTGTCTTGGCCTCTGTTTCAGGTAGCCTGCCTTTTAGGTATCAATATATTATAAAATATAGCTGTACCTCTTAGTTTAATAGGGAACCTTGTGAAACTCTATAGCTTCTAGTTCCACTGCAGAGTAGTGTTGCTATGGCTGAGGTAAACAGAGTAGTGCATGCCAACATTTTGCTTGGTTTCATCATGTGGGTTGCTTAAAAATTGGCGTGGCATCAGTATCCAGCTACAATTCAGCCAAGGCACGCTGCAAAGCTTTCTGAGTCTTTCTGCCCCATTCCACAAATGTGTTAAAAACTAACTATATAATGAAATATGAAAGAAAATTCACTGATGTATTTTCAGTACTAAAACATGCTAGTTAAATTAGACACAACTAAAAAGTGGGAAATATCAGTGTAATATACCAGAAAATGACAATTTCAATTTCTCTATTACAATATTTTTTCTTGGCTACACCACATTCATTAAATGTGAAGCTGTTTTGAGACCTACTTGGAAAGAATTCGAGACAAAACTCCTTATCTCATTTTTGTGGGTTGGTTTTCGTCTTTTTTTTTTTTTTTTTTAGAAGGAATATTCTTAGACAACTAGTCTAAACAGAAACTCATGTTAAAATGATCCTACAGAATAAGTAATAACTATCTCATATTAAAGCTGACATCATTTGAATTGTTACAGTAGTAAAGTAGTTCACCTTTGTAACTATTAACAAGACAGTAACAATGAGCCTGGTGGCAGCAGAACTTTCATGTTACGTCTGATAAAATGGTCACCCTGGCAGCATCTTGTCTCTGACAATGACTTGGGGATGCTCAGGAAAAAAAATGAGCCAACTCTAAGATAACGTCTATCTGTGGTACCACTCCTCCTCAGGAAAACAGCAGTTTGTGTGAGTTAGACCTGTGTATGCACAACTTGTTTACAACTACTTCAGTGTTCTTATCTGGAATAAATGTGTCCTTCTTTCTGAATCTGTTAATACTTTCGGCTTCCTTAGGATCAGTATTGTGGCAAAAAAGATTTGCACTCTTACTCTGAGTGCAAAATCACTGCGAGAAAATTTCTAGTTCTCACCCTAAAAATATTTGAGTGCAAGCTACAGTATTTTATAGTATAGTATTTTATACTATAGGATGCTAACAAGTTTTCACATAACTTGTATGTGAAAAGTAGAGTTGTTTGCCTACCAGATGGATGTGTAGGGCAGGAGGATTCCGCATGTTGAAACATTTCTGGTACACTCAACTTCTATCTCTTCTTCAAACTGGAAGATTATTTTTAAGGAGTAAGAACATTGTTCTTTTAGCTGCTCTCTGGAAACAGATGTCTTTCAACAACGACTTCTACAGTTATTTCCCAAATCCTGCACGTCGATATAAGGAAAGAAATAACTGGCTCTATGTAAGGATAGAAATCTATTGAGAAAATTCCCCAAGAATATGCCTCTACATCCTTTATGTGTTATCAACTGTACATTTGGTTTCCTCAGAAGATAACTACTGTGCCCCCAATTCCCAGAGTGTTACACCTACTAGATGGAATATAGCTTCCTCACCTGCCAGAGGTCATCCCTTCTAGACAAAAGTAAGATTCCCACTGAGCTTGCTTGGGCTAGCAGCCACATTGGCTATTTTCTGCTGTATCAGTCCTGCAGTGACTGGTAATTACTGAAAGCTGAATCCGGTCCATTTTTAATTTATTTAAATCACTTAATTTCATTATATCATAGACGAATTACAGGAACTGTTACTGTTTTGGCCACGCAAAACTGTCTGTGGCCAAGATGTACAATGTTTCTCTAATTTCTCTCCAAGGGAATTTAATTAATTGTGAAGTGGGCAATATGGCAAACACTGGAATTTGTATTAATCATTAGCTCAGTAAAAAGTTCAAATCCTCCTCCACTCATCCTGACCAGAAAGCACCAGAAGGCTGTTGTATAACAAAGGTAGGAGCTCTTTTGCAGCTGCTCCTTCTGCATTAGTGACATTCACAGTGCTGACTTCTACTACATAAGGTCATTTATCAGTAAAATGTGCACCAGGATTGATCCACTGGTCCAGTTAGCCCTCCAAGCACCCCAAATATAAAAGCAGTTGATTTCTGCTGTCCCACAATGTCCCCAGAAAATCAATTTTCTCCTTCGTCTTGCCACACAAAGAAGTCCCATTGGGACTTCAGAGGAGAAGGAGCAGAAAAAAAGAGAAAGGGTAAAGGAGGGACATACCATAATCACAAGAGGTAACCTTGGACTGCTAAAGACTATTTTAAAGCCATGATTTTTGAGTGAAAATCTATCTTTACAATGAACATTTCACACAGTAATTGACAAATTCAGCAGCAATTTCACACAGTTCTAGTCATCAGTCATTTGAGATATACAGCTACAGTATACTACTGCTAATGAGTTTCAAGTACATAAGTCAATTTGATTGACAGGTCTTGACCAATAGTAATGTTAATTTTTACAGTTGAAATAAATATTTCTACTATTGGTATTTATTCATTAATTTCAACTATAGAAAAGTAATTGTGTTTTAACACCATGGTAGTTGTAAAACAAATATGCTATCACTTTTAGGCATATGCTATTAAAATAAGCTTTAAAAGGATCTCTTTAGTGAATGTACATGTGAATTTAGACTGTCAAGACAAACAGGTGTATGCAACCAACTAAAAAGTTAGGCATCTACCTACCAGGTTTGCATGTACTGCTTACATAGATTGTGTTCACAAATGAGTTTTGCCACTTATCTAAGAGTACATCTGAAGATTCAAGGCCAGATTGAAGTCTCTTTAAAACCTGATCCTGAGTGTGTTATATTTAATAAAGCTGAATTTCCTGGGGAAGATGAAGTATGGCAACTATATCATGCATTCCAGTTATTTCCATGGTAGGATTCTCAATAGCACACAGTAAGGACTGAAAACCAGATTGCTTTAGCAAGGAATTTTATCCCACATCTGACATTTTAAGCAAATAATATTGCTACTCCAAGCATTGTCTTGACTGCAAGATAGAGAATAGTTAGCCAGAGCAAACCAGAGAAAGTTACAGGAAAATAAAAAAATAGTGTTATGAAATTTAACATAATGAAATCATTTCTCAAAAATGGATTTCTTCTCTTCACTCTGGATTTCTTCTTTACTAATTTTCACCAACAACCGAACAAACAAACAAACAAATGAAAAAACCCACCAAAGAAAACCCCAGGAAACTCATTTCCAAGATATGTTAAACACACTATGAACAAAAGAAAGTGGACAGGTTAAATTAAAATACCTGACCAAGAAAGTTGGTGACATCTTAAATATCTGTAAGTACACAGAGATATAATTCTGAGACAACTCTTGCTATGGTTATCATTTTTGGAGCTAATTGGAAGGTTTACAATGATACATTTTTGATGGGACATTAAGGCAGTATTCACTTTAGTGCCAACACTGTTTCCAATTTTCCTTTAAAGAATACACAAACATCTTACTTTAGCTCAACTTCACTGGAGCTGAATTAAAATATAGTTTAACGCTAGTATTTTATTTTGAATCGGTCTACTTGAGGACTGTATACTTGATCTGGTAAACAGATTTCAGTCAGGAAGAGTCACGGAACTCTGACCTCATAAAAAGGACATGAACACACAAATAATACAAAGAAAAATTTCAGTGTGACTCAGAAATAAATTTCACTCAGCAAAAATGATCTGGATATTTAGGAGTTATTGTTTGGGTGGTTTTTGCCAAATATTCTTCCAGGTTCAATGTTTTCATGGTAGGAGTCTCTTCAGCAGTTTGCCATTTGCAATGTGCCGTTCTTTTCCTTATTGAATGATTTTATGTGGTCCATCACATAGATTTTACAGATTAAAAATCATGTGAAAGGGATGGAATTAAGAGGGCATGAAAGTACTGCAAAGCAGGAGTAAACATTTTGTACTTTGTTGCTAAGTCAAAGCATTGTGTCTTAAAATACAGTGAAGTAGTGTCCTGAATCATTGGTACTGAAGATCAGGATATTTTCTTCACAGTACTTCTAAGAGAAATCCATAGTAGCTGGGAACAAGTGTTCCAGCACCTTGTATTTGTAACCACGGGTTCTGTGTTCAGAGTGAGGTTTTCCAAAGCAGAAAGCAGAGTCATGGTCGTGTCTCTTACCAGAATGAGGCTTGGCACTCCAACAGGCTTGCTCAAAATCATCATTACAAGCTGATGGGTGCTGTGACCGTAAAAAGCATACAGAAATTCAGGACAGAAATACATGTGTCTGTGTATGCATGGTTCCTAAATAAAACAAACAAACTAATACAAAGTATTAATAATTTTCAAGTGTATTAACTGAAAGTAATTCTACTAGCTTTTAAGTGGGAAAACCTAAATAAATATACACTCAGGGGGTATAATAGTTACCTAGTGTGCATTTAAAAATGCACATGTTAGGTATTGTTACATACTTCAACACACACAATGAAGTATAAAAATTTTAGGTTTTACTGAGAATATATAGGTTTCTACTAGATAGCAATTATATTCTGACATGCTGCACTGGAAGACCTTGTTGTCAGAGATAACATAAGTGCAATCTTTCTGCACCTCATCAACATTGTCTTTAAGTCATTCTCCAGAGGGAAAATTGATTGGGCAAGAGGTCAATTCACTTTCAGTTCCCACTTGATGCCAGGGCACTTAGCTAACTGTGACCAATTAAATGATATTTTCTGTGAGAATTTATTTTTTTGCAGGATCGCCTTCCAACTGCTGAATTGTTACTAATTTCACGTTAATCCCTGAGAACCTATCAGATAGCAGAATTCTGTTAATTTTAAACTGAAATCCCAAAGGCTTTGTTTCACACAATAAATAATATAAAATAAAAACAGGCTTAGCTGATATTTCTTATTATGATATCCCCACCTCCTGACTATATAAAATAAATCTAGAAATCTGAGAAGAAATCACAATCTAAACCACTTAATCTCAGCTGGCCATGTTGAAATCAGTGCGGGATAGATTCACAGGCCTTGAAATATATCGTACAATGAGATACTTACAGATCAGAATCTTTTTAAGTAGACCAGACTTAAGAACAGAATTAATCCTTGTCTGCAAGCATCTGTACAAGGGGAATATATCTGATATTAGAAGGTTCTTTGGTTCAAAGGAGAAAGCCTTAGTAAGAACACAACCTAAGGACAAAAAAATAAAAGAGAAAAACCAAAACCAAAAAGGGGAAATAGGCAAATTTATAAAAAATGTGAGCAACTGCAATAGGAACAACTTGCCAGGATGTGAAGATGTTTCTCCACCTCCTAAAGGGGAAGGGCTATAATCCCCCACAAAGTCATAAGTCTCCTGGCAGAGCCTGGGCAGATGTGGCACAGACCCAAACCTCAGCCTCAGAAACCCATATTCACCTTGCAGCCATCGGTGATGTTAACTGGCTGTTTCTCTGCCTGGCTGCAAAGTTCCCTGGGAGAAGCACCCAGAAATTGCCCCATCTGACAAGAGGGCATGTGTGTGCAGCCGTGGTGTGACAGACACCCAGCAGTTGCTCTGTGCCACCATGCAAGTGTGCAGGGACTTTGCTGTGTCCCACACCATGATGGCATGTGCCCTCTTCCTAAAGAAGGGCAATGGCTGCACCATCGCCTCCTTTGCTATATATTCCTTACAGGCTGAAGTGTTTGAGACCCAGTCAATATCCTCCATCTGAAAAGATAAAGAGGCACAGCTCTCTTCTCCCAGGGGACTGCATTAACCACAAGCCACACAGCTGGGAAAGGAGGGGGCTGCTCCTGTTGAAACCCTGTGTCGGCAGAGGAAAGAATGCAATACATCCAAAGAAGATGTATGAGGGAGTGCAAGAGAGAACATGACTCTGTGGCCTAGTGCCTACAGTACTCGTCTGGGAGTGGGCAGACCTAGATTCCACTCCCCTTCAAGAACAGCTTCTGTATTTTTATATTAAAGAGTTATTGGTTTTGGATACCCTGAGGCTGAGCTGATGAGGTTATTGAACCCAAATCTCACACATTCCAGGTAAGTACCAATGAGCAAAACAACAAAGTGTTCTACAGATCTTCTTAAAAAAAAAAAAAAAAGTAGTGGGTGACTCTTTGATGGAGCAGATGATGGCACTGACTTGTGAGGGAGCCCAGCTCCAGAGCCTGTGGCTGCCTCCTCAGACCCTGAGATCAGGAGGCTTGGCCAGCTTTCCTCCACAGAGCTCTACACATCACCTCCCTCTCTCAGACACGGTGGTGCACCCTAGATTCATTCTGGAAACTCTCCTCCTCCTGTGCTGCCCCCAGAAGTGTGCCTTGGGGACTATCTGGAAGAGGCTCAGCTGACCTGGCCAAACTCCTGCCAGGGCAAGCTCAAAGGCAAACACTGCAGATGATGGCATGCCAGTGCTCAACCCCATGCCCTGATCTGATTTAGTTTGAGAGGAACTTTAATGACAAAATGGTAGCTAGGGGTAGCAGTGGAGCCAGAAAACCTAATCAGAATTCCCTGTCATGATTCAGGTGTGAGATATATGCCTTTATGAAAATCTAGTTTTCCAGATGCCCTGGCAAGCCAGTGGTTAACCATACCAAGTTACTTTTATTTTCAGTGGTTTTCATGCCCAATAAAATTTTCTTTTACGCAAGAATGCCCTCTTTTTTTGGTTATTCCCATTCAAAATCATAAAACCAGCTATTTTTATAAATGTAATGAAAACACTCCAAGTGTATGCACAGTAACCCACAATTCTCAGGTGGCAAAACTCATTCAGGTTTCCACCTCACACAAATGGCTTTTGCAAGTATCTCTGGATAATGGAGTCCTTGTGAGCTCTTACTGATCCTTTTTCTTACAATATAGAATTATTTTTCTAAGGGCTCTGTTGTTATTAAGAAAAGAAAAGATGGAATCAAATGTTTAAACTTACTTTAAGAATATGAGCAAATATTATGATAAATAAAGAAGCAATATTAAAGTTAAAATTATTCACAGCACTAAGGGGGCAATTTTCCTGTTAGCACTGAACACATTGGGAGTTTCATATCTGCAGCACACTGAGAGAAACTTAACCAGCAATTACTTTATTTCCATCTGGAACAGAGAGGATTATGAGGCAGCAGTTAACTGACAAAATGTTTGTGAAAATCGAGGCTGGAGCGGCTGACCTGAAATTAATAATTTTCAGTAATGTCTTGGGAAGCTAGCACATAGAGTATACACTACATGGAAACAAAATCTTGTCAGTCACTCCTAGAACGGCCTGAAATATCTTTCAGTCTGTTTCTTTGGTGTTTCAGAATTCACTGTCAAGTTAATTAACTAACTACCATGCAAAAGGCTAGGTAGGTATTTGAATGGTGTCTTCTAGAGTCTACCGAACAGATGCACTGGACCAAGAGAAAAAAGAAAGGTAGGTACACCAAGTCAAAGAATTTTAGACATAAAAGAAAGCATCAAAAGTGGTTTCCAAGGAAAAAGAAAAAAAATCCACTTTTTATTTTTACACATTTTGACACAAAGTATAGTGCCATAGTGACATGCTTGCATATTAGATTTAGCTTGTAGGACTCCATTCTCCTTCTTTCTGATTATAAATTATTTTCTCCCATTATTCACCTTCCTTCACATAATCTTAAAGTAATTTACTTCTCAGAGCACCTATGCTGTTTTAACTATTTAATTTCTTTCAGATAATTTGGAGCAAAAGCCTTACCCTGGAGAATTCCAGGAATTTAAAGTGACTCTTCCTGAATTGTTTCTTTTTAAAATGGCAATAGAAATGATAACAGTTAAAATTAGATTACCCTTTTATTTTTTCAGTACCTGTATTACTGCTGTGTTACTAAAAAGAAATATTATTATTTCTATCTTTTTACCCAAGATTTTCAGCTCTCCATTTGCAAAGTACTGTCATTATAAAATTAAGATTGTTTTACCTATTCCAGGTTTTAAAAATGAAGTCTCATCCCTTTCTCCTAGGGTCATCTTTGTATTTTAAGATCATACTCACTATTGTCTGGTCATTATAATAAATGTGTTCCACATGATAAAATATATAGTGGGTTATAGCAAGTGTTTGTCCTTAAGCCATTCAGAGTCTGATTCTAGACAGTAACACACTCTTAGGGGTGAAAAAGGTGTAAGAAATAAAACAAAAGAAGAAAGATTTTTCTCACTCGTTCCTCTGGTGGTTTTTGGATTTTTTGGATTCCTTTTTTGGGAGGGAAGTGTGTTGCTTTTGGTTGTTTGGTTTCTTGCTTGGTTTTCTTTGGTTTTTTCCCCTGAATTTGTCCTTTTTTAATTTAATAATGTTTTTTGGCATTCCTGGCATCCCATAACAATGAGCTACTTGAGAGGAGAATAGCTGGCATGATCCTTGTCAGCAACTATTTATTATCAGCCTCAATATTCAAAAGAATGGAGTAGGAAGATCCTATGGACTGAGTCAGCATGTGGAAATCAAAGAATGAGGAAGGATTAGCTGGAAACAGGTTATGACTCCTCCAGTAGCACTTTCACTCAGTGAAAGGGCTCAGAGGGGTAGATAGAGCTCATTCTGCTTCCCCAGCTGCAGTCTAGACAGTGTTCCTGACGCCCAGCAGGGTTTTTCCCTACTTAGTCAGGAACATTTTCAAGGGAGACCCAGCACACTTGATTCCCTCTAGCATATGGGGGGATGATTCAATCCTTGCTTGAGCTGGATAACCAGCACTGTTCTTTGTCTCTGCTTCCTTCTGATCAATCTGCTTTCCAGTCTCATAAAACTCATGCACATCTTGCTCCCTGCTTGCCAGCAGTCTAGGCAATCCTCTCTCCCCATTAAGAGAGACTAGAAAGCAGCACAGCTCATGGATATCCTGCCTCCTCTTGCAGCTAATGACACCAAAACATTAAATGAAGGCATGAAAGGAAGCACTGATCTGACAAGAACACATATATAGATAGCATAGTAAAGGGAGTTCCTGCCTGTGGTCTGATGGCTTTACACGTGCTCATGATTCCTTCACCATAAGATGGGAAACTGAATGGGGGAAGTAGATCAATTCCATGAGTAATACTAGACATCATTATGCCAGAGATTTATCTGCAAAAGTTTTCCATCGATGCTAGGCAAAATTTTGCCATTATAGCCCACATCCAAACTGATGGAATAGCATAATCTGGGGCTGTTAGCAAAAGAGCAGGGAAGCAGGAATGATCATGACATGAACCAGCTTCTAAAGCCTGACAGACTGACTACGCTATGATTTTTCAGTTTAGAAAGATATATCTACACCCATATAAGACTGAAAAGTAGATAAGGTCTATCTTTCAATGTAGAAACGTTTTTTTTCAGAACATCTGAAAAAATTATCATACAAATGGCAGAATTGATTTTGCACACTCATCATAGTTAAACTGTGAAACATATCTCAAATCTTGAAGTGAAAATGAGTTCAAAGACACAAATTCATAGATGATAGATTCTCTGTGGCAGTTGAAAGTCTGGGAGAAACCTCTGACTCAGAAAGTCTTTGCCCATCTGATTACAGGGTCAGGCAGATGATACCAAGAGAAGGATCTCTCCAGAAACGTCCAGTTCCTTTCCACTGCTCCACCATTTGCAGAAAGAATAATGTACTATCTCTACCTGTGGTGCTGCCAGTCTCAAATTCTTACATTGTTAAAAGACCATTCACCTACTGCCAGTGCCTGGGGTTGAGCAGAAAGCCTTCTCACCTGGATGACAGCAGCCTATGTTCTGAGATCCTGCAGTATCTTCTATTCTCCTTTGGGTATTTATGTCTAAGACATAGCAGGAGACAATTTACTGGGAATTTTCAGCCTGAATTCAAAGACTAAGGATTTGTTCTAGATCATGAAATTATTGTCATTGCAGCTCCAATAACAACTATCCAGCAAACTTCTAAACTGCAACATCTTGAACACAAATTTGATCTTTTCAGTTAGCAGTTGAAGAATTATGTCTACAGAGATTCTGAGCAACAAGGAAAGAGTCAGAAAGAAAAAAGTCTTTAGCTCTTATTCTAAAATGGAGGTTTACACACACACCTAGACCTTTCATGTGAACATCTGAGCAACACAATCTACATTATCTCTGCCTTGGAGCAGGAGGTTGGACTAGATGGGCCCCAGAGGTCTCTTCCAACTTGATTCCTCAATTCTGTGATTCTGTTCTCACAAAATTCTCACAAAGTTCTCATAAGTCTTTACTCCAAACATCCTGCAACCTGCTGCCTTCACTGGCACCAGATTCTGCAAAGCATTCTTTCTCTACCACTCACTTTAGTCCTTTTTGTTTCTCAAACAACCCCATTCGTAGAGCTGCACAGACATTCCAAAGTGAATCTTCACTACTGCCATGATGTCCATATTTCTCTACCCGAAAGGAGGCAATTAATTCAATAGACAGCTAAGAAGAATCCATGAACAAAAGGAGAAATAATATCCAGAAGCCATGAGTTGCAAACAGAGTAAGAATTTCCTATAGATATTTTTCAAAGAGGTAAAAGAAACCAGCACTTTCGGACATGTCAGTCTTTCTGAGTCACTTGGAGAATCACCCCATTTGAGCTTAATCTGAAGGAATCTGCTCAGAAAATGAGGGTCATATGTGATCGCCACATCATTCCTAAGAGGGAACATGAACCTCATTTGGTTTTCTGAAATATTCTGAAGGGTCACTCTACCTGCATGTGGGAGCAAGGAATCAAGGGAAGAAAAAAGAAGGAAAGACAAAATTTGAAGTAGTAGAAATAGACTTTCAAGGTGAAGAAATCTATCTTGCAAAAATTCAATGAAGGCTTGTATTTGTAACAAACTTATTGAAGAAGAGAATAAAATGCAGTTCTGTTACCACAAGAATGTTGTGACCATGGTGCCTGCATAAAGCTATTCTCTTTCAACATCCTTTTGTTCAACAAGCAGAGGTTCTAACAGGGAGAGTCACACATACACATCCCCTTGTGCTGGCAGACGGTTTGATTTTATGAACTACCTACCCACAAAACATCTCACAAATAACTCACTTGTCTTGTATCTGAGTCAGTGAGAGTACAAACCAAATTGTAGGAGAGGGCTTTGCCTGCTGAACACTTAAGTTCTCAGGAGAGGGAAGTGATTAGCTTAGTCCTGTAACAACCATTTGAGTGCAGCCTCTAATCCCTGCCAAGACCAATAGTTCATGTTGCTTCATAAAAGGACATTCCGTAGTGACCCAAAGACCTGCAATGATAAAGAGTTTGTTTGGCTGCCACGTCAAGCCACTGATTTTTGTTACTCCTTTCACCACCAGATTAAAGAACTCATTTATACCTGTTCCATGTTTCTCTTCATGAATGATACATTGTAATCAAGTCACCTCTTGACCTTCTTTTTCATCAGCAATAAAATTATTTTTGCAAGTCTTTTCTGAATCACCTCCAATTTCGACACTCTTCTGAAAATTGCCGCTTTTTTGCTGTGTGCAGGATTTTAATAGGAAGTTTAAGCAATGTCTGATGCAAACAATTTCTTCTGCTACTTGCTCTTCACCTGTTCACAAAGACTATGTCAACATTAACCCTTTTTTTCCCAGGAGGACACCAGAGTCCACATTGAGTGATGTTTAGGCTACAGGTCCTAGCTGTAGTTCAGGATTGTTGCTTTCCAGGGCATAGCACCTATTTTTCTATGGAAGATCAATAGAAGCGCAGAGGTGAATGGAGTCGCATTGGAACCCTTTCCGATGAGGGTGACTCCGCATTTTCTTTCCCAATCATTGTATTATTTTGTTTGCTAAATTAATTTTTTTTTTTTAAATATTGCATTTATCTTATAAAAAGTGCTGAAAAGTTGCTAATTCAGTCCTAGGAATTCAATGCTTTGAGCTACCCTGCCTGTGGCACAGTGAAAAAAAGGGGTACATTTGAGGTGTACATTTCAGGTGCTGCAAGGCCGTGGGAACTCCAGAGATCCAAAAGAATGCTCATTCTCCTCCTTGCTAAATTGTCCAGATCAAGGAAGGCTAGATATCAAAAAACCCAAAGTGAATGTGTTGCCTGTTTCTGTTCAGTGCAGAGAACCTAAAGCAGCCTCACAGCCCAGTCCTCCCCAGAGCCAGCTGTGCTGGCAGCAGAAGGACTCAGAACTGCTGTGAAGGAGAGCGCTGACACATGCTGTGTATGGTGCTGCTCGGTGGCCTTGGAGTGTGGGTGAGGGTGAGAAATTGCACTGAGATGTGATTTACAAAATACTGTCTGCTTATAGGAAATCTGTTGTACTGTGGATTGGTTTGCTTTTAAGGAATTATATTTATTTTTCAAAGCGAACATGAAATTAAGAGTTGGATTTAGGCATAAAGAGGGAGCTAAAGAATAAACTGCTACTTATGTTATATTTTGCTTCCAAAACAAATGTAGTAGATTTCTTATTGATTTTGAAGAATTCTTTGTTATTTCTATCAATTAGTTTCTCTTACCTCACATAAGTGAATTACCTGTAAGTGCACCGTCATGCCCATGAGAAGCTTCTCTTGTGCAATCCATGGGCAATAAGTAATGGCAATGGCAACAAGCTGTGCTGCTCAGCTATTATTTAACTGGAGCAGGGCACTAGAAGACTGCAAACATAAGAGACCTTCTGTGGCACTGATAAGGGTTCTGATCATATTTTGGGGTCAGTAATTAAAGTAGGTTTTCCATTTACTTTGATTTGGACAGATCATACCACATATGATTTCAGAAAAAGTGTCAGTAAAGTGCACTCTAAAGAAGTTGCCAGAGTTCTGGCCCTTTTTATTGATTGCACAAGCAAAACAAACAGTTACAAAGAAACTGCCTCAATTTTATTAACCATAAACATAAACACTTACACTAGAAAAATGTTATAAAAGTTTGTGTCAATTAGATGACCCACTGTGGTTTATTGCTTGTTTCAATGTAACACCAAAATAAATAAATAAATTTAAAAAAATAATAATAATTTTTAAAAAATAGAGTGGGTTGGATCAGATTTTTTACTTTGTCTTTTTTTTTCCTGCTTGCATAATCCAGTTGCTATATGTAACAGCATGCAATGGATCAGGATGTGATTAACAAGACTCATAGTGTGTGCACATCAGGAAATATTTGTTAGCTTTCTAAAAGGAACTGTATATTTCTATTTTTTATTAAGTTTGTGATTAAGTAGTATTAGGCATAGCAGATTGACTATTATTACAGTTTCCAAATTCCAAACCTCACTCTTTTTCTAATTTTTTTCCCCTGATGAGTAGCATTCTTATGCCTAATACTTTATATTTGCGCAGTTTAACAAGCTCTCACAACTGTCTCTTTGTGCTATCGTCTTTTTTATAGAGCTACAGAATCTGAAGAACAATGGTTAAAGAAGGTAGTTTTAATCTTGAATGTCTGCAATTATATGTTTCAATCACTCTTTGGTTCTTAAATATGTGATCTGCCTTTTTTCAAAGGCTCTGACTTGTCCATATTGACAGGGAAGTCAGAGGGACATGAGAATACCCAGAACTTTGGAAATCATGGCATTCATATAGGTAAGTGATAGATTTGGATGTCCAAATTTCAGCAGTTGTTTTTACTTTCTTTTTTCTTTTTCTAAATGTCTTGCCTCAGGGAGACATAAATCAGTGATTTAGGGGCCATGAATTACACTCTTCATGCCCCTTGCTTTGAATCAGTTTCACAAATACTTGACTGTTTATCTTGACACTCATGTCCAAGTGCCATGGCATTTTTTTTTTTTTTTAAACTGCATTCATTTGAATTGTTGTCATGGGTTTTTGGGGGCAATAGACAGTATTTTTCTGCAGCTGAAGAATTTCTCTTTTTCCTTTAAAAGCAAAACAGCTTTTAAATAAGACACTGGCATTAAGCTTATGCTTACAGAACTCCTGTTGTCAAGTTGTCCAACAAATGAGTAGATGAAAATTACAAGAAATAGGTTTGATATTGCTTTCATTAATGAAAAACCATGGCATCAAATAAAAAATTACTGAAATTTTTCTTAACTATTATTTAACCCTCAATCAAATTAAGTTCAACAAAGTATCATTAATTTTATAATTACATTAATGTGTATGTGGCTTCAGCCTGACTGGGAAAAAAAAAGATCACCAGCAAACTGCAAGTAAAGGTTTTCAAACTCTGCAACCCCAGACAGTAATGGGATCCTTTTCCCAGGCAAGTGGCTGGAGGTTGGGGCAGGATCTACTTCAGTGCTCCCTCTTGCTGCCCTGCTCCTGGCTCAGGTGGTGGGATGAGCTCTGCCCTGATGGACCTGGGAAAGCTCCCAGCAGTCCTGGCTCCTGGCTCACAGGGAGCCCACTGGGCATCCTTACTGGTATTTCTAAAGGAAAACTAAGTATTTAGCAAGAGGCATTGTTGTTTGCTGTATTAAGGGACGAATCACTTTAAATGCTCGCTGATTTCTTCTTAAATAAGAGCAACAGGGAAGCAGAGCTAGGAAACATTGCTTCTGCTTGAAATGATTAGTCTTTCCACAGGCTGAGAATAGAAAAGGTAAATGGTCAATCTTTTGTACTCTTCCAACATAGGGAGACCTCTAAGCAGATCTTTAGGCTGTCCATGTAGAATTGTGGAGTATGGTTCTCTAAGGAGGTTAACAGATTTTAATATGGAAGGTATGCTCCGAATATGTCTGAATAAACTATATTTCAAGAATTAAGATGGTTTATTGGCTTATGCAGACAGGATAAGTATTTGAATCTTGGCTCACCAATTCCTTGAACAGCAGCAGTTTGTGGTACCCTGTGTGCTGTAACAAAAAATCTCTTGATTTTTTAAGAGTTTTTGTTCTCAATTCCTCTCTGGCTTTGGATAAAATCAAGGAATCTCTAAAGATACTTAAGAAAATACTTTGCAATTAATCTTTGGTTTCTATATCTAAACTGTATAATAAGTTTACTTATGAGCAAGAGGAAAGGTGCAGGATGATGGCTAAAATGTGTGAATATATATACACATTTTATTTTAGCCTATCACTTGTAAGTATATACACACATTTATATGGGTGTGCATATATAATTATTATATATATTCACATTTCATATATGTATTTTTGAAGACTCTTATAATTTGGATTTCTTTTCTTCATTGCTATTTCCTGTGCTGGTAAACCTGCACAACTGTTATATCCTCTACGATGTATAACACAGAACACAACTCTGCTCTTGCACATCAATGCTGTTCTTTTTCCTTTTTTTTTCATTCCTCTTTTTTAATTCCACGAAGAATGCTGCCTTCAGTCAAAACCTTTAATCCTCGTGTCCTATAGCGTTTATGGCAAGAAGTGAGGTCTATTTAGAGAGGCATTTCAATTCCCCCTCAGGCCGAAAGAAAAACATGTTATTTCTAATGCCAGCACTGTGGCCTCATATGCTAGGAAACTAGTGACATTTTGACATAGTCAGGGACAGTTCTGAATTACGCGGTGCTGCTGTTCATAACATAAACTGGAGCTTAAGCACTTAGAGAGCCTTCTCTATATCTGTAACCTTGTTTCTTTGCCAGACAAGTGACTGTCTGCAGGGAATGCAGCAACACTGATGTAGTATTTGAGCTAGGCTGTTTTCTGGGTTACCCCATTGCTATGCACCAGCACTGGCCAACTTCATCCCCTGAGCCGTTCCAATGCAGCTGCCGTGCTGGGAATGCATCACGTACTGACTCAAGGACTCCACCACCAACTGCAAGGCATTCGAGCCAAAAGTGCTCAGTAAGTGCTGCACTGCCCTGGTCACCTTGCAACCCAGAGAAATGCCTGGCCTGGCCCTCAACTCAGGGGGAGAGACTGTGTGAAGAATCATTGTTCTGGCTGTGAGATTCTCATTTCTGGTCTTTTCTAGAGATTTTGTCTCACAGCCAATAAGAAGATTTTGGTGTGCAAGCTCGGGGGATCAAGATGTTGTTGAAGAATTGCAGGTTCATCTCTTTTCTGTTGATAACATATAAAAGCATCTTAGTATGGATATAGCAATGCATTCATGGATTGGATTCTTCTCTTCCATTAGAAATACTTGGTGCTAGCAATGTGCTGCTTCCTCTTTACACATGCCTCAGCTGCAGAGTGTTCTTTTAATTTCTGCTTTATATTCTGGCCTTGAGGTAATTTGGTGAATGAAAAAATACCTTCCTTTCTTTCCACAGCTTTTAGTGCTTTAAAATCTATGTATGACACTGGATCCCTAAACCTGTTAGGACAGATTGTCAAGTACATTGAGTTTATACGAATATTGGATCTGGATACCTGAAGAACTCATTACATCTCCTGAAGTACTTCACTGGGCTTTCATTTCCTAGCCAGCTCATCATCTCTGCATCATCTCCATTGTATTCCAAAGCGAGAATGGACTCAATAGCCTGTTGGACTGCAGCATTTTAAAATTTCTTAATCTTAATATCTTTATTTTATTGAAAAAGAAATGAAATATCAACAAATCACAGAGATTTTATCGTAAGCACACAGCAGATCCAGCAGACTTCACTGTTCATTGGACATCTCCAAGGACCAGGGGGCAATTGTCTAAGCAGTCACTGGGCAGAAACACTGCTTTCATATTGTAAATGAAATCTCATCTTCGAACATATTAAATTTCTTCAAAATATGTTGTGGTAAACACCAGCTCCTCTACTAACATGGTGCAGTAGCCAAGGCAGCCAAGACAAGTTCCTTGCTGCCAACACACTACAAATAAACACAGTCAGGAAGCACTGAGGTAAGGAAGTTATTCTCTATAAAAAAGGCTCTTGGATTACTTGTACAACCTTATAATTCTGGGGAGTAAACTCCACTTTGTGGCAGGAATAAAAATTCTAGTTAGTTTTATTTAGTTGTTTATTTTTTTCTTTGCCCACTTTGCTCTAATTTAATGAAAAGTAATAAAACTGTGTAGTAATAGAGGATGATAAGCTATATTCTGCAGGAAATGGGTATATGCAAAAAAATAGCAATGCAGGCAAAGCTAAGACAACCATCCTACTATATAGGTTTAAATGGTGTACTTCTATATTTATGGTTTTGTTCATCTCTTAGATTTACTAATTTATCTCATATTTTCAGATATATTAAAAGTAATTCTGAAATATCATTATTTTATATGATGTTTTGATCAGGTTAGATTAAATTACAGCATTTCAGATGTACCAAAATATCTCTAAATATTTGCTGTTATTTTAAATAAAATATATAATTGATTGAAAGAAATTACTTGATATTACTGCCCTCTTCTTGACTTGGTGTCTCAGTAGAAAATGTTATTTGATGTGTGATATGAGATGGATTTTTTCTCTTTTTACATGCAGAGTCTTGTTATCAAAATGCCCAGACATAATAATTTGATAGGGTTTTTTTCCCTGCATACATGAGAGAGAGATGGCACACCAAGCTTTCCTCCCCAACATTAAAAATTTTTAAATTTCAGGGGCTTTAATCACTTTAATTTTTAATATACCAGGACCATTATTCAGCTCTGTATTTTATAAAAATGCCTGTGTTAAGTATTGCAATAATTGTCCTTTTTGGGTAAAGTGATTTTAAATATGTCCTTCAAAACTCACTTTCTGGAGTTCTCAGCTTTAGAATGTGCAGTGCTTTATAAGAAGGGAAGGCCCATTTTTTGCTTACACAAAGTTTTGAAAACTTCAGAGATGTGTAAAGATGTAGAGTGGCAAAAGCGGAAAATTTCCCTGAGATGGTTTCAAGTGACTGAATGAACCCTTAAGAAAGTGCATCTGGATTCTGAAAGAGGCACATGAAATGGCTGGTAAATGTCATAATTGTAAAATCTTTTCATACAACAACCAATTACAAGTTCTTTAATTACTCGTTTGTGCTCCAGAAAGGGTGGATTTATGCTTCCTTAAAACCATAATTATCTTGTCTTCATTCCTGACAGTAAGTATATTGTGTAATATGAGCTCACACTGTGGGAATATGAACATGCAACTTTCTGGCTTGTGATTTATACAGTAAATGAAGTATGATTTCCTCATTAAAATAACAAGAACTTCAATCACATGTTTTACTATCTAGGCCACTTAGACTAGAAAAGAAATTATGGTAGGTTGGATTTATGTTGCAAAGAAGACACATAGGTGACCCTCTGGTTCAAAAAGAGTTTGTTAGATAGACTTCACTACTTTATGCCTGTTTGCTAAACCACAGAGTCAGAGATTTATTTTTCTATAATTATGAGATTTATCCAATGGTGGTACAAAATAAATGATAAGGGGTTCCTTGATTTCAAAGAGAAGAAATAATAAAGTGACCATTCTCATAAATTTACAATTAAGGTAAATGAGTCCTCACACAACTTTTTCACTATTACCAAGATAAATACCTCATTTTCATTGTTATTTACTCATCAAAATCAGAGCTTTTATCAGTATATGCTGTCATTAGTAGACATGGCGTTTCTGAAGGGGAATTAATAAGCAGTTATCATGAAGTACTATATTCTAAAAAGGAATGAAACACATATTTGAAATTAGTGTGAAAATTCTAGCTTTAATTAGTAACATTAGTATTTAGAAAACTGGCTTATAAAGAGGGGGGAATAAGGGGAGTTTGTTTCTTTTGTCTTTTTATTTATTGCAAAATCCTGTTTCAGGATAATGGTGACATTGACAGTACTTGAGTGTGTTTATATCCTAAATCCTGATCTTTTCCTTACTTTTGTAGCCAGCCAAAGTATTGAAGCATAAATTTATTAAAGAACATAAAATTCAAAATTATTTCCATTTCAGAGGACTCAAAGCAAACCCATTCTCTCTCTTCCTTAAATTCTTACTTGAAAAAAAATCATTTAAACAAAAGTCATAAGAAATGAGGCTTTAAAATGCAGAGAGCGGAACTCTTCACGGGTATTGTTTTTTCATCACGTTTCACTTTTGAACAAAGGCCCTGGAGAAGAAGAGGGTAGGGATGTCTGTGGCCTGTGAAATAAGGAAGAGGCTGGAGGGACTAGAAGAAGCATTGGTGTCAAGGCAGAAAGGAAAACTTACAGGGAAAGACTGAGAAATATACAATGAAGCTTTGTTGCTTTCAAGTCAATGAAGTAATCTAACAGCTTTCAACAGTTACGTATCTTGCATAAAACAATAGCTCAGCACATCCGGCCGTCTCGGAGACCTAAACCTCAGCCTTACTGGCAGGGAGAGCTGTCTCAGCTGCAGGATCTATCCTGCTGGAAGAGGTTGCAAAACGGTTGCACAATTGTAAAACAGGGAATCAGCAAAGGTGTTGCTTGTGACTGGAGATAAGTTGCTAAATAATAACATTTTCTTTTGTATATGTTGGGTTTTGCAGTGAGAATGCCACAGCTTATGTGTCATCAAAGTTTGGAAGCTTAGCAAACCAGCTTGGTAGTTGAGCAAAGAGGCAGCTGAAGGAGATGAGTGCATGCAAACAGCTGAACAACAAGGACTGTAGTGAAAAAAGCTCAATAAAATATCTGCCAGACTTCAGTGAGACCCTGTAGAACAGAAGAGAATTTGCAGTGCTGAGCCATGCAGGTTATCAGATGGAGAGCAATTGTTCAGGTAATTGTGGTGGCATTTGGATAAATCTCGCGAATGTTCTGTTAAGTACAGGTTTGCTTTTGTGGATGAGCTGCAGCCTGGTCTTTTTCAAAGCTATCATGAATGACTGTGTTCCTTGCTCTCTTGGCGGATTAATTAATTACAGCGACCCTGATGATTATGGTTTTTCTGTCTCCAGTACCGTATTCCAGCCAAGGGTTATCCCATGCTCTCATAATTCCTGTGCAAACCCAGCAGGAAAGTAGCTACAAAAGAGTGAGCAGGATTTCAGGTTCCCACATGGTGAAGAAATTAGCAAATTTCTAGTGGAGCCACTGTTAGTATATTTGCGGAAGTTTAGATTATGGTCAGGATGGTTTGTGAATGAGAAAATGATCAATAGGAATATGCATTCTGAAAATAATAAGCACAGAAACTTATGTCACTGCTAATAAAGGGGTCTGTCTACATCAGTCTGGTATGTCACTCCTTAATCTGAGAGGTTTACCATTAGCTTGCCTGTTGGGAATTGCTACACCACATAAAAAGAATATTCTGTTTCAGAGCAATTTTCATAAAGTCTCATGGAAACGTACTTAATACTACATTTTCATTCAAAATTGTAATGACTTTTAGTGAAATATCTATAAAAATGTATTTTAAAAACTTGGAAATGTAGCATGTAGAGTATTTATGGGCGTAAAACATGCCAATAGAGTACGTGTAAGTTTCACTCATTCACCAAGTAGCCATAAGTTTTCCATTGGTACCCACTCAGTTGACTAAAATGAAATTTATAAGTCTCAAAACTGGTCTCACACAAGTCACTTTCTCTACAGTCCTTTGGAGCTCATGGTTTGTTTGGTTATCTGAAAAGCAAAAATCTTTGGATAAGGTACACACCAGGTACAGCAGCACTCAAATTCAAAACATGAGTGCAAATGCAGAATCAATTCAGCTATTTAAGTAAGAACATGACATACAGTTAATATGACTTCAGAGGAAAAATGTAAATAGGATTAAGAGATGAAAAGCAGTAAGGAATGGAAATTGGAGGCCTATGCTGGCTACAGTAGGACTCAAAAAGGAAAGACGTTTCCATGTGAACAGTAGGAAATGGTTAATCTGCTGCAAAATTATGACACTTCCAAAAACTCTATACTTTGCACTCCTATCTCATAATGTTATATATTCTCTGAGATGTATCATACCAACACAAGTATTTCAATGTGCCAAAAATGAGCTTGGTGTGGACTAATTCCCTCACCTACATCCCCGTGAAGCTTTAGAAAGAAGCACTTATGGAACTGGTATGTGAACTGCCCTGATGAAGTATTTAAGATAATTTTACAAAGCAGTTGGAAGCATGCTCTGTCCTGAGGGCATCAGATCGTATGTGGCAGTGCTCACATAATTATACTAAGATGGATTGCCATATCACTCCCTGGGCCTCTGCCTGGAATAAATCCCACATCCAGCTAGAGAAAGAAAAATGCGACTTGCAGGACTGGCATGAATCTTATTACATCCCAGAACTCTAAAGAGAGACCCAAACCTTTTCAATCACTGATTTCTTTTAAGTGTCACTCAATTCTAGCCTCATCAGAAAATACTAGTGGTACCCACATTTAAAAAAAAATGTAGCTGAGATATTACTTTTGAGTTGAGCTGTCCCCTGAAACTACCTGTCCCTCATCTCAGTGGTGTTCCTTAAATTGACTGGTTAGACTTAAATGAATGATATCACGTCTATAATTCTGTGACTTTTTTCAATGTGAGGTATTGCTGCATTTTCTGAGGCTGAGGTTTCTGTGTTTACACCTTACTCCACTAATATGTTTTGACAAATTATCACCAAAGCTTTGTGACAATGGCAAAAATGCTTTGCGACAATGGCAAAAATGCTTTGCACAGATACTGAAAAAGAATTGATTCAAAGCCACATATAGGTATGTGATCCATGCAAAAAAAGGTATCTTACATGCTTAAGAGACAGAAAACCTTTGCACTTTACAGATTAAAAGCTGCACTAATTTAAACTTTCTTTCCATACGGCCACAGAATTCAAATTTAAAATCACCATCTCTCAAAATGTATAGAGATGGAATGTACAGGACAACACTCAGGCTGCAACTTGAGTTTACTCTTCAGCACAGGAATTGTCAGAACCTGGCTCCTGGCTGGAGTTCCAAGAAAGGAGGCCAAAGACTAAACAGGACTGAGAACAGATTCTTTCTTCCCTGTAAATAGACAGGGTGCAGGCTGCTGAAGCAGTTTAAGATTGTTGATGATAATCAGCATTGTCATGCTCGAAGAATGAAAGAGTCACTTAATTCTCCAGGTATGCCGAGCACCTTTGACAGTTCCACTGGAGCTGCCTGTGCTGTGAAGAGCAATTGCACCAAATGCAGGCACACTGCTGGATGGATCTGTTCATTCAGCTGGGAAGAAAAGTCCGTGAGAAAGAAGACCAAGACATTAATAAATCTATATTTCTTTCCATATTTTAGATTGTGAGAATTTAGATTTTAGATAATTTTAGAACTTCCTCCATTTTAAAATTCTTTGCCTCATGTTATGACAGAAGTTATTTACAGAATTTCTAGTGGATTTGCCCTCAGTTCTGATTTTCAAACAGTAACAAAATAGACTATTAGTGCAGAAATTTTTCTGTTCCTTTATTATAATTCTAAAAGTGACTAAAGCCTTCTTCTAAAATACTGAAGCCCAGACTTCTTGAAAAGAGTAACCCTACCTATGGAACACCTTTAAAATAAAAAGATCATATTGAATGTATTTTATAGTGAAATAATACTGTAAAGAATAAAGAAGAATATTGTTTTCTAAAAATAGAAGGCTGATAAAAATATTATCTCTGCCCTCATCTTACTTTCTCTTCTCAGCAGAAAATAGATTCCGCCTACAACCAGTATTCTAACCCCATCATTCAAACATAAATTTTACATCTAAACAACCATCAAAAGTGACTAGGAAAGGACATATTTCTCCATCGTAGTACAGCAATTTGTTCCTATTTTGATGCCGATGAGAGTGCTATCGGTCTTGTCTGCACACATTTGTTTGTTCCAGTAACCCTCCCTCACGGAGGGTGGATGTGGCTCCTGCCTCTGTTGTGCAGGTCCTCTGGTGCGGTGCTGTCGGATGGGGCAGACTTGGAGAGCCTGGCAAAGTCATCACTCCACTGGGCAGAGCTGTTACATTTTTGCTGAACAGTGCAGCGCTATGGAAGAATATTCATTTGTGTCCTTTTTAGGCAGTGCTAATTGGTCCGTGAGGAGTGCAACACTGACCTGTCTCTGCTGCCTGCAGATCTTCAGCTCAGTCAGAGCATCGCATTGTCCTGAACCATGCTGCACAGATTTCCTGCTTCAGCAAGAGCTTCTTTCACATTGTGCTATGAGACTCAAAGACTTGCGCTGGACTTGGCAAATATTGGATGTAAAATCAAATTAGCTGATAACCTGCTGCCAGGGAGCCTTCCTCTCATATGTTGTGGATATTACCATTGACAAAACCAGGCTGATATATTGTTCTTGTGAGTTTCCCATGAAGAAAAATTACTTTTACAATTCTATAAGCAGCTATGTATCTGTAGTAGCCAGAGTAGACTTTGTGATCCCATTACAATTTAACTTATTCTAACATGTATCAGTCAACAAAGTGTCAAGATGTCTCAATATATCTGTATCAATCCATTCTCTTTTTTTGCTTGATGAAATATAGTTCAAAACGCAACTCAACACAGGCCAAATTCTGGCCTATATGTACATGAAACCAAAGGCTCATTGGCAGTATTGGCTTGAAACAGTGAGTGATTTTACTTTCCTGGTTTTTTGCTTGACAGTTTCCTCAGATGTCTCTCATCTACCTTTCTACTTCACCACTAGGTTTCATATTTCTTAGGAAAAAATCCAAACAGATCCATAATTTTTATGTGTATTCCAAGCTACAGACTATTAGCCACAGGGAAATTTTGTGCCTGTCCTTCCTTGAACCAGTTTAAACATGGTGAAAGCATTCCTGTTGTGGCCTTCTTTCTGTCACGCTGGTACACTTGAATTTTTCTGGCAATTTTGTCATGGGAGATTGCAGTATTCACTTTGAAAATTCAGAATTCAGGAGATAAACACAGCGAAAATATCAACTACAAAGTATCTAAGTTCCAACAGTAATATGATGAAGCATATCAGAAAAAAATTTTTATCAAATTAAAAATAATGAGCAAAACTAAGTAAAAACAATAAAAATAAGAACTTACTTGGAAAGTGATTGTTAAGTGACTTCCAATGTAAAAATCTTGTTTACAAATATTGAATATTTTATCAGGAAATATTATTCTGCTGATATGAAAGAATTTATTATGAATTAGTAGAATATGAATTTTTTATCATTTCAATGTATTGAGCAAACCAAACTGATTTTGTTTTCATATTAGCATTGTATCTGCCTGTGATAGAATACCTGCAACTCAGAGAAGTTATGTCAACCACTCAGGCTCCAGAAACTCTTCTCCCTCTGAGGCAAAGCTTCTTGGTGGGCCCCTGTCTGGCATGTTGGAAATGGCATTCAGTGTGGAAAGAGTCTGAAGAGCAGAGAGCAGTGGGAACCCGGCAGCTCTGAACTGCAGCTCATAGTGTGCCTTACAGCACTGTGAAGTGCAGGAGGGATGGAATGTTTTCTATCCAACAAACTGAAATGAAAATGTTTTGACTCTATGGTGTTTCAATGCTTTCTGTTAATAAAAAATAAACAAATTATATCATTCAATGTTCCCTTAATAAAATTAGGTGTGGTTCCTCACTCTGTATTTCTTGGTATTTTAAGGTGAAGGTTGAAATTCATTGGCAGAAATTCTGAAATCTTGACTCTTGTTTGATTTCATTTGTGATCAAAAATGAAAAAAGGAATTTTATTTTTTTATGTCTATGTGAAAAGTGGATCTCTTCCCCCAAAATATTCCTTTGTTATGTAGTTCTTGAAATAAAAACTTCCTCTGGAAAACTTCAAGACTGATTTAGATTAAATGTCTTCCTCTACAGCTGACTAACAAAATCCACTAGACACTGAACATATTTCTTAAGGACATGAACTTCAGCTGAAGTTACATACATAAATCTGAGGTAGGATACAGTTCAATTCACAGCATATGTGGAATATTTTCATAAATGCACTAGGTAAGTGGCAAATGAAAAGCAAGGTCAATCCAAAGGTGTAATAATAACAGAAATTTAAAAAAAAATAGAGTTCTTCATTCAGCATATTATTTCTTGCCATCTACACCCTTGAAAATTACTTTTAAGAAATTCTTGTGATAGTTATTTTCAAAAGCAACTATTGTTTCTCTATAGTCTTATCCCTTCCTAATTAATGTTTTTCTTCTGTTCACAAAGTAGGACCAAGTAGTCATGAAACAATAAAAGCTGTCCTTTTTACATCATTAATGTTGTTATCTTTCTAAGTTGTGAGCTGTGTTTTGTTACAAAATAACAGAGATCTTTAGCAGCAATTAATAGGTACACCCTTGCAAATTTGCAAAAGAACCTGTTATACTTTTAGCTCACATTAAGGTATTCTTTATAGCAGTGGTGTGACCTTTGCCAAGAAAAAAAACCGCTGAGTCCTATACAACTAGTAACTGATGAGAAAGTGGAATCTTTCATTCTGCCAATTACAGACAGTAATTGCCATGTAATGAAGTTAATGTTTTGTAGAATTTACAACCTGATATTAATGGTGTTTCTTTGCCACCCTCTCTTATCCAACTTAATTTTTGCCCAGCTTTTTCACAACAAAAGAAACAGGACAATGTGTGAAGGCTCATTAATTCCATTTAGTTTTGATTTTTTTTTTCCTCCCTTCTTTTCTTCCCACCTCCTGGAGGTGAAAAAAGAGCCATGCCATCAGGCCTTTCCGTAAACTCTGGTTCATGTAAGGGTGAAAGTTACAGCCTCCATGCAGCAGCTTGCACCATATAAATGCTCCCCTTTCAATTTCAGCTTGGGCCGTTTAATGGCCATGCCGTTTTATTGCCTTCTTGATCACCAATTACACCACCAAGAACAATGAGCCCAACACTTAAATGAGGAGGCCTCAAATTTGCCTTCATTTGCCAACGTGTTTCATAGCAACACTTTCTTTGAAAGCGCAGATCGCCTAATTACGAAGATGAAGATGGATCAGAGTTTGAAAAAGGCTCTCAGCACTAGAACAATATGCTAACCTAACTGTACTCCCTGTACTCCTACTGTATTATTGTGACCCCAAGCTGCCCTGCTAGCACTCTGCCTGACCTCCTGCCTCCAAGAGGAAGCCGTGCCTGCCCTCCCTATCTCCAGAGTGTCACTGCAGAATTTGGGAGGGTGCCGCTGAGACTGGTGACAATGGGAACCTAGGAAAAATAAATCATAAGACAGAAACTAGACAAATTGAGGAACCACAGGATACCAAAAGCATTTCCACCTTATTTTGTTTTGCCGCTAATGGCTGAAACGAATAAATCAGGATGTGTTAACTCCAGTGTGCTTCCCAGGGCAAATGCTAAATGCTTTACTTTCTTTGATAGGAGGTAATAGCAGGGCTGAAGTATTGTAGATGTTCACTATTCTACCAGGAATTTGAAGGGACTATTAATACACTAAAAGTAAACATGATTGCAATATATGGTAAAAATAAAAAACTAAATGAAATAAAGTTATATGCAAGTTCACAGACCAGAGTTCTGGAAATAATAGATGTTTTCCCTGTTTAAAAATATATCTTAATAAGAATTTATTGTTCCATATATCTGCTTACACAAATCACTCACTTAACTATTTTGATTTAGTTCCTTGCTGCAAAGAGCCACTGGAAAAAATGTTACTACCCCAGAATTAAACAATCGGTATGTTTACTACCACACTGTACCATCTCCCTCCAATTCTGGTCATGTCTCATTGTGAGGGATATGCCACCAGAACTAATCCACTGAGACAAAAGTTAGATTACAGAAATTCCTCACCATGAAAACATTTATCAAATTACTTCTGGAACCATGCATAAGTATTAACACAAATAGATTCAGGCTTTGTAATGATATATAAAACTGATGGCAATTTTCTTTTGCTGTTTCTTTAGGGTTCCAAATTTTTCTAACTGAAGTTAGTTCATATCTAACCATGTAACAATTTATGTATGTAAAATTAGCTTTACATTCTGTGTGTAGTCCCAGGAAATATCCAGTAGTAGCTAATAAGTATTTGCAGAATTGAGGCCTTTGTTGAAGAGTGAAAAAATGTGTGGGCTAATTGTTACAAGAGAATTACACAGTAAAAAACACAATTAAATATTTGCTGCAGGGAAAGAATCAAGATTCATTTTCAATTTTAACTTTTATGCTTATCTGCCAAGACTTGAATTATGTAAACTTTACATTATAATAACGAAAGGCTTTGTATTCTGATTTTCCTTATGAAATAAAGCAGAAAATTCAGAGCTTATGGGCTTGGGTAGCTGACAATTGCTCCATTTTTTCACTGCAATCTCACCATTACAAAGTGCAACAGTCTCACAGGAGAACCCAGTTCTCTTTATATGATCATAAAATTTTCGGAAAAGAAAAAGCTACTCTGTCCATAAAATCCAGATACATGTAACACTTCTGTATTAGAAATACTTTAGATACAATGCTTACTGATTGCATTTTAAAAATATCAAAAATTCTAATAAAAGAGGTTTTCAGTGGATTCAAGTTGTTAACACTTAAAATTTTATTATAGTTTGTCTTTCTCTTATGCATAAAGTTACTATCTAAAATATGGGAAAGCCAATAAAAACATTAAAAATTATATATCAGTTTGGGTTTTATGATAGCATATAAAATAATATTTTGAATTTAAAAGATGCTTTCACCTGCTCTCACTCATAAATACTCAGACAGATTTTCTAATACATTCTCAGAATTGACAAATAGCATGCAAAAAAATTCAGACACAAAAGATGAGATAGGAAACATATGAGCAATTAAAAAAACATCTAATAACAATATCAGTTTGGCAAGCTTAAAGACATTTATTGCAGTAAGTGCAAACAAATGGGTGTAGAGCACATAAGTAATAATGTGGAAGCTAGGGGTGCAAGAGGAGAAGGGCATATTTCAAAATTAAACTGAAACACAGACAATCATAAAATGTTGTAAAGTCACTGAATACAGACCATGAGAAGCTGACTAGAGGGGAATCCCATGCTCCCAGCACAATGTAGACTTTCAGAAAATGCTCTCACCAAAAAAATCTGGCTCCCATCACACTTCTACAGAAAGCAACTGAACCAAGATACCTTAAATGCAAAATGAAAAGAGACCTAAATGAGATTTAAATATCAAATAGCCACTCTTAAACTGCCATGAATATGTTCTGAGTGTATGGAAACATCCTGCTTTTTTTTTTTTTTTGTGAATTCCAATAGCAGAACAATTAGGGTAAACAACAGTGCTAAGTAATGTATTATTGTGATTCAGAGAGACTTCATGTCATCAGAGGAACTTCAAAACACAGAGGTAGCAGACAAACACAGCGTCTGGATTTCAGAGTGAGTTAATTACAAAACCCTCAGAATTTTTAAATTAACCTTTGTAAACTTGTAATTGTCATTTTAATGTAAACTTAAATGTGTTTTAAGTAAATACATGCATAAACATTTGAGACTTCGAAATCCACAAGGGCTAGGTTGTACCTCTAAGGCCAGTTCTGAGAAAAACTCTCCCTGGATAGAACAGTCCAGTAGGGGTTGTACTTTGAAAACTGCAGCAAGATAGATGCCATGAGCTAAAAGACACTCCAAAATGGAGTTCAAAACATTATTGTCAAACCCAACTTTAATGTTTGCTTTGTCTTCTGAGCTTTCTGAGCTCTTGGCTGATGAAAATGTGAGGACTTGCATCTCTAAGCAGAAGGCACAAACTCTCCTCATGATGTGTTTAGCTTCAGAAGTCAGTGCGTTGCAATCCAAACTTGTTTGCCAGATATTTTAATTTGTCTACAGCTGTCCTTGTGGGCAGGGTGGGGCAGATGAAAGCATCCTGATGCAGAACTCTTTCCCAAGCTACAGCTGGCAGGTTGGCTCAGACATCTGCGAGTGTCTGCGCACTGGAGTGTGTGGTTGAGCCAGAGAGGGAGGGAGAAAACAATATTGAAAAGACAAATGTTTAGAAATTATTTCACTTGTCTGGTATGTAATTTGGTTTTGACTTACGAACATGTTGGGCTTTTCTAACTGTAGGAATTCATCAGAAGCAATACTTTGAGGGGAGGTTTTTATTTTCCGTCTTCCAGGCTGCCTTGATACCCAACGGAACATGCAAATATTCAGCAGCTTCCCATCATAAAAGTGTTAGAGCAAAACATTTGTTTTTGTATGGTTGCGATCTTCTTGGCAGAGAAATGCAGAGCTGCATGATAACTGGCATAGTCTTTTCTTTCTTCTCATTTGTTTTTTTCTTCTGGGAAAGAGGGCTACCTCAAACTGCTGACATGGGACTTAATTTTGCTGTGTGTTACTCAAAAAAACATTGTCATATGGACTCATGAGAAACCTTATATGGGTTCTGATCCTTGCTTTAAAAGAACATGGTTTTGGAAAGCGTATGACCACAATGTCAAGATAAAAGAAGTCTGAAAAGAGACTAGTCAAAAACTGGCCAAACTTTGGGGCTCAAAGGACAATAATCCTTTGGTACAATATCTAACTAGAAAGCAACAAGCAATATTGGACTGATCTTGCACAGTTGCTTGACTAAAAAACCAAAATCAAACTTGCACATTATAATAAACTAGAGATGAGGATGGAAATCAGCTGTAGAGGTTTCATCCAGAGTGATTCTGAGATATTTGAAGTTTAGGTCAACAGAAACATCCTCAAGTTCAGTGAGGAGACATGCAAAGTTCTACACCTGCACCAAATAGGCACCAGTACCATTTCAGAGCCAACAAACTTAATATCAGCTCAGATGAAAGGCCATGAGGTTACAGTGGACATCAAACAGAACTGGAGTTAACAGTACACTCTCTTCACAAATGGTATATGCCACACCTGGAATATTGTGTTGAACTTTGGCCAGCCTTTGAGTGCAAAAGAGGTGTTGAGAAACCAAATCATGTTGAAGGACCCAGTGGCAGGGTATCAAGACAATTAGGAGTATCAATTAAGCCTATGTTACAGCCTGCAAGGAGATACGAAGTAAAGCTTAATCCAGACTACAGGAGTCTAAAGGGGGGAATCTGTGAACAGCCTACACCTGGATGAAGGATAGTTCTGAGGATAATGGAGCCAGGTGCTTTTCAATGGTGACAAATGGTCACAGGGAGAAATGACCACATGTCATGGTCTGGGGATGTTCAGATTGGGTATTAGAAAAAATATTCTCCACTAAGACATTGGAGTAAAACTAAAATGGAATGATCAGCAGAATGGTACCCAAAAGTATAGTAGAATCTCCATCCTTGAAAGTTCACAAAAGTTTGCTGGAAACTTGGTGATGTGTGACCTAGTGTTGGCAGTATTCATCCCTTCACTGGAACTAAATGGTCTCCAGAGCTCCCTTCTAACCAGTACTTCTATAATTTTATGAAGAAGCCTGGTAGAAAAAAAAAATGTAGAGTAGAAAAGCAAGTGTGCAGCATTGAAGAGGGGGAAAAGAGACTGAAGGTGAAAGATAAAACAGCACTGGAAAAGAGCTACTCTCTTCTTAAGCACAGAAGGGGAAAGCTTGAATTAGCCAGGGCTAGTGCTGGAAAAGGGTTTGTACACAGGGACAAGGGAAGGGAAATTGATCTTCAGATGAGAAGGATGTAAGGGAGACAACTGAGGTTGTGGGCAACCTGAAGAATAGGCAGGTCCACATAAAAAGGGAACTTTTCATTTTAAAGAATTGACAGATATGTAACAAAAAGTCACAAAGGCTCTGCAAAGGAACCTGAAAAGCGTTCTGAAAACAGTCAGTGTGAAAGAAACTTCTGGTCCGCCTTTGGCTGTGTCACTGGAAATTTTTCACTGCAGTGCAGTAAGAAGTACTAAACCAAGCAAAAGAAAGTGCTTTAGTGGTGCTTTGTCATGATTTAAGAATGGTATTCCCCAGTTTAGTACTCATGCTAAAAACGCCATGCACCACTCCCCTTTCTGCCCCTCCAATGGAAGGCACAAAAGGCAGAGGTCATTGGTTAAGAACAATTTGCTGGAAACAGCAATAAGAGAAGAAAACAGAACAGGAATAAAGATGATAGTTCAAGACATCCATGAATATGTACATGTTTTTCCTCATGACAGGCTTGCTGTGACTCATAAGAATAATTTAAAAAATAAATAGAATGAGAAATAGGAATTAATCAAATGGTGTCTCTTCTTCTGAGCTTAGAGAATGCTACCTAAGTGAAGTAACATAAATGTGGGAAGCAATGGATAAAGAGAAAGAGAAACATAAAGCATCAATATTTATGAGAACATATAAATTTCACAAAATCAGTGAAAAGGCTATTCTTTTCACCAGGAAAAAGAGCCAGCACTGTGATCAAATAACAAGTAGATGAGTCAGAAAAACAGAAAAACTTAAACTACCAGTGCAAGAAACATAATATTGAGTAACTGAATCTAAAAGTACTGCAGTAAAGCTGATAAGGCTGTATTTGGAAGAGTTAACCCACAATTTTTGGAAGTCTAACAAGGTTAATAGTCCTGCCCATCATATAGAAGCTTAAACAGCAACTGCTGCAGAAGTCTGGTAGGGTGATTGGAAATCTTTTTGAGAAAAGTAAAACTTTCTTTCCTAAGCTTTTTAAGCTAATGAAAGAGTTAGCTGGCATGAGTGTTACCGAAAAGCATAGAAAGAACAAAAAGGGAAGAAAATTACTTAAATTAAAAGAGAGTGTTAAGGTAAACTGAATGAAGGCTTAAATGAAGCCTTTTCTTTGTGTGAAATTAGATTTATAATTTTAAAAGAAATCAGATTCTGAAACAATCTTCCAATACTGAAGGATGACTTAAAAAATTAATAGTTTTTCAAATTGCAATTCAGAATGTTTGGAGTTTTATATCTGAGTTTAGTATCTCCATCACAAAAGACTGAAATTTATGATTCAGAAAGTTCTTAAATTCCTCCTTAACTTTATTCTTGTTTCATCATCATCTTTCAATGCACAACACTTTAACAAAAGCAAGTATATATTTCAGTTTGGGAACTTCTTTGTAGGTTTTATGGAAGCAAGGTAAGACCTAGAGCACTGATCATAGACAATAGCTTCAGCAGAGACTTTGTTGCTTTTAGATGGATTAAGAGCACATTTAAAAAAAAAGAAAATGCTACAGTTTTATTGTTTTCATGTAATCTTTGATAAGGTTCTATGTAGGAAAAACCAGATATGGTGTAAACATAGTTTGACTTAATCCTTGCCTTTCATGAAATGGTTTAATCATGACTTCCATTCTGAAAAAGGATCTGATATCCCTCATCTGTAATGAGCTGTATCTTGTAAAGCCATCATAGTCAGGTGAAGTCCCAGTTGACTGGAAAAAGGGAAAGATTGGGCTATCTTTAAAAAGGGTGGAAAGTAGACCCTGGGATCTACCAACCTGTCCGCCTCACCTCTCTGCCCCGGAAGATCATGGAACAGGCCCTCTTAGAAGCTATACTGAGGCACATAGAGGACAGGGACGTAATTGGAGGCAGCCAGCACATCTTCACCAAGGACGAGCCCTTCCTGACCAACCTAGTAGCCTTCTGTATGGGAGAGAATACATCGACGAACAAGGGAAGGGCCACAGATGTCGTTCGTCTGGACTGCTGTAAAGCATTTAACATGGTCCCTCACAACTTGCTTCTCTGTAAGTTAGAAAGAGATGAATTCAATGGGTGGACTCTTAGATGGATAAGGAATTGGTTTCACGGTTGCATATGAAGAGCACAGTGACCAACACTCAGAGTCCCAGTGGACATCAGTGACAAGTCATGTCCCTCAGGTGTTCATACTGGGACAGGTGTTATTTCATATCTTCTTTAATGGCATAGCTAAAGGGATCCAGTGTACCTTCAGGAAATTTGCAGATGACACCAAGCTGAGATGCGCAGTCGACACGCCCTGAAGGACAGGATGCCATCCAGAGGGACCTGGACAAGCCTGAGAGCAGACCCATAAGAATCTCATGCAGTTTAAACAAGACCAAGTGCAAGGTGCTGCACATGGGCCAGGACAACCTCTGCTATCAAGCCAGGCTGTGGGATGAACAGATCCAGAGCTGTCCTGATGAGAGGCCTTGGGTGGATGAGAGGCTGGACATGAACTCGCCATGTGCTCTTGCAGTCCATAAAGTCAACTGTATCTGGGTTGCATCAAAAGCAGTGTGGCCAGCAGGGCAAGGAAGGAGATTCTTTCCCTCTCCTCCTGTTTGATGAGACCCTACCTGGAATACCTCATCCAGCTCTGGGGTTCTTAGCCCAGGAAGGACATGGACCTGTTGGACTAAGGTCAAAGAAGGCCACCAAGATTATTAGCGGGATGGAGCACCTCTCCCAGGAGGAAAGGCTAAGAGAATTGAGATTATTCAGCCTGGAAAGGATAAAGGTTTGGGGTGACCTAACTGTGTCCTTTCAGTACCTAAATGGAGCCTACGAGAAAGACCGAGAGAGACACACTTTCACTGTTACAGGACAAGTGGGAACAGTTTCAAACTGAAAGGAAAAAGGTTTAGATTAGATATTAGGAAGAAATTCTATACTGTGACGGTGGTGAGGCACTGGAACAGCTTGCACAGAGAAGTTGTGGATAGCCTATCCCTGAACGTGTTCAAGGCCAGGTTGGATGGGGTTTTGAGCAACCTGGTCTAGTGGAAGGTGTCCCTACCCATGGCAGAGAGCTTGGAACTAGAAGATCTTTAAGGTCTCTCTCAACCCAAATGATTCTATTATTCTATGATTCTATATTTCCATGATTAAGATTCTTGATCATTCAACAAAAAGTCTTACATTCCATTAGTAATTAAAATATGCATATTACATAGCTATAAAAACACTCCCCACAAGCAAAAAAAAGCAAAACATCAGCTTGTAGATCCTTACCAAGAACAGATGCTGAAAATGAGAGGTTGCAATGTTTTATGCAAGTTAAGACTAACTTAAAACGATTTTGTAATCTTTTACAAAACATTACAAAAAGAGTGAAGAGTTGTATTTTACATACTAGCACACCTAACTGTAATTAAGGCAAGAACCCTTTTGACTTTTACTTTCCAAATCCCTTTCCCCCCACTATGCTAATTAGGATATATTGCTTTGTGCACAGACTAGTACAAATTATGTTTTCACATAGACCTTTGATCAAGCTTGGGTATATTCAACATATTTGGGTTTTTGCAAGGAAGCAAAATCTTTAAGAGGACAGTGACCATGTTTACAAGTTAGGAATACCTAGTGAACATCCAGTGACAATTCCTGGAGGGTTTCAGAAAGCAATAAATGTTGTCTCAAGGATAAAGATAGCCAGTTCCACAACTCAATTGCTTGCAGAGGAACCTTCAGAGAATTCTTTACCTTGTGGCATTTTTGTACATTGCTGTTTACTGAGTGTTCCAGGATGTTCCTTTAATAAAAGGCCTGTTATTATGTCGAATGAATCCCAGCATGAAGTCATATCCCTTCCTAAATGGAAGATAGCTGGGCTTCATAATATTTTTTTTTTGTTTTATGAACTCAATAAAAAATAGACTAGATACACAGAGTAACTAAATTCTAGGGATCATCTTCTAAAGGAATGACATTATTGTAATGTTAGAAATTAAGATATGTACCACAAAATTAAAAGGAATTATGGCATTTTTCTGCTAGTGGTTTCTCAAGATCATCACAAGATAGGAAGTATATGATACTAACTTATTTATTGGACTACTAGAATTATTATATATATGACTGATCCGATATTTACTGACCATTTAAGCATGAAAAGGAGGCCTGAAGGAAATTATATTTGAACTTCTACTTCTTCTGCTGATTATTATTATTATTATTACTATTATTATTGTTGCTGTTATATTTCATGTATGCGAAAATGTGCTTATGTTCATTCCTAAAATTCTGAACTCAGAGATAACTATCTGATATAGCCCAGTCTGCCCAAACTATGGACTAAACATGTTTTTGATAATCTTAAAATAATCCTAGGAAGCTAAAATTAATGTGATGGTTTAATTTACAGCTATGAAATGCACTGCATAAAGCAGGACACAATAATAAAATTCAACTGAGCACCATTCAACACATCGAGTAAAAATCCATCACAGAGATTTAATCAGATGCTCAACACGAATAATTGGATGCATACACTGAAATGTGTTTATTTGCCAGTTAAGGCTCTCAACTTATTTCACAACAGGCCCATATCTACAAGATGAAATATCTAAAAGAAAATCATATTCTTATAGTTGTGATCTGGATTAGTATAAGAAAATGCAAGAAAAGTAGGAGTGTCAATAGTGGTTTGCACATGAAGTTTTGATCCTCTTACAGAACACCAAGAAAGTACTCATTTATACTGCAATAAATGCATATAAAATTACTATTATCTAGGCTGGAGTACTTTGGAGATTCTAATTCAAGCAGCTGCAATGTGTGGCATAAATACCTATGTCAACTGTAGCCAAAAGTGATAACCTTTCAACTTCTTGAGATACCCCTGCTGTGACAATTATTAGTATACGATCCTTTTTTAGTAGTGATAGATATAAAAATTTGAACATTTCCATCTCTTTATTTTGCACAACATGTAAATAATGTAGTGGGGTTTTTTTCTTATCATTCCTTATTCTCCTAATAGTTTATCATATGGATAGACTCTCCAAAGCCAATCGCACCAGGAAAATTAAAAAAAAAACCCAAAGCCAAATAACTGAACCAATGAGGCAATATAGCTGATTTATTAATTAGATGCGATAGTGAGTTGTTTTTTTAAAATCAGATATATTTCTCAATTCTGATTGCATCTTGGTTCACAAGAAATTGGATCTGTTTCTGGATCTTTAATATTATTATCATCAAGCTTAACTCAAATGCTGATGCTGAGAAATCAGCAAAGAATGTTTTAAGAACTCGACTGACAAGCAAGACATTTCCTGCTGTTTTAGGGAATACAAATAGTGGTACCCTAGGCAAGCACGATATATCATCAGTATTCCCAGTGTCACCTGAAGCTGGCCTAGCTTCTGGCTTTGCAAGAGACACTAAGGGACAGGGAGGAAAGCTCAGAATCAGAAAATGTGTCCGTCTTAGACTATTTTTTTCATACAGAACAAGAATATCTACATTACTTTTCATGGAACTTCAGGTTAGAAAGACAAAGAACTTTTTCCACTTTAAAGAAGCTTATTATAGACTAATTCTATAGTGAAGCAACATTTTTTAAGGAACTGTTTAAACTTTAGAGGGATTGCATGATCAAACATAGAGGTAAAATTTGATAAGCAAAGTTAATCAGTCATGATTTTATTAAAGACAAGATGGTGAAACTAATTCAGGCATAGATTGATAGCAAAGTAGGCATGATTTACATTAACACATCATTTGTGCTCATATTATCAGTCGGTTAAGTAGGTTCATAAGACACCTAAATATGTAATATAGTCTGGTTTACAGTTGAATTCATTGTTTTTTTCAGAAGAACCTTTACAAATACCTGCACGGAAGGCACAAGGCACATCAGGATACTAAACAAGCAAGAACTATAATCGAGATGTGGTATAAAGACATACATACAGTATGAGTGATTCTCTGAACGTAAGACCTACTATTTGCAAACAGTCTAAATTTGCTGACTGGCTAGCATGATGGTTCACATAAAAAATGCATATTCTGCCCATGTTTTGCTTGCAAAAGTTGATAGCATTAGAAGAATGCCTAATTTTCAGAAAAAAAAAATTAAGACCAATAAGTAATAACAGTGACTATTTGGTCGATGAAGTTCAGTGTGTCTTATCTTTATGTACTTATCAATGTCAGTCAAAACCCTTTGGTAAAAGTTCAGTGCCTTGCTTTCTTATCCGCTACAGTAAATAATTCCAGAATTTCTGTAACAATCAATGCTATAAATAAAATACTTTCATCAGAACAAAAGGAGGTGGTTCTAATGCAGATCATAAACCAGTCATGTTACATAGCAAAGGTTCACAATGATTTCAACAATTTATTTTCAAATGTACTTAGTTAATGGTTAAACAACCAAATCCTGTTAAAGCTGCAGAATCTCATGCTTGGAGAACAATAGGCATGGTTAATAACTATGTTGTCATTGAGCTAGTGATACAGTACAGCCTTGTATTCTCTGCCTTATGACAGATTTAGTAATCGTGATTTATGAAGGGCAAGCATTGACAATTCAGCAAGTGATAACATTTATTCATAATACTTAGTTTTCAGTATACTTTATTCCAAAAGTAGTGTGGCAGGTAGATGTGCCGGAAATTTTTTTTCTACTGTATAGCAATTATGCTTCCTGAAAACTTTGAACATTTATATGACCATACACACTGATAAGCTCAACTGAATGGAGACATCTAACGCATCTTTACCTCTTAAATAGAAAATACGGGGATATTTACTAATGAATTCATCTCTCACTCATTTCTGAAATTGAAAACCAAACCCCAATGTGTATTTATCAGCTTACATAAATTGAATATATATACTATCATTGGTTTTCCTTTCATTGCTTAATGTTAAGTGCTTCTTTTTGCTACACATTTTTAGATGTGAAATAAAGTCAGCAGTGTTTCCCAACTTCATAATGCATGCCAAGTTCTGATGACCTTTTCTTGCAATATGATGTAATCTGAAGAGTCAGTGAACTATGGTATAGGTGTAACTATAATCCTTTGTGTCTTTTGAATCTTATCTCTCCTGTATCTAGGAGATGTTACAATACACACCTTTTGGGAGGAATAGCATCAGCTTAGACAAATACTGTGGGTCTTTGAGCACAGAGGATCATAGTTTCATACACCGTCATACACCATGTGTTCAAACACATGCATAAGCAGTTACCATTCTCAGCAGGACCTCTATTCAAATTTATTTCTGAGAACGACAATATGGAATTTGTCAACTGATTGGCAGATACCTTGTTAGAATTTCCAAAGCCATAGCAAAAAATGTTACATAGTCTCAGATAGAGTTAAAATTAAAAATATAAACCCCAGTTTTGCCCAAGTCTAGGCTTAGCAATGCAAGGTTCAGCTTAGGTATTTGCCTGATTTTTTTTTCCCTCTAACAAGATGCAATTTGTGCCTGTAATTACAGAAATAATGCATTCAATGCATTCAATGACTCAACATGTGAAAACACAGGTTTTCATTTTCTAAGGGACAGTTTCCAATATATTTTTAATTCAGGATAATTTATACACACACACACACACATATACATATGTATGTATATTCATAACAAATCTTATCCAAGCATGTATATATTTATATATATGTATAAGTATATTCACATAAATATTCATGAAACAATAATATTTCTTACAGGAAAAAACATATACAAAAAGCTTTAAGTTAATGATTTCTTTCTTTTGTCCCAGGAGGACAAAACAACAGAATAGTATTAAATTACTTAACAGTTGCACTTTACATATTCAGGAAATGTGAATTGAAATGACAACTCTGATATATCAGTGGTGTTGTGTCATGGCATGACTATTTTTCATAACAGATAGCATCACTTGCCCATCAGACCTCACCTGAATAACACAGACTCCCTTTCAGCTGAGTCTTCCAGATGACCTAAACTAGCTACTTGCTAATCTTTCTATGACTTTCATAAAGGAAATGGGGGAGATTTTTATATATTTACATGGAAAATATTTATATTCCCTCCAGCAACATGTTAATGACCGCATGAGGTGAAAATGTAAATCACCTTGCTGTAGAGTAATATGAGACATTTCAACATGTACTTATACATGGAATAATTTCAACATTTTGAGGAGCTATAGCACACTAGAAAAAGGTGGTAGATTATGACTGTGAAACAGAAATATTTTGTATATCACAGGAGATGGCATAGGGCACCTTAGTCCCCATTTCATAGAATCATGGAATCATTAAGATTGGAAAAATCTCCCAGATCATCAACTCTAACCTTTGACTGAACACCACCATGTCAACTAAACCATAGCACTAAGTGCCCCACCCACTCGTTTCTTGAACAGTTCCTGGAATGGTGACTCCACCTCTTTCCTGGGCAGCCCATTCCAATGCTTAACAACCCTTTCAGTGAACAAATTCTTTCTGATTCTACCTAAATCTCTCCTGGTGCAAAGGCCATTTCTTCTTGTCACTCTCTCTCTATTGCTGGTTGTTTCAGAATCTATATTTTCCATTTGGCTAGAAACCAGTCAATTTATTTCACATTTCTCTGTTTCATTTGGCTTATCTTTGTCACTGAAGTTCAGAAAAACTTGTACAGTTAACTGCTATGCAAATAGATAAAATGTGCATGGTGAATAATTTAAATACAAAGCATATTGCAGATAGTTCTGAGGTTCCTGACTGGAGATGCCAATGAAAAAAGTCAGATGTAGATAAAACAGTGAGCAATTAAAATAAAATTTTCTGATTAAGAATGTAAAGTTTGGATATTAAATTTTATCCAAATGCTAAAGGGTACAACATGCAATACGCAACAGAATTAAAAAATGACTGATACAGTACACAAACAAATTAGCAGGAGCTGACCGAAAAGATAAGGGTGTTATTGCACATTAAAGTTAGGTGTCATTTCCCCTAATTTAAGGGTATTCCAATTAGAGTTAACCTGAAGGTTAGCCACTTTCATCTTTATCATCTTTTTGATGGTGTTAGCAGAGATGTTGTGGCATCACGGAAATTATATGCATCATAAAAATGCAGCTAATTATCAGTGAACTAGTCACTTCTTATGTAGAATTAGTTTAATATCTTCAAGCAAATGTTTGTGACCCACTTGTCTGATAACACCATCCATTATTGGCCCATGGCATGCCCTATCTTTCCTTCCTTAAACTCTAAGTGTCTGCCTGACATTGCATTTTCTCTTGCTGGAGATCAGAATAGTTGGGGGCGGTGGGATTCTTTGGGGTTTCTTTGAACACACTGAATTTTGTACTTGGATTTGCCTTTGCATTTGGAATACAAGGATTGTTCATGCACTGTCAGCATGAAGAGGATGTGAGGATTTGTGTTAATAAGCATGTAAAATGATTATTTTTTTGTTTATTTGTTATTAAAAACAATATATGTCAGGACTACGTTTTTAGTAAGAAAATTTTTACATAACATTTCATAAAGCTAAAGATGGATTCTGAAGGATTATGGACATTTTTGGGAAATAACTGTGCTAAAAATTCTGGAGAACATATGAAAAAGAAAAGCCAAACTCAGAGAAGGTTTGACAGATTTCCTATCATTAGCACTTCAATTTTTTAAACTCAGAATTGTGTTGATTTTCAGGGTAAAGCAGGATAAAAGACAAACCCTAGCATACTGAAATACTTCTCTACACATTTTAAGAAAAAAATTTAGAGCTAAGTACTGTTCAGTGAATGCATTATTCAGTGAATTTTGTCATTTTCATTGAATAAATTATTCAATTACTTTTCTTCTCAGTATTTTACTCGGTTTATTATGGTATAATACCATTCATTGAACATATTACTTTACAAAAGTGTATATTATCTGAATAAACTGTTCAATGAGTATGTTCCCCTAGAATTTTTCCACTTTTATCCTTTCTTTTTTACAACAGTATAGAATAATTTATAATTTTCACATCTGAAGATGGAATGACTGACTTCAAAAAATTGCTGAAGTGAATCTGAGATTTCCTTTTTTATATTGAAACTTTGTTATCATTCAAAAACATGGAGGTGAATATGGACTGCCTCTTTCCTATTGTTGCCATCCAATTCCAAGCCAAGCCATATAAAACCTAGCTGTTAGAAATTACAGTAGTCAAAATAACAGAGTTGAAATATAAGAAGATTCTAGAAATTAAAAAAATATAAGAAGATGTCAAAAATGAGACTTTACAAGCTAACTTCACCAGGAAATTTCATATGTACAGAAGCTTGTCTGATATGGCAGATACCACTGACACAATTAGTTGATATAATTTACTTTAATATAGAATTTCTAGTCAATATTACGATTTAAAAAAGAACAAAACCAAAAATTGGGAAGGTTGATGTGCATAAGGAACTTCCTTTTTGACAAATGTTTTGTTATCATGTACTGTTTATAATCTCCAACTGGCTGAAGCATTAAAAGATACTACTTTTACTTCAAGGACTTAATCTGTCCACCTGGTCAATAACTGCCCTATGAATCACCTAAAGGTTACACATTACAGCTACATTAATAAAAATCATATCAGGAAAAATGAAGTTAATAATGGATTATGAAACATCTTTTACGTGCAATACCTTTCAACCAGCCACTGTGTCCTTTGCAAGGAGACATTGAAGAGCTCTGCAACAAAAATTAGGAAGTCAGTAGCCCCTAAGTAATGTTGCATTTATTTACTTGGTGCAAATAATCTTCTGCTGGAACTTCAGTTTTGCAGTACAGCACTTGTGGAACTCACTTCTGGGAGCACAGGGTTGGAATAGATCTTCTGAGTGAAAAACTGTCTTTCTCTAGTATAAGTTGAGACTTTTGTGTTGTGTATTTATATTATCTTTCAAATGTCCACTTAAGAAGACTCCAAACTGGGGTTTAAGGTTGTTTTCTTATACCATTATAAAGGCAGACTTAGAATCTTGATGGTTTTTCTTATAATTCCAACCTGCATTTTCTTAGGGCAATTTATTCATGAGCTAACACTGTTCATTGTCTAGCTTAAAAAGCTCTCTTCTGTCTCCGATTTATTTCTGTCTTGATGAATAAACAAGGACAATGAAAACACAGAGAGAAATATAATCATTTTCAGCCTTTATTGAATCAGGGAAAACAAGTAAGCTTTTTTATTCTTTCATGTTCTCCTTGTAGGAAATTTGTAATGTAATCAAAACAAGTAGCAAGACCAATATATGTATTTAATATGTAGCAGATCTAGCCATGAATAAGGTATCCATTGTGTGACCATCAGCTAGGGTAAAGAACAAAAAGTCACTGCCTGCTACAAGGCACCAAAGTTCAGACCCAACAATGGAATATAACCACCATTTTATGCAGCTGTGTAGTGTGGATTTTCTTCTGGCATGTGCACAAGACTCCTCTGATAAGGACACCTACATGTAAAATGTCTATTCACAGCCATGTGGTCTTTCAGGACTGACATCTTAAGGCAGAAGCCAACTGCAGTGTGGCAGAATGACCTCCTCTTCAACTGGGCATCCAAGATGCCAGCAGTGCAACATTCAGTCAGAAGGAGGTAAGGGGAGAAACAATTATGATTCTGAAGGTTGGTAGTTGAAACCTTTAATAGAGATATTCTGGGTCGACATTCTGTTCTGCCTCTATTATTTGCATATGGTATCATCTGTTATGAACATTTTCCCAAATTTAGTGGATCATGTTGGTGGGCATGCAGATATAATACCAGATGTTACAGGACACTATCCTTGCAGTTAACTATATTCAGAAATCTATGTTAGGTGCCTAGGTACTGTAGTCCCCACACTGTAGGACTCATAACTCCTTAGAAATCCCAAAATAACATCCAAAGAAGCTAATGGACTGCTCTGGTTGTTGCAGCAAAACAACAAAGAAAATTCTAATTAGCTAACATTCTACTGAAAACATCATATCTTGACCGAAAAAGCAAATCTCAGATAATATTTTGTAACAGATTTGAAGGCCTTATGCACATAACATCAATTAAAGAAATTGTAGATGCGTTTCACAGCCACTCTAATAATTCAGAGCCTTCATCATAATTAGATTTGACAAGCCAAGCTTTTATACTATGTGTTTTCACTGTTTTCTGGGTAGGACTTCACATTCTTAGCTGTGTTTTTGCCAAATGGGTATTGACTGGCGAAGACTGGTGTGTTGATTCCTGCTCCATACAAGCAGGGCCTTCAACAAAAGGCAGTGATTAGTGAATAACATAGATCTGTCTTCACCTCTCCAGCTCACTCCCCGATTTGCTTTCATATAAACAAAATTGTTTTGATACTGGTTTCGAAGAAATACCAAGAATAGCTCTTTCATCATAACAAGCTTTTCCATTATTGAAGAAAAATGACAAGTAGAGATCACAGAATGGTTGAGTGTAAACTCAAGGTGAAAACCTGGTTTAAGTCAGCAAAACTTGGCAGACACTATCAGCTCTTGATTCACTATCATTAAAATTTCCCATGCAAATATTATATATAGTACAGGACTCTTAAGCCTTTCCTGGAAATATCAAGCCTCTAAGAGTCAGGCTGATACAAGAGATAAATATTACAACACTTTCCCCAATAATATCATGAGCCAAAAAAAAAGAAATAGGTACAATGGAAATTTTGATATTTTTACAAAAATTGCAAGCAGTGAGCCTTCTTTCTTTCGTATTTAATAAAGATCTTTCCAGTCAGCTGCAGCTGATGATAAGTATAATATCTTTAAATGGTTAATCCAAGGATCACAGCTCAAGTGCTTTATGTGGTTAGGAGCAAGGAAAGCTGTTAGTAGACTCAGTGTGCATTTCATAAATCCAAGGATTTTTTATTCCTTTTTTCTTTCTTTTTTTTTTTTTCTTTTCGTTTTTCATTTGGCTTTCTACTATATCTTAAATGCTTTATTTTTCAGAGGAGAGATAAGACTTGGTTCTTCACATAAAACTACAGCTTAGCCATTACTTAGTCTTTCTCTGTTACGGAAAAGGTCCTGTCTGTGCACAGATGTCTCAGATTAAATTGTATCTCACAGTCCTTACAGTGCTCAGTACTAGATGAACTGCCAAAAGGGCCGTAGGCAAGAACTAAATTGCTTTGGTTTCAGTACACAGTGAATTTGGCTCAGACAAGCTGAATCAGTACATTAAATGCGAATCCCTCACAGATTTGAAAGCAGCCTTTAGCACAATTATTGACTGTGAGTGATGATTATGTCTAATTGAAGGAGACTTTTGCTACCTGTAGCTCAGTTGGAGTCCATGAGAGCCACAGCAAGGCACTGCATCTTAATTCAATGTTCCAGCCTGAAAGAAGCAATTGAACCTAAATCCTGAAGTGTATACACATGGTCGATAAACTTTAATAAACTTTACAGGTTCAGTAACTAGACTGAGTGTACATAATTCAATTTTTTAATTCAGGAAGGGAAAATAGCTAACAAGTATGTTAGTCTACAGTAATGTATTAGTTCATCTCATGCAGAGGCCCTCTCAGTAAAAGGAAAAGATATAGTTTCATGCTTGTCTTTGGAGCAAGTCATAAATCTGCTGTTCTATACACTATATTAATGCTCTACAGGTGGGAGATTACCAGGTTATTTGGGTATGACCCAACTTCCAGTAAATTTGTGAGGAAAATAAAATAATTTGACAATTTTGCATCTTTTGCTACAGAAGTTATGCCAATAATAAAGAGAAATGAATGCTTTTCTTAATAGATTCTGCCTCTCTTCCCAAGATTTTTTGGCATGTTTTCATGGTATAACAACACTGCTGTACAAAGAAAGAAAAGATTATATTCTATGTCTCAATCGTTAAAAAAAAAAAAAAAAAAAGGTTATTGATTTTTCTCAGTGAACAAAAATAGATATTCTCAGGGGCCCTACAATCAGAATTGTGTTTTCCTTCTGATCTATAAAAAAGTAAAATTTGTCAATCTGTTCACAGCAAACATTTCTCTCCCACAAATGTGCTGTGACCTATTAGATCTTTTCTAGGCTTAGATTAGGTTACCTTGCTGCCATTATTACGACAACAGTCACAAAAATCTCGGTGACAATACATTTTTCATATTTTCCATGAGCATGCAACTATGTGAATCATGAGAAGTTTCCATTTAAATTACTCCCTTACTAAATAATTCATATAAAAGGCAAAATATACCTGAGCAATACAGGTTGATTGCTGCCTCCTTCTAGACGCTGGCTTACATGTTTTGTAGGTCCAAGCTTTTAGTAAAGAAAAGTTATTTTGAACCTTGTCTTGGAAAAACAGCATACATCATAGGCTACATGAGCAGCAGCAAATGGAGGATGTAAAGAGAGATCTGTGATATCACATTTTGACAAAATCGTTCCATAATAAATAGTACACGAAAAGCCTTGAAATGTATTGCTAAGTGTCTGTGGTTGTTACATGCAGGCAGCGTCACACTCAACGCCATTTCTCTTGTGTCCTTCCAGGTTAACTAGCCCAAGACTAGAGTATCAGAACTAGCTACGGATCCTCTCTCTGTGTATATTTTCCGTAATTTCCTAGATTTAAAGCAACAAAAGCCTTAAAGTGGTCTGCTGGCAGGAAGATTTAAATTCACAGCACAGACTGCAATCTGGGGGTGATAGGTTAACTAATGGTGACACTTTGAAATTTTATAGGTGGCTAAACTTTATGAACAACCTTCTCCCTCTTGCATGGTTTCCAGATATATAATAAGAACAAACATGTTTTTCCAAGGTTTCAAGGAAATAATAGCTTTCTCTGTTCTTCTTCCCTGTACTTTACTTTTTTGATTCATTATTACTAAACTAATTTTGCTTGTATTTATACCTTCTCTACCTTGATTCTTTGCTATCTTCTGAACCTGCTGTTTCTTCCATTCTTCAGATTTTCTAATTATAACTACCTGCATTCATTGTTTTCTAAACTTTACCACCATCTTTATGCCTTCTCATGTTACTCACTTTAACCAAGCAGTCATCATCTCTTCCCCTTAATTATGAGATCTTAATATTCTCTTCTAAGTGCCTGGCATTTAATTTCCCTTTCTATTTCTAATTCCAGTCTGTCTACTCTATTCCCCTTATGTCCTGGGTCTGGCATACCCCCACTCTCAGTCTCATTCTTCCCTCAATGTTGCCTCTTATTTCCCTGGACAATCTCCTTTCCAACATTAGACAAACTTTCCTTCTCTCTCCAGACGTGCAATCTTCCTCTTTTTGGTCTTCTCCCCTCTCTCATGGTTTAGTATGTTAAATCATCAGCACTGACAGAAGAGGTGAGGAGATTTTCTCAACTCAGTTCTGTTTTCCAATAGCACTTCACCCCACAGACACCAGTAGCAAACTTATAGGGTTATTCTGTGGGGATGTTTTATGTATAATGTGCTCAGCACTCTAAGGTGTGGGGAGGAAGAATATTGTTTGATTAAATGAGATGTCATCAACCTGCAAAATGCAATTTGTTCAAGATTTCAAACATGTTATTTATGGTATCTTGTCTAAATTCAGCTAATTCAAGAAGAATTTTCTGTCCAGCCATTTTCCAAAGCACAAAGCTGCTAAAACATCAGAAAGGAAGGATGCTGGTAATTTTAACAGCAACAAAAAGAACTTAAACTGGCAAACCTAGTTGAAATAAAAGAAATCAGGCAAAAATCAGGCACATGGTATGGGAAACTTCAGTGCAAAGAAGAGCTGTGTCTAAACTAAAGGAGACAAAAGCTGTATTTTAAAAAGGAATGCAGGAAACCAACCTTGCTTGCCATATTCATAATTCTGGCAAGCATTCCTTTAAAGAAAGGGAAATTTCATCTGAAGGGGAATACTGGAAATGAATTACTTCTTTTTTCTTGATATGGGGTTGGTGAAATGACATTTTCCAAACAGTCTCTGAAATGTAATTTTTTTTCCAACATTCATCTGAAAAATTTTAAATGGTGACACCAAAAATAACATTACATATTAACAGCCAAACAACAGAAAAAAAGTATCTCACAATTAAACTACCCAGGACATTAAGAAACATCTTAGGGTATCAGGTTATCACAGGTAGGGGTTTGAACCAGGATCTTTAATAAGTCTCAGAGAGTTATTTTTATGCAGAAGTTTATAAAATGTGTCCTCTCTTTTCTTACTATTTCTCCTTTCTTTTTTAAAATTGTAATTTACAAAATACTTCCTTGCAGTTAACCTTTTTGTAGAAAGGAAAATTAAAGACCACTTCAGAAAATAAAATATTGAAGAGAAACATAAAGCTGTTGCAATTAAAAAAAAAAATTGGCATAAAAAATTGTGACAGAAGGAAAGGGGGATCTTATGTTAAAGTTACCATATATATTTGAGCCCTGTTTATTAGAGGATCTAGGCTGTCATGTACATATAAGTAGAACCAGAAATGAAGTCATCAAAACTCCATAACACACTATTGCTTTTATTTTTTTTGATGCCGTTGAATTACAGTGTTATTATTTTTTCACCATGCTTATTTGGCATTAGCTAAATTTTCATAGAAAGATTCAACGAAAACTTTGCAATTGTTCCCAAAAATTAATTCTGTGTTTGTTATTTTTGGTTTTGTTTTTTGGGGGTTTTTTTGTATCTGTTTTCTTTATAGATTTAACGTAGAGTGGCTGGGATTGAAATGCACAGTTGCCAGAGAAGTGTCTTTCACTGTCTTCAAAATTACCCATTTCTTGACATGACAAAAATGTGTTCATTTGGTTTCTAAAGGCCTGGTGCTGTGAGACACAGTTGTCCATTTTATAAATCTGAGAGACTTTATAGCATTGCTGATCATATATCTGAGGATAGAGTACTCAACACGGAAAATGTCAGATTCTGCTTTTCCAGATTGAGGTACCACGAAACCACAAGCTGAGGTGTTATATCCACAACCAGATCCAGAAACCTTACACAGATATTCTCTTGAACACAATTGAACAGGAAGCTATGTCCTCCTGAGAACAGCAGCAGATCCCATTTCCTGGTCCTCACTAAATTTTGAAGTCAACAGTTCAAGGAGCTGCTGCCTTGCACAGAAGTAATATGTCACCTACCCAGTGAGCAGCTACATCTTTCCTCTCAGGCGGAAGGGCATGCTGAAATACATTCCCTGTCTGTCGATAAATGTATTCTCCTATTTAGGAAAAGACAGCACAACAGTGAAATGGTTTGATCAGAGAAGTTGTGGTTGCCCCATCCCTGGAAGTGTTCAGGGCCAGCTTGGATGGGGCTCTGAGCAACCTGGTTCCATGGAAGGTATCCCTGTCCATGGCAGTGGGGCTGGAACTAGATGACCTTTAACAACCCTTCCAATCCAAACCATTCTGTGAATATCATTCTTGAAATGGTAAAATTTGCCCACATATCTGCTATTCAGAACATAGTTTTAAAATCCACGGAGACAGTTCTGCTTTGAGGGTGGGCTACCGACAGAGAACACAGCTTACCATTGCTAGAAATTACTTTTACGCTAGGGACAGAACTCTGTGCAGAGGGTTAGAAGGTAATAAGTATCCAGTAAAACTGGTCAAAATTATTCTTTCCCACAACATATAGTTAGAAAAATCTTTCTTGTACTAATATGCAAAAATGACAAACTTTTCCCTTTTGAGATTTTAATGAAAATTTAAAACTTTGAAAAGCAAACTCTGTAATTCCTATTTACAAATTCATCAAAAGATTGTGTTTCATGGAAATATTTTTCTTCATGACATATTGCATTAAAAAAAAAAAGAGAAATTAAAAGAGACTTTGAAATATGTTATTTTGAAAGTGAAATTTGCCATTTTAAAATTATTTTTATTTAATTTCTTTCATTTTATGTCATATCATATTATTATAAAAGTAAGTCTGAACCAATATATTTCAATCATTTTAAGAAAAATATTTGACCATATGTTTCCATTTCATTACCAAAAAAAAAAAAAACCCAAACATTTTTTCTCTGTAACATAAGATCTAGTTTTCACCCAGCTATATTTTTTGTCCCACAGGCCCTAAGCACCCCTCTGAGAACAGACTTGAGCAACAACAACGTTTTTCTTTGTTTACAGCATCAGATTGGAGTTTAACTGAATTTAATTATTTCAAAATATATATTTTATGTGGTCAGACTTGCTCAACACAGTCTACCTTGGGTTACTTCCTTTCACTTCAAGAATTCTACACACATCAAAGTGATATGTGGTAATTACCCAACTGAATGCATGTTATTTATAAAGATTAGATTTATATCTGCTAAGAGATAGTATAATAAAACAGCTGTAACTACGGAATTCATACTGGTGTAAATGGGATAGATACCATGTTCACAGTTGCTTTTGGAGGTCCCAGGAAAACATTTGTATACACTTTAGATGTCATGTTTGTATTAAATATTTCAAGTTGCATTTGTTAAAAGTTTTTATATATTGTGGGGGAAAAGGCATGTACTCTATCTAAAAAGAAAAAAGATGTTAGAAACTTATAGTACCTTAAATCTGATACCAGCTGCTGGCTAGAGAATGTAGTTATCATAAACTTTTATGTTCTTCCTAGGTTTAATCTTCTTTAAAATTATAATCCTAATAATCAAAAATTGAATTCGTGGATCTGTTCCATGTACTAGGGATATATACAACACATGGTGTTAATAACTGTGTAGATTAGACCTGGTTTTTGCAGATAAATGCTTTATGCAACCAGTAGTATCAGAAAGAATAAATGACTGCACATGCTCAGCTAAGAAGTGCTGTGAAAAATCTTTTTTTTCAGGAAGAATCTCAACACTTTCTCAGAAATCCCATACCTTTAAAATAACTTATATTTTTTAAATCTCTCTTTCTCAGTTTTCGGGTACCTATCACAGTTAAAACTTTGGCTGGCATCTAATAAATGAACTATCTCAATAATTTATCTTAATTAATACTGAGAAAATGATGGTGCGTTGAAACCCAAATGAAGTATTAATAGCATAATAAGCCATTTAAAGTCATTCTGAATGCTGGGTTTTTTCACTGTGTTTCTTTAGTCTAATGTCATATCCCATATTTTTACTGTATGTATGACTAAATTGAATTCTGCATATAACAGGTAGCAAAGGTTTCAAAATTACTTAATGTAAAAAGCCAAAGCCTACATCTGTGGTTTCCAAGAAAGCCCATTTTAATACTCTGTAATGAAAAAGTCTGAGATTAGGTGTGCAATTTTGCCTGTGAAAGAGCAAGCAACTTGAACAGCCAGGCTGAGCTTTGAGCCACCAGGCTGTGGCCACTGATGCCAAGGAAAGCATTGTCTTCACAGAGTGGAAAGGCCTCGGTGTTTTTGGACAGTCTGTATCCAGACATGCAGGTCTGTATTCTTGTTGTTTCACAACACCCCTTGAACTTGCTGCTCTTATTTTCACTTCTTTCACCTGACCCTGCCCTGTATCTACCCAAGCACCTGAAGAAAAGGTCATGATGGTGTGAATACTCATCCTCAGATGCTAGCTGATTCTTGGGCATCACATTTTCTTTAGTATAGAAATCTGCCAACTATTCCCAAACAAATAATTCCCAGATAACTAATCCAGAATAACGCTAAGTCTTTCACTTATTGCTCTTTCAACTAGCCATTCATGCTTCTCAAAAATCCCCACTGCAAGCTTTAAAGCCAGTCACTTTAGTGTGAGCAGCCTAGCACAGTCTATGAAAATGGTATTTGTTCCGCAGCCATCATAAGTTTCCTTGCAGTATTTTAACACTTTATTTTATTTTTCTGTATCATTTTTAGCCCAGATCTAGTTAATGTCTCTTTAAGTCCAAGTCTATTTTCTCTATTTTTAAGATTCTTTTAATAACCAAGATCAAAGAAATTCTGACAGGAGGTGAACCTGTTTATAAGTAGTTTGAATTTGACAGGGTATAACCCTATTAGATGTGAGCTATGTGTCTGTTTGTACATGTGTATATTTCATGGTGCACCAAATAAAGATAAGGGTAACACTTTTCATATAATTATCATTTTAATTTCAGCAGTATCATATCACTTGTTGTTTTTCTCCAAATATTTGAAGCATAAATTGTAAAATTTGAGAAGGCATCTTCAACTATAAATTCTGATCAATATGAATAATGTGATATGGTTTACTATATAAATAGTATAAAGCAGACACCTTTAAAAGGTTTGCGTGTAAGTGACAGACGAAAAGAGCTCGTGGGAGGTTTGAGATACTTACACATGTGGTGCTGATGCTTTTCTATTCCCAGGTTTATTCAACACTAAAATAGTGGACAGTCACTTCCACCTGTGAACTGACTTGTGACTACCTTGTATTCTGTGAGATTATACCTCAAAATCCAGAACACAGTAGCAAGGCATGGCACTAAATCAGATTCCTGACTTTTTGCTTAGCCAGTGGTAACAATTTCCAGAAAAACAACAACATGTCTGAGGCACCATGGCTGGTCCCAGATGAAAAAGGTATTTTCCTGAACATTCCAAAGAGCAATGTGGATCTAGCCCAGACTTGAACAAGTTAAGTTAACCACATTAATCACATTACACTCTACTTCTAAAATCACCTTTGAAATTGGTTATAAATACACGATACAGTGTATAATGTTCAACACTCATATAATTCTAAAATGCTTAAAATATGTCCCCAAAAAGAAACATTTATGTATGTGGATCAGAAAATATTATTCTGTGATGAAGCAGCACGTGAAATTTACAGTAGAGGTAAACTTGGATAGAACAATTAATTATTTGTGGGATGAGCGTGGCTTTTCATGACCAATTTCTGTGACAATGACAGAGCACACCTTGTAGAGCTCCATGGACCAAATTGAAGAACCATTTTCAATTCTGCATTATATATGTTACACAACACTGATAAAACGGACAGCAAATTCTGCACCATGGGGCAGAAATACAGTGCAGAATAGCTTCTTTTCAGTATTTCTGTGTTTTGTTTAGAATTTTCGACTGATTTGATATTTTGGGAATATTCAGTAGGTGGCTACTGATGCTAACTAATTTCATTAATGGGTTTATCACTTTTTACACCTGCTGTTCAGGTTCATTATTCGACTTGCTGTGAACAACAGCAATTGCTCCCTTGTCAGGGAATCTCTCATCCAGCAGAGAGTCTTATCACACATCAATGGCCCTAAGAGGCAGGTGATGGGGGAATTGGTTTGGTAAAAGTGTGATAAAAGTGTGACATTCCACTTAATAATTATGTTTTCATTCAAGCAGAAAATTTCATGTTTCACTAGTACCATATAATGGCATCTGGAAATGGTTTTCTTTCTAACCACACCATTTGAGGTCTATGCTGAGTATGAGCAATTGTCATTCTGCATTTTAGGAGGGGCAATCACAAATGGTCCAATGTAAAAGAGCCTCTGACCTAGAGCAACAAGAACGTTCCCAGCTCTACTGGCATCATATTGGATAAAAGTTGTTCTGCTGTATAAACAACTCTTTCCCCTCCACACATTTACACAGAAAACTGGAATAATTCCTAGATTATTCCAGCTGGCTTCCACTGTGTCTGAAAAAGGTTAAGAATGCACAGGCAGCTTTTTATGTCTTTCCTACCAAGTGCATGTCATTTCAGCAAAAAGATACAATTTGATAAAGGCTCCTTATAAGAATTATTATGAGCATTTTATTTTAGAGGAGGGAAAATGAATAACTGTTTTCCCTTTCCTTTGTGGCATGCAAACTCCCTTACATTTACACATTATGCAGACTTCAAGGAGAAAGCAGTTAGTGTGTCAGAGAACCAGCAGTGATAACACTTGAGCAGAGCAGTCTGTAGCATTCTCTTTAGTTTCACGACAGGCACATTAGTCTGGATGTTAGCTGCTTCTCCTTAATTGGATTGCTTGCATAAATTGCAATACAAGGTGGACATGTGATAGCTTTCTTTTTCACCAATCAGTCATGTCAAGAGAACCTTATGTATTTTATATAGAAAGTAGAAAAAATGATAATTTGAAAAGATGAGAAGATGGTGCAGGGTAAAAGCTGATATTCTTCCTTTATAACAGATAGCCCCAAGTTGTAGAGGCCATTATTTCTTGCATTTTCAGAGCAAATGAACTTGACAGATGGCTGTGTCACCTAAACCCCTACCTACCAACTTGATTATGCAGAAAACAATACAATAGAAAAGAAATCATTACTGAAGGAACCTGGTTAGTCCACAGAGGGCTGAGCGGTGCAGAAGAACAAAATTACAGTTGTGGAATTGAACAGCAAGAATACATTTAACATAAAGTGGGTTACAGCAAGGCAATCAGTCATGGCTAAAGCTATTGTCTAGGCTTGCTTGCATGGTATATGAAGTAATCTGTCATCTACCACTGAATTTATGCTTAGTTTATAGTAGAAAAATACAAAGGTTTTGCCAGGGCATGTTTTGGTAGTCTTAAGTAGCTCAACTACGGATCTATGAAATTAAAATTATGGGAATTCAGGACATTTTTCTGCTTCCAATCTGTTTTGGAGGACATTAACAACAAAGTAATTTCTTCTCCCCTCTCCCATGTTACTCAAACATTAATCAAATCATACCACTTAAGGAAAGATGAAACAGACTGGGCAGGACAAATACTCAGCATCAGTCCAGGTTATACAGTACTACCATTACTCCATAAAAAGTTACTTTGGTTTTGCTGGAGGTCTGGCTATGGAAGCTACGGACTGACATCCAGCAAGATAGGAACAGAGCAGGGCAGCACTTTTTCCTGGGGGCCTGGTGGCCCAGTTCCCACATTAAGTTTTACACTTTCATTGCAAAAAGATAAAATCTCTTACCAACATTACTACTATTTCTCAGAGGCATTATTATATGACCTCATACATTATTTGCAACAAGATGTGCATCTAGTCTCCTTGTTTTTCTCGACAGTGTCGAGCAATACCATCTACTACTATATGCTTGCAGACTTACCACCTGCTAAGACCTCATGTTAACTAATTATTTCAATTAACTGGTTTTGATTTAACCGAGCTCGCTAGTTTGCCATTAACACCATTGAAAATATCAGTTTTAGCAGAATTTATACTAGGTGTTTTTGTTCACAGAGGGGTGCTTTAAAAGGTTTAATGCAGGTGGTGGAGAGTCAAGACTGCTGAGAAAAATTAACAGAGTAGGGAAAAACTCTCCCTGCAGAACACAGCGGATGTCCATCCCAGAAACAGCTCTTTCTCCTCAATTACTAGGCTTCTCTGATATTCAGTATGTACATTACTGACTTCTACTTTTTCCCTGTCCCTTTTTGGGACAGTCACACTCTCATATCACAGGAAACCCACACAGTGGCAGGTCACCAGGTGTCCAGGAGTACAAGTGTCAGTCCCAGAACTCCTCAACACCCTGAGAAAAAGACAAGAAAGAGGATGGAGTCTCCAAAAATAGAAGAATCTCTGTCTTCATTGCTCTGTAGCTTCCAAGTCTCTTGCTGCCATATTAGAACTGTTTCAGCCAGATGAAGAAAAATGTTTTTGAGATATTTTTAGCCTCTGCATGCAACCTATGTAGATGAAGCTTTTAGTAATTCCCCAATGCTGTGATCGATGCAACTTGAACAGCTCTAACACATCTACTTTGGAGGATTGTGTATTTTCTCTCGGTCTCAGGTCCAAGGAGTGAGTCTTTGGAATACCTAGGGATTGAGCCTAATTTGGGGGAGCAGAGAAGAGTTCACATCTTCCTCGAAGGGTTTAGGGACAGTTCATTCAATAGAGCTCACACATCTTTTGTTTCTCCAGCACAGGAATCCTGTGTGCAATTTTTTTTTGTGTTGTGCAGGACTTCCAGATTGCTGCCAGGTTCAACACAATGAGTGCTTTTGATAATCTTGACAGTACAACCAGAAACTCTATGCTTGTTTGTAGGATACCCCACGAAAAGCAGGTATTAAACAGTGAAAGCTTACTTGCAAAGTCTTCATGTAAACCAAATGCAAGATATGCACTAAATATCTCACAAACAAAACCACTTTGCCATGTGAAGTTTTCTCAATCCATAGAAGTACACAAGCAAGGAAAGAAAGAAGTTCTGTAGCCTGAACAGGGCAGTTTAGACTATACTATTCATCTGCATGAGGCTTTCTTATGGAGCGTACTGGGAAAATACTTTTTTGGTATGAAGTTCAAGAATTCTCACAAGGAGACATAGAAGAACAAATCAGATCAGAATAATTCAGTGGGACAGGACATCATCCACTCTGGAGTTCAAATAAACCTTAAGAAGCTGTGTGACTGACAAAATCATGTAATTTGTATTAAAAATAGAGAAAATGAACTTGGTATATGAATTTCCAAAAGATTGTCAGGATATTCTTAGAGAAACTCAGGGATTAAAAACATGCAAACAAAAACTTTCAAAGACATCTCTGGAAGCTGTTGCAAGGTGATGTTCCAGCATCCAAAATGTAAAGGTCATTGTGGGGATACACCTGACATTTAGGTAGAAACAACAATCAAATACTAAAGACTGCATTTATCAATTTATTGATGTATGTCTGTATCATCTCAAATCCTGTATTGAACTGGGATATTCTAACAACTAAATTCAAAACAAGGTTTCCTTTTCCCTCTGTGTTTTTATTAAATCTTGAAAGAATTGAATACTTCACTTCCTTTCCAATAAATTAAATTAGTTCAGAACTAAATATTTTTTAGCATCAAGAACATCATTGTAGTTTACCTGAAAATCTCACAAACTGACAACTAGCAGTTTAGCATGGCTTTCTCAAGGCCATTCCCCAGCTTCCTGATTTCAGACATTTTACCCCCCTCCTTTCATGTGCAGTCAGAATTTTGCCAGAGCAGCCCACTCTCCTCCCGCTACTCAAATTCCCAATATCCGTCAGATTAATGCCAGGATAGGATGTAACAGTGATCCTCTTCTGCTGATGCACTCCGTACTCTGAACAAAAAATATCTCTCATTTAAAACTAAACAGCAGATTACAAGAATCACATTCTCCCTCCTATAACCTCTGTCTGTGTTTTCACTTCACCCAGGGTAGATTTTGATCTCGCCTTTGTCATTTCCTGGTGTACTTTCAGCCCTTCACCTGAATCAAAGACACATGTTCCTCTCAGGCTAAAAATTGCTTTGAGTAACAACTTTCCTCATGCTTCCTACTTGGTATATCAGCTGCTTATTCAGCTTAATTTTTATGTGTTTTTCTGTAGGGTAGGTAATCCACAGCTTTTCAGTTACCGCATGAAATATAAATGCATGTGTGATTAATTGCTCTATTCAATATTATTAACTTACCAGGGATATTTTATTTTGACTCACAAGCTGAGTTCTAAAGTGATTACAAAATATAGAGATAAGGAAATACTACTGAGTTCCTCTCCCTAGCAGGATACAGTTGTCCCCAGATGTATGTCAGATAACGTTTGTTCATCTTGCTTTAAACAAACAGCCTCACCTTTGGAGTTCATGCTTTGTCTTTATCTCCCCAAGTAATGATAATACTCCTTAGAATTTCTTTTTAAAACAGTGTTTTTTTCCTCTACATTGAATCTTCAAGCATAAATAATGACATGACATTGACCCGATTAATTAATAATCAACTGATTAATTACTCACACTTCAATTTTGCAGCTGATGAAGTGCACTTCTGTAAGCAGTATTCACTGGCTGCAGCTGCCTTGTTCATAGCCTGCTGGAACTGGGGTTCCTTTAGAAAGAGCACACTTCTCAGCCAGCCCTGAGACTAACTTGGACCGCAGGAGTTTTGTGGACATGTCAATCTATAAGCTCCACTTGCTTTCAGTAGCAGATAAGATTGGGACCAATTACAGCAACTCCTGGTACCACTGTTGAGGCAGGTGGGATATTTAGAAGAAACCAGTCTGGGGCATCATTCCCTGCCAGTTCCCAGGGGAACTACATGTTAAATAGGTCACTCTAATGGGTAGTACATGAACCTGTTTTCTTCTAAAGACCTCATATGCAATATGTGATTGTGAAACTGGCTAATTAAGTATCTGTCTTTCAGTGGTTATTTGTTTGCTGAAATCCAGTTCTAGAAATGACTAAGTACATGAAATGCTCTATGAATTCAAACTAATAACATGCACACATAACTGTCTAATTATTGCTTTTGTAGTGGTTGGGGCTCAGTTCTCTTTACCAGCGGGCTGCAGAAGAGTCAGAATCCCAGGATCTGATCCTGTTGCTGCCTACACATGTGATCTGCTTGTAAAAAAGTTAATTGTATTGTCTGATACTGGCTTTTAAGGATGAATCTCACCTTGCTCTAAGAGTCCAAGAACAGCTAGACTTTGCAACTTTAGTTCTCAAAAATTTTCTTTATATTCTACAACATGCTGCAAGGCAGTTCACAATTCTTAGTTGTTCACAGCATTAATTTATTTTATTGATGACATCATCAGTATTTTGTCACTGTAGAGTTAAGTTGTCTTGAGTAAAGCTGACCATGGAAGTTTTGAACATTGATTTTTCTTTTCCCCTTTTTGTAGCTTAAGCGAATGATTTATCATCTTCTTCTGGGACATCAGCCAGAGGCAAGAAATAGCTCTAATAACATGCTCTGAAGTGACTTATACTGACTGTGTGTTTAAAAATGTGGTCAAATAATATGCTGTACCTGGACATAGGAGCATCAACCATTGGGAAAGACAGGAAAGCTTTTTATACAAACAAATGACATCTGCCACACAATACAGAACACAGTTTTCTTTCAAAAATAGTTCAGAGATTTCTTTCACTTGTATTTGAATGTATAACATTTTGTGCTCAATTTTTATTGTTTAAAAATTTCTGAATAAAATATTGTGAAAATCCATCTTAAAATCAGCAAAAAGTAGTATAAAGCACAAGTTTCATGCACAAACTTTCTCAATGGAGGTTTAGATTTTGACATCACTAATTTTATTAATTTCCTTTCCTTGACATTGTAGCAAAGTACAATCCTGAAAAAACAAATGTAATGCAACAAAAGACACAATAATCACAATCATTGCTGTACTTTGAAAGGAAACATGAAGGCAAGGATGAAAAATAATTTCATAGGATTCCTATCTCTCTGTTACCTCAGTAGATTCATGCATGTGCATGAATGAAAGGAAAACAGATTGGATGCAATTAGATTTTACATTTCCTTAGGTGACAAAGCTGGCTATTTCCTGATTTATGTTGCAGTCCCATAAGCAGTCATATTGCCACCATTGATAGAGCAGAAGGAAAAACCGTAGTACAAGGATGGGTAAAAATGACAAAATGTTAAAGGAAATAGGATCTCCTTATGCTGGAGGGAAAGAAAAACAAGCAGATAATTGGAGGGATGTATTTTACAGATAAGAATTAATTCTAATTGAGGAAGCAACTAAAAATAATTTACAAACAAATTTATAAATTGGTCTCAGAGTTAAAACATTTCTAACACGCAAAAAGCCCCAAAAAAAAGAGTGAGAAATATATATTTTTTAATTTTGCATATGTGCAGTCTAAGCAAAAAGAGATGCTTCAGGCATATGTGGGTAAGTAATGACAAACATTTACAGTAACTGCATTTGGTCTCTCTCTTATTTGCTTTCCTGCATATTTATTTGAGGAAATCTTTGGTCTCTTAAAGGTTCATTTGAGAAGACTGGAGCCCAAAGATGACATGTTTATAAACATGTCTTGAACTTTGGTTACATGTAGAAATGTAATTTATTTTGAAACAGGATAGAAATAATTTTGGACAGAGCAGGAACTCTTTATATAGGTCACATCATTCAGTAAATCATACAGCCATTTATATACACTCTACTAGGCCAGGTCTTCAGTTAAGGGAAATGGGGTAGTTTGATAGTTCCATGACGCTTCACAACCACCTATTCTGGTGTTTCTACCTCATATAGATTTAAAAGAAATATTCTGGGATTCTAGGAGTTCACATGCTCAACAGAGTTAATTTATTTTCTCCCAGGCTGCAGTACTGACCCAGAACACTTTCTGGTCTGGTGTTGGGGTTTGGAATTTTTTTTTTTTTAAGGATATTCAAGACTGTTAATCAGAATAAACTCTTTCAATTTTTCATTAGCTTATTGTAGTAATAAATATTTTCATATATTTAGATAAAACATGTTAATATCTACCAGGGTCCAGTCCAATGCTTCATCTCATAAACACCGGATTATATTAAATTTAAAAAATTGAAAGTTTGAAATACTTATTTCTAAAACTGTTGCTACATGGCAAAAATTATCCTGAAAATATAGAAACTAATTCTTCTTTCTGCAAGAATGAAACTAGTAATTTTTTTTTTAGCAGAAATGCATTAGCTGAGTATTTTGAGCTTTCTTGAGATTTCTTCTCCTTCAAAATCTGTCAAGTTTTGAAAAAATTACTTCTGAATTCTTATTTGTCTCTTGAAATATGAGTTCACCTCAACCCAAACCCTATTTTCTCAACAACTTCTTGCATAGTTATGCCTTTTCCAATGCATCGGAAGTGCAGAAATTAATGTTAACTTCTTCAGACCTTGAATTTTTTAGTGTGCAAGTTCAGCATCTCGTTAGTCCACCAGACCCTCTCAGGCCATACTCATTTGGTGTACAAGAACGGTGCTCAATGAATATCCTCAAAAGTCACTTCTCCCTCCAGCTTAGTTTGTCAGGATGAACAAGTTTTAAGTAACAGTTTTCGTTCTCATTGCAGTTTTCACTCTCATTTCTGCTGCAGGAATTACTTGGAAGTAAATGCGTCAGCCACCAAGAAGAGGAATTATCATCCTTTCCTCTGCATAGGACCCAAAGGAAAATCTCTGCCTCTCACTTCAAGGGATGCACACAGGTTGGGGAAGAGCAGGTTTGTGCCGGCTGTGCACTTGATGTGAGCACCATCTGGCAGCGGCAGGGCAGGGTGACTCTAGGGGAACACTGTCAAGAGCACTCGGCTGCTGCTCTAAAGAGGAGCAACATCAACATCTTGCAGGAGTATGCTGCTGGTTTTAGCATATGTGATAGCAGACTGAGACTGGACATGGCCACTTCTTATGGGACTACATTTCCCTAGTTGATGAGGGATCCATTTCTGCCTTTCTGCTACAAGAAATCTGAGTTTGGGCTTTATTCTCCTCGTGCCTTGCTTGAGCACACTAACCAGTGTCCTGATTGTTTATCTTCCAAATCTACTGGGTTCCAAGGAACGTGCCAAAACCTTGAGGTTTTCATGTTACACTGTGTAAGATACCTGAAAGCTAAAGCACTGAATCCAAAGGAGCATTTCCTGCCTGTAAGAAGACATCCTGGGGCAGATCGGTTTTAACACACAAAATGCTGTAATCAACCACTTTCCAGGTGTTACTTGGAAAATAAGTCAAAGCGGGAAGCTACCAGAGGCAACCTACACAAAAAATAATCACAGTACCAGATATTGGCACCAACACTTAAAATAAAACACAAATCTCTGTCTCTGAAATGAAGTTCTGCTTGCAGTCTCTGTCCTACCAGCTACACACTCACAATCCTTCATGTGTAGGCACTATGTACTGTCCTGCAGATATCTGGGTGGACTTACAAAGCTGTCTTCTGGGAAGGCAGTGGGGGAGGGGTGGGTCAGTGTGAAGCAAATAAATGAAACAAAGATTACCAGAAGAACTGGGGTATACTTGCCTTTTTCATATGAAAGTATGTGAAGAATTAATAAGAATTCATTCCAAAATATCAAAATGTTCTGGCAAACATTGGGATAGGCCTAGTTTAAGCTACTGAATTAATAGAAAAGTAAGTAAATAAATTTACACCCTTGCATACAAATCCCACACACTTCTAAGAGTGTTTCCACAGATACAGAAAACTAAATGAAACAAAAATAGTTCAACAACACAAGAAATTACTTTCTAGGTCTGCTCTATTTTCTAGGTTGTATTATCATGGAACTGTACAATGGTTTATGTTGAAAAAACGCTTTAAAGATAATCTAGGGCCACTGCCCCTGCATCTTCCACTAGATCATGTTGTTCTGACCCTCGTCCATTCAACCTGGCCTTGAATGTTATCAGAGATAGGCATCTACCACTTCTTTGGGTAGTCTGTTCCAGTGTTTCACCACTCTCATTGTAAAGAATTCCTTCTTTATGTCAAACCTAAACATATCCTTTTTCAGTTTAAAATCACCACCTCCTGACTGATCACAACAGGTTCTCCTAAAAAGTGTGTCCTCATTGTTCTTGTAAGTCACCTCTTTTAGGATCTGAAAGGCCACAGTTTTTCTCCTTTTCTTATTTTTCTTTTTTTCTTCATGCTGAACCCCAGCCTTGTAGGAGAGGTGTTTTTGTGGCTTCCCTCTGGACTCGCTCCAAAAAGTCCATGTCCTTCCCGTGCTGAGAACCCCAGAGGTTGCAACACTCTAGGTGGGGTGTCAGGAGAGCAGAGTAGAGGGGCAGAATCACCATGCTGGTCTCACTGCTTTTGATGCAGCCCAGGATACAATTGGCTTTCTGGGTTGGGAATATCCATGGCCAACTCATGTCCAGCCTCTCATCCACCAGCACCCCCAAGTTCTCGTCAGGGCTGCTCTGGATCTGTTCATCCCCAGCCTGGGCTGGTACCAGGGGTTACCCTGACCCAGGTGAAGCACCTTGCACTCAGTCTTGTTAAGCCACATGACATTCCCCTGTGCACATTTCTTGAGCTTTTCCAGGTGCTCCTGGGTGGCATCCCATCCTTCAGGGCATGTCACCTGCACCACTCAGCTTGCTGTCATCTGCAAAATTGTTGCTACCTCCTTAAACAACAAACCTTTAAGATGTTTCACTGGTGTTTCTCTGCTGTCTCCTATTACCTCTGGAGCCCTGCACATCTCGAAGCAACAGGCTGAGGTCCCTTGGTGGCAGACTGACCCCAGTAACCTTGGTGTGCCATCCCACGTTTTGTGACAGACAAGCCTGGTATTATCCCCTCCCCCATCAAGTCTTAGGAAACTTGTTGTTTCTGAGGCTGGATTCACAAAAAAGTAATTGGTATTAATTAGAAGATACCACTTAAAAGTATCACTTAAGATGCCACATCACTGTGAACTTTTCATACGTATTTAGTGCTCACTATCAAAGGAGTGAGACAACCAGCAGTTAGAATCAGGCTACTCAAAACGTCACCCCTTTGTAAAACTCTGACCAAAATAAACCTGAGAAAGCCTATAACAATATTATCAATGAATAAACTCCATTTTTCCTTCAACCAAGGAGCTCAGTGTTTCCAGCCTAAGTGAAAAAAAGAAGTTACAAGACCTCCATGATTTCAGGTTGTGGCTCTGAGAAACAAATCTAATTCCTGCTACTGAGTTAAAAAGGAAACTTTGGTCCTGGAAGTGGCAAATGTAATGGTTATTTGTAGGAGTTTTATTCTTTCTTTTTCTTTTTCTTTCATATTGTACTATTATAAAAGCAAAATTACATTTTGATCAATTAGACTATTTTCAAAGTGTTAGAGAATTTTAGAAGGACAGAGGAGCATAATTCTCTGGAAAAAAAAAATCCCAAAAAAAGTCTTTGGTATTGAGGCAGATGTCTTTTAATCCTCTAATAAATTAATGTGGGATTCTGTTGTAAGAAAGTTCTAAAAACATACATAGAAAGTGAGGTTTAATTTTGAAAGCTAGTGTTCCTGGTGTACAAAGAAATCGTAAAAGCCCCACAGTGCTCCAAGAGACCTTCCTTACACCACTTGCCACAAGAAGACCTTGTCCTCGTTTTTACAAGCAAGTACCAGACCTGACCTGTTAGTCCACTTATGTAAATAATAAGTCCAATTCCCTTTGCAAGCTCCTGCTAAAGCTGTGCCATTAGAGCCATCGTGTCATTTAGGCAGTCAGTGGAGAATCAAAGACTGCCTGTGCTGCAGCAGCCCAGTGCTATGTTTCTAAGAAAATGGGCTCTTAAAAAAGGAAATGTCACACCGCAGTGTGAGAGATAAACAGAGGTATATCTTTAGAGCAGCAGGCAGGGACTGTAGAAACACTCTCTGTAAATGACTTTGATCCCCTAGTGTGATGAATCATGGAGTCGCAAATCCTTTTTAGCTAATTGCTATCAGCTTGTGAGATTTTTCCTTCCATGTTCAATATCAATTTTCAGGGCCATAGGAGATAGCACTTGTCCCCCGAGTCTGCTGGCGACTTACCGCTAAAACTGAACTAGCACCACTTAACAGTTTAAAGGGGGAAGTCATTTAATATGACACTGCTGCTAGTAACTAAAAGGAAAAATATTAGGGGCAAATAAAGGGAACAGTAAACCTTTTTTTTACTCTCAATGACCTGCCTTTGAAAATGCCCTTTCTATATCCATATAGTATAGGTGCATCTATCGCAAACCAAAAGAAGCCTTAATTATAAAAAGTGATAAGCAGGGACTTGGGATAAAGGAGAGTGAGATTTGGTTGTTTTTTAATTCTAATGACTTCCCCATTAAAAACTGTAAATAAAATAAATAAGTAAATAAATAAGAAACTAAATAAGTAAATAAATAAGTAAACAAAATAAACTTTTTTAGTACTCTTTGAACCATAGTATTGGACTGAATGAGAAATTAAGGATATAATTTTTAATTTAAACACAGCACAAATTTCACTCCATTTCCACTTTCTGGACAATCAAGGGGAAATGTTTTGGATTTCCAAAGAAATCTGGAGTCCTTTTCTGTTCACTGGAAATTTTCTGCAAAATTTTGTCATCACTACTTATTCACAAGTTTATGCAGACCAGAAGTTATATCTTTGAAGCATAATGGCAAAGGTATTTTTCCAGACTATAGGGGGACACAACTCCCTGCAACTCCTGAACACTGCCAGACTTAGAAATTCTGAATTTGTATTTGATTCTTGGCATTCAGTAGCCCCTGAATGTAGACAGCATCTTCAACAGTCAAAATAATTTCATAAATAAACTTGAATTCAGTAACAAATTTCATGGCACCTAAAATCTAGAATTTACAGAGAAATGAGAGACCAATCTATTAGGCTAGTTGATTGTGTAAAGATGAAAAAACATAGTGCTTCCAATAAGTCTAGGAAAGTTCACTTTAGAAAGAGCAATTGGACTTACTTTTGATGAATTCATTTAAGTTAACCTGAACTTTCACAGTTGCTCTTATGTGTCTTCACAATCTTTCACTGGTTTTAATACTTAGAGCAGTAACAGTTTTCCAGCCTGGATTAGGAACATTACTTTAATCTGTGTATAAAACCCCCTGATATCATATCCTAGGGACCATAGTCACCTGTTTAAGGATAAATATAATATGTATGTCCAATTGAACCTAGCTTCAGAGCAAAATTTGGTTTTATTTGTCACAGGCAGAACAACAGTTAATCAAAAAAATTGTTCTGAGACAAATTTTAAACAATATTCTTGTGGGAAAATAAATAAATAAATAAATACATGCATACATAAATAAAAGCCATTTGGAATTTATTCTTTCTTAGAAATTTTTCCATTCACTTTGTTATCAAGAAAAATGTCTAAGATTAAAGTAGAGTTGCATTTATTAGAGGTGGGATAGACTTAAAGATGGAAATGGGGCAATGATTATGGAATTTTAATGTGTAGACTGAAAACAAAATATAAATGAAAAAAAAAAGTTTTACTGTTAGCTAAGCACCGAGATTCTTGAGCTGATATCCAGATTATTTTCTTTCCTGGGGAAGACAGGCAAAATTTTGATGGCACGACCCATAGTTTTGAATACTTTCCCAATTTTGAATATTTGCCTAAGTTTTAAGTGTTTCCCCTCAACTGTTTCTCATGGAAACTCCTTAGCACATGACGCTGCTGCATCTGCTACTCTGTATCCCATAAGAATAGAGTAGGACACTTCTAGGCTTCCACCTTACCTCCAGGTTCCACTTCACAGTGTACATTTAACTTGCATTTAATTTAATTTTTAATATTGTCCACCAAATATCCAAGGGAGAATACAAAATTTCTCATGGCTTTTCCCTTATCTTGCCCAGAACTTTTCTTCTCTGAAAGCTGACTCAAAAAGTTTAACCTACCATCTGATCACAATATCATCACTGGTACCTGTATTCCAAATTTATAGTGTACTGATGCATTTTATAAGGCACTGGGCCCACAATTTGCTCATAAATAAGAGAAGTAGAACTATTTCATTTTTCTAGCCTATTTGCAGAGATGTTACTGTAAAGGAGCAAGGAGAGGAGACTGAAGGATTAAAACTTTTACTTAGAGAGAAAAAAGTAGATGTCAACTTCAACGTGAACTGACTTGATAATAGGAGTCAAAGTCTGAGAAAGGCAAGTAGCTTGACTCTAGGATCTTCTGATTTTCCCAAAATATTGAACAGTTAAGTTCTGAGAAATAAGAAGAGAAAAAATAAAGTTGCAAAAATTTTGGAGACTGCAATCTGACTTATAGAAAGTTCTTCAATGAAGTTTTGTGTTTAAAAATATTTTTTCCATTTTGAAGGAAATTAAAGTATTATCAAGCAAGCTCACTGTAAAATGAAATTCTTCAAGGCTGGGTGAACAAATTTAAACCCTTTTGATTATTCAAATAATTTGTAAATTTGCATCGAAATGGAAGCTGGTATTGCAAACTAAAAAACAATACTAATACTATGCTTAAGTAAAACCTCTTCATTTGTACAAAACTAAATTTTTTTTAAAGCTCAAATATAAAGTCACTTGTGACAATGGGGGCAGCAACATAGGTTACACAAAATTTGGTGGGAAAATTTTGTTTGCTATCCTCTCTGATAGTGAGAAAATTACACTCTTAGAAAGTATTATAAACTATCTTTAATTTACAAACAGAAAATACATTAAAATTCCACCTGGTCATACAACTTAACAACGATTTCCATGCAATTGAATTTCAATTCAACAAAACTGCATAATTTTAGCTACTTAAAACTTCACCAGGTAAGATCTGAATCAAGTTTTTCTCCTCTGTCACTGGAAGTGAAGACTAACTTGGTGTCTCTGGGACTTGATATCAGGGTCTAAGAAAACTCAGGATGACACTTAGTGAACGAAAGTATTCTTCCTGCAGTATTTTAATCATGAATTTGAGGAAACAAAGAGAGGAAGATAACTTTGGATTAACAGCTGAGCACTGAATCAACCTAATAATCACCAATGTGGCATTCTCGTGTTTTCTTCCATGACAAAGGTAAGGTATTCCACTTTTTCAAAAATTAGATGCTAGTACTCACATGTTAACCTCTTAAACTCTCTTCTGATTCAGGGATTTGGCCCGATTATTGCAGTAACTGATTTTAAAAAAAGCAAAACAATGTCTATGATAAAAAGTCTCAATATTAAAAAAACATATATTAGAATTGTATTTTGACAAATTTGAAACAGAAGCACGGAAAAGTATTTTTTATTAACAGAGAAATTCACTTTCAGTAAAAATTTACCTTGTGTTATACAAATTTTTAATGCGCCATACAGTATATAATTTTCCATTATTTATTGCTGATAAGAAATGCAATTATGAAAATAACGTTTCAGTTAACATAGAAAAGGTGATACTCATCACTAAAATTCACTATATTTTTAGTGATAGAAAAAATAATCTGAAATTTTGGATCTGCCCTGAGTTTGCTAAAGGATGTTTGAGTCAACTATTTTAGTCAGAGTTCATTGTTTTTATTCCATAACTACCTTAGTTGTAGCTGTGAAAAAATAATGTATAATGAAATAAAGATGTACAAAAAATTGCACTTGAGCTTTTAAATAAATGGGGGCAAAAGTGCGCCGGCTGCTCTAGGACCTGCAGGGATGGCACAATACCAGGTAAAGTAATGCATCTCAGTAAGAATGACAATGTGCTGTTAGTGAGAGTATCTGTCAGAGTTTAGAGAAAAACTAAGTTTGGCCATTTTCCATCTTTTAAAAATCCTGTGAAAGAACGTCTCTGGCAATCGCTGTTCAGCACCTGGGCAAATTCAGCACCACAAAGCTGAAAAACGCAATCCTGCCCTGGATCTTCACGGTATAATTCTCACTAATGTTGGTGGATGTCCTAGCTAAACAGAGGGTAAAGGATAAGGTCACAGGATAATGAATTTAACTCTAGGTTTTTAAATGAGGGAGGTTGAGTTGTTGGCGTTTTATCTTTTTTTTTTTTTTTTTTTTTTTTTTAATGGCATCTTTTTCTTCCTCAGGGAGATCTGCAGGCTGTGGCTTTTTGCCTTTGAACATCCTCAAGTCAAGCATCAAGAAAAGGTGATGAGGGTTAGGGAGGCTCCCTTGACATTTGGTGCACTGGCATCAGCCTTTGCAATTATGGGCCACCTTTCTAGCAGACGGTAATTGAAAAGTGTGAACCACATGGGCTCTAGTCAATAATAGCATCAGCATACAAATGACACTCTGAGCTTTCTGTGTTCGCCATCCACTGTTTTTGCTTTTCACCTTTTATCCTTCTCAGCATCATGACTTAATCCACACTAATGAGGTGAGCTCTATTGCCAAAAATCGGCAGCAACACAGCTCTCTTCTGGCACCACTTGGGGTTTGTAAGGAGTCAAAAAAATAGTGAGTCTGTCAACTTTCCAAAAAGGACAACAGTAAACCCTTTGAAATGTCCTCAGCTTTTCTGAGCACTCTTTGTGAGTACAGGCTTCTTCCACCCTTGCTAAGGAATGCATTCCACCTCCACAAAACGTGTTCATCACCAACCCAAGGTGACCAGAGTTAGTTTAGTACATGCATTTCCTAGCTTGAAGGTCATTATTGGTGGCCACATGTCACTGTTTACAAACAGCAGGTGACTGCCAACGATGGTGAGTGTGTGAATTTCCTTTGCTCTCTTTTCCTTACCCATCTGTCCATGTATCTGGAATCATAAGTATCTGCTTGTATCAAAAGCCTCAGAAGAGAATGCCAAGATATTGTAGATGATAAGATACAGAAAGAAGATAACCAGTTACTTCTGAGTGACTAAAAGGAAAATAGCTAATTTTACAGAGACCTTTTTCTTCTCATTTCTTTTCTCACACTCATTTTAACTTAAGGTCACAGAAGGGTACATTGTCTATGTAGTACTTACAAAGAGCACTTACAAAGACCTGGAATTAATGAGTTCTGCCTAGCTATGAGTTTTTCATCAGATTTCAAAATGGACCCAGAAGAGAGTTCTACACATGTGCCAGTCATAAATAAATGCCTTAATAAACTGAACCCTACAAAAATCAATATTAAATATATATATATTTATTTAATTGGGTAAATGCTAATCCTTAGAAATGTCATGGTAAACTTATCAATAATTTTAACTGCAATGCCAATTTCCATATTTAAAGATGGAGACAGAGGGTGGGGGTAGAGACGAGAAGAAAAAGAAATACAATGGAAAGTGATTCCATGGGATTAGACCACATGGCTTTAATACACATATACACAACTGAGGAAAGCAGAGAATTTTGCCTCTTACACTTCTTGGACCTCTCTCTCCTTTCTTCATCTCTAATCTGGTTTTTGCCAATTCCTTTTGATCTGTCGGGGGCAGGCAAGTCAGGTTCGTAAGTACAGATGGAGTAAATATGGAGATTAGCCTCTTCTCGTACTGCATTAGCTCCTAATACCTGATTAAGCCCAGAATCATGCAATTGTCTTCGTGTTGGCTATCAGAGTGGCAGAGCACAGAAGGGGGCAGGATGAAGGCTGATTTTGTAATGGATACTTATTTTATCCCAGTGCTCTAAGAAGATTAGGCCTGGGGGTGTCACATTAGCCATGATCTCTGGGCCTTTGGTAGGCTCTTGCAGTTTTCAAACACCTCTGCTTCAGCCGTAGAACAAACAGGCAGCTTGGATGCTGTGGCCCCATGTTGTGGCATGAATAATTGCACACTGCAAATTGTTTGAAGATCACAAAGTGCTGTGTAAATTACCCAGTTTTGGCTTACTCGAAGTGATTTGTGGTGACTTACTGAATCTTTTCACAGTTCGGCATTAAACTTTCCACATTTCTCTCTATCTGAGATGGAATGAAAGTTGAGTCATATTTTCCTTTATTCTTATCAGTTCAATCTTTATAAAGCCAGATTGCATAAACTGCTGTACTGCATGCAAACCCTGCATGCAGCACTTTGTCTTTGGTACAGGTTCAATTATATTTTGCTGAAACACCAAAAGATGCCTATTCAGCACAAACCCTAAATCACAGCTCATGTGATGAATGTAAGGACATGTTCAAAACCATCTGTATAATACATGCAAAAATAGTACATGTGAAAGCCTGCACCTTTTTTTTTTCCATGAACGTTTCCAGCAAACATTCCTTTTTGCTTAGGTAGAAGTCTCAACCTAATCAATGAGCAAACAAAGCCAAAAAAATAAAAGCTACTTTTCACTCATTTCAGAAAACTGTGAACTGAAATCCAAAGTGAAACTAGTAATACAAGATGTAAAAAAAAAAAATTTTAAAAATCACTGGGGTATATAAATTTAGTTATATTGGAATTAGTTAAGAAGTTAAGTACTTTTCACTTACCAAATGATTTTAAAGCAGTGTATAAACACATGAAAGTATCAGGAACCAATAAGAAACATCATATTTAATAAAGTAAACCTTGTAAAAGTCTATACCAATACTTTGTCAGCAATATATAATACTGGAACGTAAAGACCAAGATTTGGAGAGAGGGTGTTTGCAGCTGATGAGGAAGAATCATGTTTCCTCTTCTTTTTCTCTGAGGCCAGAGGAATGGGGAAAATGTGACCTGGCCTTCAGTTTTCTGTTTTGTCAAACTGGCATTATTATGCGTATGTACGACTATTTGCCCTACTTGAAATAATTATATTTCATTGAAACCAAGCAAATTGACAGACAGAAACCTGGGACTAAATTACAAATTGAAGAATTAATTTTAAAAAATTAATTTTATGCTATTATACTGTGGTTTATAATCAACATAATAACAACAAAAAAGATATAGTAATTAAGGCTGTAAACAAACATGTTGCTATTCTGTGCATATTCTTCATAAATCAGTGGGGAAAAAAAGAAATTTTAAAAATACAATGTAGCGCATGTTTATTCTATTCACTACACCTGGGTTTTTTTTAGGTATGGACCAATAAATCTTTGCAGATTTTTTAACTAAGGACTAGGAGATCCTAAACAAACCTTGAGGATGGAAGGGCACTCAAACATGCATATACACATGCACACACAACACAACTGCAAGACTCATATCCCTTGTTATAAATTATCAAAAAAATGAATCTCTAAAAGTAGCTTCTACTCACTACTGAAAGCAAATATTTGCATTGTTGCTCAAATCTGATAGCACTTAAAGTAACTGGTTACCAAAGTATTTAACAGGAATGCTTAAGTGCAATCCTTGGGAGATGTAAGCCCATGCTAAGGGTGAGATGTTGTTCTTCTATACACAGAATATATTGCATCAGGCAGATATATTTTAAAAGAAAAAGAGACTGAAGTAAAAGATTTCAAGCAGTCTTAGTGAGCCTTCCCATTTGTTCTGTTTATCAAATAAAAGGCATTTCTCCCTACATCCATATGAAAAAAATACACACTTTTGATCTCAAAATTGTGGATAGCTATATTTGCTCAATGCAACTTGGGGTTTCACGCCACATTGCATTAAAAGAATAAAACCACAAACCCCCTGACATACTGGTCTATTTATCTTTCTGTTTGTGAGCTATCCTATGCTCTCCATGTCCAGTGTGTCAAACACAACCTAAGTTTAACACAGATTTGTAAGGGACATCTGGAGGAAACATTATGTCATTTCCTAACTTCTACTGAATGAGAAAAGCCAACTAAATATACCTTAAAACTGTATTAACTTATGAATGAAAAAATAGTAAGCTGATAACTTATTGTACAATCAATGTTTCTCACAAATCTGTCTGGCCAAGAAGCTGGAAGAATTCATTACCTGGTGAAGCATCCTTAAAATTCTAAATACACCTTTCTTTTTATCTGAGGGAGGATGGACATTCACAAAATTTAAAATTGAATGAAATGTAAAGAGATTTTTAGTCTTTTGTCCTAAATAGGTGAGGAAATTTCTCATATTTCTTACCTTATAATTTACAGGAAAAACATCTTCTGGAACTTGGCCAAGTACAATCATCCCATGCATTTGATGTTTGCTTGTATTTAACTGAATAAAGATACCTAAAGATACTTAAACGGGCTCAGAAACTAAGCCTGTGTGTTCCTGAAATAAGTTACTTTTTGAGGTCTATCACCACAGACTATCACCACTTTTAGGAAGAGTCCTGGTTTTCTGATCCCCGCTGGTTTTTTGACTCTGTCAGACCTTTAGCCCTCCAAACCCATATCACCCCACCAAAATGAAGTGCTATTCCACACAAGTCATTAAAGTGGTCAGAATAGTTAATTTATGATTCAATATTATGCAAATATTAATATAATTTAATTTATGCAAACTGCAGGACAGACTATGATGTGTGTCAATCTTTCCTGATACAGACATTATCTGTACTCTTGAAAGATAAGCATTTAAACTCTACAGTTGCCGTTTAAAGATTAATAACAGCAATACATCTATAGTAAATTATGAGTGTATCACCATTTGGTTCTGTAAGATTCTTCATACTGAAAATACAATATGAATAGTTCAGAATAGTAATTGCAATCTGTTCAGGAAGAGATACACTAGTAAATAATTTTTTTTTTTCTTTTTAAAAAGAAACTCACCCTAAAATGATGGTGTTTAGTCTGATGATTTTTATATTAGAAGAGATAACTGCAATTTGACCTTTACCTCTTTCTGAAGACACATTCATTCAAACAGCCTGGCAAACTCATTGTTGTAATATTTTAGCAACAAAAGTGAAGAAAAAAAAAGAGAAAATTCAGTAGTTAATCATTACCTTACTGAGGTTTGGGGAACTAATATGCATTACATATATAAAACAGTTTATGCTAATATATTTGAGACTAATAAAGAAGGAAAGATCTATGTCAACTGTATCCCATTCAAGCTCAGGACTAATACCTTTAGTTGCTCAGTAAATCTGGTATAATGTTTCTTCTAATTCTTCTGAAAGACCCCCAGGTAGTCATTCTAGAGAACATGCACATCACATCCCATGTATCAGCACCTCACTGGTCTCACCACCCGTCTTGGGTAGCTCCATATTAATCCACAGATTCATATAATGTCTTTCCCTTCCGAAATATCTAGTTGTGTGCACCTCTATGGTTCTTCTTGCTGACATAAGAATCAGAGCAAGTCCTCTGGAGGACCGGTTGTCCTTGCCTGGTACAATTCACAGACCTGCTAGCAGGTGGCGTTAGGAGCAGGGAATGCTCTAGGGACCAAAACCCAGCAAGTGTAAACACCAGTTCTGCTGTTCACTTGAGTAGCAGCAGGACTGGACTTACTGCTTTTGTGGCTTTCCTCCTCTATCTCTTGTGTCTGGAAGATACATTTCAAAGCTCAAGCCATACCTTTCTAGATTATAGTGTGCATTCCTGACTGACTGCGAGGAGACTGCCTTATAATTCACTTGCCTTTTCTTCGTAAACCTCTTGTTTAGAAAATCTGCAGATCTCCCTTAAAATTGTTTCCAAATCCTGGTGTGTCACTGTTTAGGTCATAAGTGATCAGCTAATGTTTAAAGGTTTTCCATGCTCCATCACTTATTGTGGAGTGCAAAGAATATCACATCAGTGGCCTTTTTCAACAATTCCTGTTTGCTGTGAAGGAAATGGAGTTTAGTACTCCAGGCCCCAGTTTGATATTCCAGCAGCCCCAGTCACCTATTAAGTGCTCTATTTAAATGAGCATTACAGCTCTATTTCATAAAGGTAACAGCTGCATTTTAGAAGCTCCTTCATAAATAAAGCCATGTGTTGTGAGTTTAAAATTTTGTAATAAAGTAGTTCATATATTTTTCACTTAGCAGGTTATGTTTTCCCAATAGCCTCCCTGTAACTGCTAAACCGAAATTAAATATATTAAATAGTTAAGATCCTTAGCTTTCTTCAGAATTAAGGTATGTATAATACGTCAACATAAACATCAGTTGCTCACCTACTTCCTATCCAGTTGGTTACTTTAAAAGGATCAGTGAATAAATTTTTTTTTAAAGTTTATTTAGCTACAACATCGTGAATTCAATACTTCCCACCCATTTACTTACTAGGAAAACCCTGTTTTAGGTGGCAAATACAGATTAACTTGCTTTATATTGATGCATAAAGAAGAATATAATTAATATCAAATCAACTTAAATTATGGAGTTCTGGAAAAACTAAAAGAAGCAGTCTGATAAAAAATTTTAACTTGATCTGTCCAGCTAGTCATTTAACTACAGATGATTAAGAGAAAGCTACAAGGCACTCTATAAAGACTGTGCAGTACAATTCTGAAGTAAACAAAATAATAGAACTTTTCTTAGCTTAGAAATGCCAAGTCTCAAAGGGTGAAAGTAGACATGCTAGTATCATGTATGTATGTATGTAGGAATAACATAAAGAGGTTAAAAAAACTGGTATAATTTTAAGTTCAAGTACTAGAAAGCTAAGAAAGGGCAGGACTAGTACTGCCACCAGAGATGGTATTTCACAATCACATCATCTTTTCCTTAGTTTTGTATTACAGAACATCTTAAAAATTTTAGATGATAACATCTTTTCTTTTTAAAATTTCTTTTCTTGTATGGTGTACTGAACACCTGAGAAAAACAGACCTGTACAATGAAAACAGTTGTTTTTCTGGGATTTGTGCCTTGTTTGCTTTTAGATGTTGGATTGTGTGCAGGAAATTTTGACAATGAGTCTTTTTTGGCATACGTATTTTTATTAATTCAATATTTAACTATGCTAATTTGTATGAACAAAAAACCCCAAGCAAACATCAACCAATTCCATTCCTTCACTTACTCACTCCTTTATTCCTGTGTCAAATATATAGATGCAAATGCTGATACGTACCTCTTGCACCTCTGCTTGAATCAGATAAGTTTTTGCACAGATTCCTTTTCCAGACTTGTGCCAATCTTAGAGGCTGGAAAAAAGATTAGTTCTCTCAGTTTCCCTGGCCATCTCACAACAATGCAGAGTCCTTCTTGCTTCTTAAAAATGAATGTCTTGAAGGAAATAATTTTGTTTAGCATTAGGGGGCAGAGAGTAAGAGATATTTTCCACATTTTAACAAAGGTCTATACAGCACTTTAGCCAACAAATTACTAAGAGATTTTGGTAAGACTTTCTTCCAGGTTAGAGGAAGACTACAGACAGCTAATGAATACTGTACATGTAACATAACTCACCCTCAAATGGGATCAAAATTCTTGTAGGAATTATGGTGATACCAGCTGCTTATGACCTTATTAGCTGTAATCATAAATGTGAAATAGTTTACATCATCTCAACAAAGTTGTTCATTTCACAGTGGATTGGATTCAGGACTCTCTCCTCTCCTTTGATTTAAGCAGTACATTTCAAAACTACTTACATTAACATCTGATACTTCATGTCTCGAAGTGATGTTCAACCACAACAGGTTAAGTTATTAAAATGAAATGATGAATACATTTTTGGAAGAATGCATACAATCTGGAAGGCTTCTTGTGTCATGCACACCTGCATGGGCAACCTAAGCTGAATTTATCCTGCAACCAGAGAATGCCTTGCGGCTTCGCAAAATTGCTCATTAATGAGACTAGATCAAAGTCAAAGCAAGGATCATGAACCACCAACTTGCCTTGCAGCCAATTTGCATTCTTCCTTCCCTCTTCATTTATCTCCCTTCTTTTGCTTTCCAGCCTCCAGGCATTATGTGAACATTAGGGGAAAGCATGTGCTCTCTTTTTTATGTGTACACAGCAAAAGATACATAAATATATTAACTGTGCTATAACTTCCCACTCCCCTCTACACTTTCAGTGCTTTGCATAAAATATTTCATAATAAATATAGTTTTTCACTTTTTTCAACAATGATGTTTTATTGTCTGGACTGTACTTCTTTACCAAAAACCGATAAAAGTCTAGATGAATGGAAACAGACAGGTGATTTAGATATTAAAATCCTATTAATAAATCTTAATGGCTCCAAACTATTAATAGCCAAAATCTCTGACTTTGCTGAGGGTAGAAGTAAATTTCCAGGTTTCCCAAGAGAAAAGAGCAGTGAGGAATTCTATTTTACTTGCAACTAAAATAGCAGGAGGCTGCAAATGAAGGACTGCATCTTGTTATCATCATTCTATTTTTCAGCCCTTTTTTGGATAAAGACAATAAAAAGCTCAAAACTTTTCGCCTGTAACAGCATCAGACCATGGACTTGTTATAAGCTTACAAAGTCAGCAAAGTTAATAATGCTTCACAAGCAGCAACAGCTCTTAGTTCTGTTAGCAAAATACCCTCAAGTACACAGGGAAAGAAAACATGCTCAGGAGCTAGTCACAGTTTAGAAGCGAAAAGAGATGTCGTTAGGAATGGTACAGTAAACTCAGCTGTGTTGCTCTTTTCACCCACGTGTATAATTTTTCAGTTCTCTTTTGTTCCCAAACACTCCAAATACTCTTTTCTCTAAAACAGACAACATTGCACTCCTTCTGCTAGGAGCATTACACTTACAAACATTACACTATAAAGTTGAATGTGCACGTGAAAAACTCGTAAGAAAAAAGCAGCTTCAGTTGTGAGATACTAAGGACTATTATAAATAATTGTAAGACAAAATTTTTGAAGCAAAATTCCTCTGCATAAAAGAGTCACTCTTCACTAATTAGCTGTTTAATACTGTCAGCTGAGAGGCCAAGGAAATGAAGAAGAGAACTATCCTCTCAAACCAGGTGCTACCTCCAGGGCACGACAGAAACATGTTGGCAGAAGAGTGAGGAAACTTGTCCTAGTGCTCCTGGGCTATGCCTAGGGATGTATTTTTTTCATGTGCAATAAATTTACTAAAAATGGCATAAGAAGAAGAAATGATGAAACACCTTGACAGTCTCTTTTAAAGTTCGTCAAAGATTTAATAAATTATTGGAAGTGCGGCAAGCCTGTCAAGGTGTGGATGGCTGTGTGCCTGAAAATCTTTATATGTTGTCCATTACAGCTAATCCAGCCTGGGGCTGGATTAATTTGTATGATGTTAAAAAACCCTTCCAGCTACCCAAAGGTGTCAAAGTAGGCTAGAGCACACAGAATGCTTGAGAATACAGCCATCATCACTGCACTGAGTTATACAACCAGGTGTCCACTCTCTTAATCCTATACAAGGTTTTCTACAATATCAAGGTTAAATCCTGATCTTCTCTGCTGACACAGAGGAAGCCAAGTTAGAAAGATTTAAACTGATGGTGGAGGAAATATCCCCAGATTTTGTGCAGAGCAAAGAGCACCCTAAGACTTTTACATCCCATAACTGTTGACAGGTGAGCTAGAAAAGACTTCCTCTTGTTTCAACAATAGAGAGTGACATCTTATTTAAGTCCAAAATAAGGTAATTTATTAGTCACTATTACATTTAAGGTTATTGCTCAATTTTATTTTCTCATCCTAAAGACTATCAAGAGTCATTTTACTTTTGAAAACAGTAACTTACCAGAGTTACATGCCATATTAAAACACTTGCATAAGCATCTTAAAAGTGCCATAAGTGAGAAAATTTTGTAGGTTTGTGCTTTCAAATTATCTTTATAAGTCTGTGGGGTTGGACCATGAACATAAATATAGAAGAGAGTATCAGTAGTAACAATCAATAAATTCTCTGGTCAGGTATGGATGCACACTGGAAAGGGGTGCAATCACCTAACATAATAAGAAATTCACATTAGTATTTAAAATAGGATAATCTAAGATTCTGATTTTTTTTTGTATCAGCATTTGGGTCTGTAAATGAAACCCATCAATTCTTCAAGACTCATAGTACTATTAATAACAGAATTGTCAGCATATTGTGTATGTTTCAGGAAATAAAAGAAGCTCTCTAAACTACCTTTCTTCCTGATTTCTGGAAAACCTATTGCCATTGTAGTAGTCCATACCAATCTGAACACATTTATAATTAAAATTAGATACAAAACTCCATATATTCCTTTGATTTACTTTTACACCAATTAATGACTTCGTAGCTAAAGGGGAACATGCTGCAACCCTGCACTACTAGAACAGATAGCAATTTAAAAGGATGAGTATTTTCCACAACCCTTATATATTCTGAATGTCCAAGGTGTTCACTTAAGTGTAACTCATTGATTGAAAGTTGTACTTTAGACACAAGGCCATTTTTTTTCATGTCCTGGATCTATGTCACATTTTAACCAGGAAAACAAGAAGTGTAATGTGTTGGTGACAGCTCACCCTCACAGGTAGGGTTATGCAGGGGCTTGATTCTGGTCAGTAGCTAAACCCTCACCCAGCCCATCATTCATACACTCACAGGAAGGTGGGAGAAAGAAGCAGAAGGGCAAAGGCAAGAGAAACTCATTGTTCAAGATAAAGTTGAATACCTGAAGGAAAAATGAAACAAAACAAAAACCACCAAGAAAACCGCCCACCAACTCACAGCACCAGATTACTCTTCATCTCATTTTTATTGCTGAGCTCCATATGGTATGGAATATCTCTTTGGTCAGTTGGGTCAACCACTGTTTCAGTCACAAATTTGAAACACAGCGTCATGCAGGCTGCTCCTTTCCCAGTAGAACCAGTACAGGGTACAAGCAAAAGTTTCTTATTACGGACTTCTAGCAAACATACATTGCCTGATCCAAAAGGACTCACAGTGTTGATTTAAGTGCTAGAGGTACTCTGCAATAAATGGAGGATAGAGAACCTCATAGTCTGCAGTGTATATGAGATGTCCAAACAAGCTTGTAAAAGTTACCAAAGAAATAGTTGATTCTTGATGCTTATTTGAAAAAGAATACTTTCTTTTTTTACTTTTTTTTTTTTTTTGCATAAGCAGCAGTCTCTCTTTAGTCTTTTAAAAACAGATGAGAGTGTGGTTGTGATATCTATCTTTAGAACCCTGTTCTATGTACCAGTACCAGAGAAGAACTATACCGTCCTTGGTCTAGGAATGGGAGGAAGAGAGTAACTGAATAATATTAGGCCAATGTTGCCAAGTTAGTGGGGATGAGAAATGTAAACAATGCAGAGAAAAGGCACATTAAGGATGATTTTATAAGTTGTTCTCACTAAGTTAAGCACTTCAATTCCATGTTAACAGCTCTTCAGACATTCTGGTCTAGAGGACTTTGGTGACTCTGCACTCACTGTGGCTTGGCCATTCCTCCGGTGAAATTTTTAAAAAATGATGTGTATGCATATATATTTTGGTTTTTTTTTTTACCTTACCCATTGTAAAACCAGTTTGGAGTATGCTGTACTGAAAGTCTGTCAGGGTAGGTACAAAAAAAATCTAACTGAAGGGATACACACACAAAAAGATGCAAGAGGTATTGTAGATGGGAGGGTAAAAATGGAAGATGAGGAAAGGACAAAGGAACAACCATTCAACAAATTTTCAGAAAGTGAGTTAAAGGCAGGAATAGGCTGTGACTAATAGCCATGTGTCTATCTCAGTGCATACTTTCTTTGTCCTTTTCATTTTATTCACTACTTGCCCCTACAGGTCCATTATTCCAGAAAATTGCTGATATTTTGTAACCACATAAGCATATATTGATTCTGAGTAATCAAACTTGTCAAGACTTTTTCACTGATTGCGTGTGCTACAGATCATTTATGAAAGAAACATCGGTGAAGATGGTAGGGCTTGAATATTACTTGAGGGGATAATCTATGTGTCCCGAAACAAACAATGAAACCCAAAACTGACAAAGAATGTATTTTGTTAACTTTATAAAACTGGGAGAAAACATAATCAAGATGAAAATAAAGCTGCTTATAAGCTCAATGATTTTAACTTTGGGGCTAGTCTTCTAACTCTGTTCTATGTACACATTTGAAAACAAGAGCACTATGCAGAGGTATCTTGGAGAGCTAGGCTTCTTGATCTGTTGTCTAATACACAGAAGTTCAGTTTATTAGGTCTGCCAAAAATAAGATGGCACAGTGACTTCCAATAAAGAGCAAATAAATGCTTCTAATAAATAAAGGAGGAAGAAGGACTGCTTATGCTAAAGAATAAGAATGAGGATGGTGGAAAACCAGAGATTATTGTAAACCATATGAGGAGCAAATTTCTTCTGGAATTTAATGTCTACCCATAGCCATTAGCAAAATCACAATCAATTAGAGTTAGAATGCACTACTTTTACGATGACCTTGGTGCCCAGCAAAGTTATGGAGCAGATCACCTTGAGGCTGATCACACAGCAGGTACAGGACAATCAAGGGATCAGGCCCAGCCAACACAGGTTCAGGAAACGCAGCTCCTGCCTGACCTGATCTCCATTTATGATGAGGTGACCCACCTGGTGGATGAGGGGCAGGCTGCGGATGTGTCTACCTGGACTTGGCAAAGCCTTTGACACTGTTTCCCGCAGCACACTCCTGGGAAAGATGGCAGCTCACAGCTTGGACAAGTGCCCCTTCACTGGGTTAGCAACTGGCTGGATGGCCAGGCCCAAAGAGCGGTGGGGAATGGTGCTCATTCAGTTGGCATCCAGCCACTGGTGGCGTCCCCAGGGATCAGTGCTGGGGCCAGTTCTGCTTAATATCTTTATTGATTATCTGGATGAGGGTTTGAGTCTGTCATTACAAATTTGCAGATGACACTAAATTGGGACACAGTGTCAACCTGCTGGAGGTTGGGAAGGCCCTGCAGAGGGACGTGAATAGGCCAGACAGGTGGGCTGAGACCAATGGCATAAGGTTCACCCAAGTACCAGGTGCTACACTTTGGCCATAAAAACGCCCTGCAGCACTACAGGCTGGGGGAACAGTAGCTGGACAGTGGCCCAGTGGGAAAGCACCTGGGCTTTTCTGGTTGACAGTGGCTGACTATGAGCCAGCAGGGTGTCCAAGGAATCCTGGTGTGTATCAGGAATAGTGTGGCCAGCAGGACTAGGTAGGTGATTCTTCTCTTTTACTTGTCACTGCTGAGGCCACACCTCTGTTGTGTCCTGTTCTGGGCCCCTCAATTCAGGGAGGACATTTGGGTGCTAAGAAAGGTCCAGAGTAGGGCAATGAAGGTGGTGAAGGGTCTGGAGCACAAGCCCTGTGAGGAGCAGCTGAGAGATCTGGGGTTGTTTAGCCTGGAGAAAGGAGGCTAGGGAGACCTCATCACTCTCTACAACCACCGAAAGGAGGCTGTAGCCAGGTGGGGTCAGCCTCTTCTCCCAGGCAACCAGCAATAGGACGAAAGGACACAGTCTTAAGCTGCGCCAGGGGAGGTTTAGATTGGACATTAAAATAATTTCTTCACAAGAGTGATTAGACATAGGAATGGGCTGCCCAGGGGGTTGGAGGAGTCACAGTCTTCAGAGGTGCTTAAGGAAAGACAGGATGCAGCACTCAGTGCCATGGTCTACTTAACATGGTGGTGTTGAGTCATAGGTTGGACTTGATGATCTCAGAGGTTTTTTTCAACCTAATTGATTATGTGATTCTGTGATTAGGCACATAAAAATGAGATGTTAACTGAACTAAGTTTTTCTATATGTGAAGGTCCTTAATTATCAATGTTTATCTTTACCCAAGAAAGTGCCAACCGTACAGTGGTCCATTTGCTTTTTACTGTCCATCTGAACCAATGACTGACTTTAAAAAATAGATTACGTTACAGTAGTCTGCTTAATCTTTACTCACACCAATAATGCTAGTACAGAATAGAGGACAGAGAGGAAGAGAGAGGGGAAGCTATATAAAACGGGATAATCTCAACAATCAAAGCACCAGGGAATTGCCTTTACTGCAACAACCAAAAAAAAGGTAGAGAAACTGAATCCAAAAGCAATGTATTGTAGCCAGAGGTGTCAGAAGTAATATCATTTGACTCAGGCTTGACAGTTTAGTGCAGTGGTAACTCTCCCCTAAACTTAACTGCCTCTGTACATTTCTCAGTGAAATCCTATTCTTCTGTTCTATTGTAGAAGCTGCATGTGCAGCTGTATGTCTCTTTCTCTTTAGTTTCTTTTATGGTTATGACTAGTGTGTAATGTATTTTTCTCACTGTTCCCTCTGTAATGATCCCTATCTACCACCAAGTCCATAGTGTAAATGAGATGTGGCATTACTGCAATGCAGACATGTTTAAATTGAAATATCATTGGAAGGACAACACATTTCAGCCCCCTGCTTCACAGTACTGAAGAGTTATGTATGCAATAGTCATTGTTTACTATTTTCATATGAAAACAATGAATGGTTGAATGGGGATGGTATTTAATAAAAGCCTTTACAGCTGGTAATCAGGTGATGAATCATAGTCATGGCCTTTGAAAAATACTTTAAATAAAGCTGCATTTGTCATAAAGCAGATAAGCACATTTCTGTCTTGTTTAATAGGTAAATATGATATCTACAAGCTTTTTCTCATTCTATTTTAACTTTCTGTAGAGAATAAAGGTTTGTCTGAATTTTTAAAAAGTCTAGAAAGAAAACCCACCAAAGAGCAGCTACAAGTTTGATCTTTCTTAATATCACAAGAGGGAGAGAAAAGCTGGTTGCAATAGTATAAGTAAGAATCCTATCAGTTTGTTAGAAGTTTCATGTCAGAACTACTGCATACTCCAGGTCAATGTATTTGGAGCCCAGTAAGGCTGGAAAACCGAGCATTGACATAGAATGAAAATATGGGAAGCTGCAGTAGAATCTGCCTCACCCCACCTCTTACAGGACGAAGGCCTGATAAATGTAAATGAATGGCTATCATGGCCCACACCAACTGCTCCTGTCCCGTTCAGTCTAGAACAGTAAGATCTACTAGCAACAAGCAACTACATATTGGAGTTCATTATCTGTTTTGTGTTTGGTATGGGGGTGTGTATTCTTCCTTCAGCTCCAATTTCTAATATACTCCTTTGTATTCTTTTTGCTATTTTGCTTTAAATTTCTTGCACACTTAGGTGATTGTTCTATTCTTGTTGTGTTTTAAAACGCTATTGACTTTTTGTATCAATTCTTTGTATCTCCATGGAAAAAGCTCCCAAATTAAATATATGTCCAAAGTAAAAATTTTGGAATTACCTGGTGCCAAATCCCTTGAGAATTAACATAGGTTTGCGGGGGGGGGGGAAGTTTGAGCAGGTCCTTCTGCCTTTCACTCCCTACAGCTTCAAGAAAAAGGAATTAAAATTTTCTGTATCATATTAACTATGGCTTCACTCATGATGTCTGGATAGTCTTACACTTTTAATAACTGTCTGCTCTTGCACAGATAAGCTAAGTCTTCCTCTCTTAGGCTCTGAAACACTACCTGATCCTGTTACATTTTCCTTCAGAATCAGTTATTTTACAGACAACCTGTGCTTTGCAGATTTCCTGTTGACAGTCTTATGTCGTAGGTGAGGAAAGAGAGCAGATGAGAGAAATAATGAATTTTACTTATCATCTTCATTAACTTTTCTTGTAATTCTGTAATTTTTTTTAAAATATATCTTAACTGTAAACCCATTCTGATTTCCTGAAATCTACCATGATCATCCATAGACATTCTTAATTACCACTTCATTTATTAGTGTTCTTTCTTTTTTAAGGTAGCATGTTATCTACAGGCTTAATTTCTTCAGGCAGAATATTTAGCAGTTGGACTCAATGATCTAAAAGACCATTTCCAACCTAAACAATTTTATGATTCCATGATTTCCAGAGATTTTCAGTCATTTTATAAACACTTATAAATATATGTGTTTATAAAATAAACACACATAAATATATATTTATACACACTTATTTATTTGAGTATCTCAAGATAAATTATTTTCTATTTTAGTAACAGGACCATTTTCAGTAGAAATCAAGCATAACTATGTTCTCCACAGTTTCCCAAAGAAAAACCCTTGCACTCATATCCTCATTGTCAATTCTGTTCTTTCAAGTTGCCGTAACAGAGACTAAAAAGACAGCAAAACATGTCGCAATTTTCCAGAGGCAAGACATCTATTCCTCAAATGCTTCCAGGTAGATGAAGCAGATGAATGCAGTATTTGGTTACAAAGGAGGGAGTTAACATCACTGAATGCAAAGATTTCTCATCCTGAATTTTCAGGCTGACTTAGACACAGCAATGGGATACTTCTGACATTGAAGAGGAGTTTGGATTCGTTCTGTCCTTGACTATTATACTCAAGTTGCCAACAATCTTGACTATTGTACTCAAGCTATTAACAAGGGGTTTGGAACTTGTGAGACACTGATCTCTTGTGCACTGGACTAAAAGAGCTGATCATTGCCTCAGCCATATGATAATCCTAATGACTAGACCTTTTATTAGGACAAGCAATTTATTTGTTGTTGCTGTTGTTTGGAAGGCAGAACTTCCAAACCAATTCATAATATTATATTTTGATAGCAAATAGGGACCACTAAGACCATGATTTGATAAGTTACACAATTCCTGGCCTCAGCATCTATTATAAACACTGATAAGAAATATTATGGTATTATCGTATGCTCATTGACCTTTCTCTATTCAAGCTGCTGTTGAAAACTTATCTGATATAAAAGAGAACAATGAGGAAGTGTTTTAATAAAGTTGAGCTTTATCATCCAACTGCTTGGCCTGAGCAAGGCACACTCCTGAGAAGATGTAAATGGTAGTGAACTGTCAGTTCCAACTCCAATATTCACATAAAGATTCATCTAAGAAGAACCTGAACCCCTCTCTGAGTTGACAGAAGTCTGTGGGACTTTGCAAAAACAGGAGAAACTTGCCTAAGCAGATGGTCCTGCTGGATCACAGCTTAATTTTTAAGTAGCAAGTGCACAGTCCAACTCTACTGCATCAGCTATTTCCAAAATTATTGCAATGACAAATGTGCACATTCAAAGACTATCGCCTATTGCTGAAGATTATGGTGGAAAGCAAGAGTCTGCACAAACAAGCCCCTGTTTATGTACTTCCCTGGTAATCCCACTGACCCTGAGGGGTCTTGGAGTACAAAAAGCCTCTACACCAATAAACTAGCTGCGTTTCCACTTGCGTTTGTAACATAATATCATCTATACATTTACATAAGCACATTTTATAAGAGTACTTTGCTATTATGCCTTGGCAGCATTTTTGGTCTTTATAGAACCATTCCCAAAATGTATATATAACAGTATTTAGGAATATCTGTGGTATTAGAGCTATAGGGACTCTTCTTTTAGTTTTTAATTCTCCTGTAACCTGCCATTGATACACAAGGGTTTGGGGTTTTTTAAATTTCTTGATTGTCCAATGAGAAATGCAATCATATTTTTATAATCTGTAACATGACTGTTATTTCATAACATCATGGATTTGATTTGATGTTATGATTACATCATCTCAAGGATTCCTAACTGAAAGTGTGTAGGAAAGTGATTTATTGGATTTTAGCATTCACAGACACGATCCCTTTTGTGCAGACTGTTGCTTTATTTCTTTTCCTGATAGCATATAACAGCATATAAAATCTGAGGCCAAACAATGAAATAGCAGTCTAAAAGGTTAAGGACTCTTTGATCAGAGTATTAAAGACTTGTTCACAAATGAACCATTGGGCTTCCAAAGTTTTATGTTAAAAGTTAATATGCTTAAGATAATCAATCTCAGCTGCACTAGACCTTCAGTAATTTTGTTTCTATCATCAAACAAGCCTTATGGGGTTGAATATAGTGGTAGTTCATAATGAAGCACTTCGTATAGAAGCAGCTGTCTCCTCACCTGTTTCCCACTTCATCTAGAGGCCTGGAGAAATTCTTCAATTTAGCAAGCAAACTTAAGTCATTATTAGAAATGACAGGGAAACCTGATGAAATTGTACTTTCAATTGGAAAACAAAATTGCAATCAGACCAACATGATTTCCTCATGGTCTGACCATGCTAATGCCAAGTCGAGACATGGGCAAATGTATTTAAAAGTCATAATGGAGTATTACCATGCAATCTCTTTTTACTGGCCCTTATTAATATAAAACTTCAATTTGCATGTAAATGTGGTCAACTTTCATATCATCAAAATACATGAGGCCTGGGAAAGTAATGAATTGAAGTTTGATGCGGCAATTACGGACGTTTATAAAGAATTTTAAAGAGGTCATTCTAGCCTTGGCTGAGAAAATGAGGAAATCAACAGGGAATATTGTCAATATAGCAACAGTGGGAGTTGGAGTCAGTCCCAGGTGTTAGAAGGCCAGATGATGATTAATAGAGAGGGAGTATGAAGCCTTTCACCCAGAAGGACTGGGCTGGACCTGAGGCTCAATAACAGAAATCTCATGAAAAGGTTCTTGCTGGGTTCCCACTTTAGCTGCCTCGAAATGTGTTCCAGAGGGAATAAAGTAGCAAGTGTTTATGAGAGAGAGCAATGCTGAAGGTTTAATTGGGCTCTACATCCTTTCAGCTCCCTTCAGTAGCTGATATGCAGTTTAACCTTTTTTTCCCCACCTCAGATACTCTAGTGCCACTGGGATTTTAATAAGGCACTAACTTGATAGCTTGGAAAAACACTGACTTCATTGCTAAATTGAGTTAAACTGCTTTATTGTGTCCTAATAACAATTTTTAAATCTCTTGATTTCTAAACAAAGCGAAAAAAACCCCTAGAAAATATTTTCATTTTGCTTGATAATTTTTTTAAATCTAAAAAATGGTGCATGGGGGTTTCCTTTCCTTTTCTGTTCACTGAAAAATTTTAGATGGAGAAGAAATTTAAATGAGTGAAAAAAATCAATGCCAGAATGAAAACAGAGCTACACAACTGTACGTCTTTAAAAGCGTATCCCACTTATATAAGGTAAAAGCCTTCCAAAGAGTGAACACAGCCCTGCGGCATCTGCTGAGAGGGGGCCAAAGCAGGGAGGAACTGGTTTTTAGTAGATAATGCACCGGTGATTGGAATCTCATCAGCACATAACACTGTGTGTTTTGGTGTAATTGCTTGTACCAGTCTGAAATGAATGAAACATGACCAGGGGGCTGGCTTTCCAAACCAGCAGCTCCTTGTGCACACCCAGCAAAGGTGTCACCAACTACAAACAGAACCCAAAATCACAAAGGACCAGGTCCCAGGTTCCTCTTACTGTCTCAGGCTGGCATGTTTTGTGTGGTGGTAGCCAACTGACTTCAGCATTCTGTGGCTTAGTTTTCCCATCTATAAATAGAAATCTATAATGTGCTTATCTTCACAGGGTTGGGAATGAAGTTTAATTAATAAATGTTTATTAAGTGCTTTGGGATCTTAAAGTGGAAAGTGATAAAAGTGGTTTTTCGTTTTTTTTAACATTGTCATTTAAAACAAGCTATATAGCTGGCAAAATGTTTCTTCTGCACAAATAAAATCAAGGTCTCTGGCAAGGATCATAGAAAAGTAAATAATGGAATAAAAATCAACTGATCTACAGAACAAGATCAATTTTAGTTTTCTTAATTCCTTCTACTCCTGTTTTCTCCTTTTGTTCTCAAAACTTAATTTTCAGTTACACTATTTCTAATATATCTCCAAATTAGTTAAACATATTAGGTTATATTAATCAGAGCAAGATAAGCAATGACATTCAGGATTTCTTGGATGCTACAACACATTATAGGGAGAGAATAAGCTTCAATGAAGTTTAAGAAATAAGTAAATTATCTGACCAGCACTTTGAAATGTTATTATAAAAAGTATTTTTTATTGTCACTTCAAGTTTTCATAGGAATACATTTTTGGTTCTGTAAACAAGTAAACATTTCAAAGTTCAAGTAAACATTTGAAAATATTCACTGGCAAACTGAAATTCTCAGAGCAGAGCATCTCTTTCCCTATTACTTTACCAGACTTGTAGACAGACTTTTCTCCCAAGGGCAGGCATGGTAAATGAATGTTTATATTTCTATCACCCTTGACACTCTTTGGCCTAAACATTTGTAACTCTTAGCAATCTGGATGATGAGTGATAAAGGGATTGCTGTTATTAAACAAGGAAGGTTGAAAATATTAGAGGCAACATTTATGGTCTGCTACAGAAGTCTGGTTTCCTAACTGCTTTCCTGATAAATTTACAGGATCTGATATATAATCAAGGGAAGTTATAATTTTTCAATAGGCCTGAGAGCAAGACTAATGAAAAAAGAAAATATTAAGAATGTAGGGAAGGTATTATATCTATTCCAAGATTTATGTAAACTTTAGGAATTAGAATTTCTTTTACTGTTCTGTGGAATGGGGGTACTTTTATAGATGTGAAAATGATCAATCATTACTAATGTAGTTGTATCTGCATTATTTTGTATTTTCTTTAATGTTTGACACCATAAACAGTTAAGAACACTTAATCTTGGTGAATAAAGCAAGAAAAGTCTTGTCATAAGACAATAATTTTATGATCCTACTTTGTAGGGTAAGCAAAAAAAAAAGGAAACAAACCCAAAAGTCTGAATCTTCATTAGATGACTGATAAACTGGACTCGTAAGCAAAGCAAATTCAGAAAATCCTGGAAAAAAATATTTTTATTTAGCTGACAAAATACTTCTGCAGCATAATAGAAATGAAGTAAAAAGTAGAAACCCTATTCTATATATAAAAATGATTTTGATAATTAAGTAACAGTATAGGAAACAATACCAGATAGCAATAGACTACACTTGGGGAATGTCTTATGCAAAAGGATTCAATGACAGAACAAAGGTTTTGTAGATAAAGAGTGCAAAAATTTGAAACTATAGAATTTAGGAAATATCACACAGAGAATTATTTGAATCAAGGACTGAAGAATACTTGTGGTATTTCAACACAAGTGTTGATTCCACTTTAGAAGAAAAATGACATTGACTCCATGGACTAGACTAACATGGAACCCCCATCACTGTTTCACCCCTCAAAGCTGCTCTTAATGATGCTCACTGAATTCCAAACTCTGCATCATCAGAGACATGTGAGTTGTTATATCTTTGGCATGAAAATGCTCAGTGTCACAGGTCCAATTTCCCAACATAATCCCATAACTGGTGAGCCTTTCTACCAGTTCTGGGAGAGCATTTTTAGTTGTAAATGGGTCACAAAGCACCAGGAATACAAGAACCTTGGAGCCATAAGGAGCCAGGAGGAAACACAGCAGAAGGAAAGTCAAGTGGGAAGAAACAGAGCTCTCATCATTATTGATCAGATTACTTATTCATCAATTAATTATATAGTCAATAGACAGGAACAGAACGAAATCCAGTTAATACGGACCAGAAATTTATGTATTAATTTGCTTACTGCTCTGGCCTTTATAAAAGGTCTCAGTATAATCTGCCTGACTATACCATGACTTGTTATGACTAATCTTTCTGGTTTACTAGGGTTCTTAGGAAGAATTGAAGACTGCCCATTCCCTCACCATCTTTAAACCACAAAAGACATTAGGTGCTTGAACATCTGTCTGTCTATTCAGACTGAAGTGTATCTAAGCACACAAAGAAATGCCTCCAGAACATAAAAGAAAAATTTGCTCTGTTGTAGGATAGTCTTGGCACTTATTTTGATTTAAGTGTCTTTGGAAGTTATTCAGTACTTGAACACTTCCTGAGATTCATATATCTGTGATTTAGAAAACAGAGGTTGAAAACATTAGATAGCCAAAAGAATTAATCTCTAGTGGGGAACTTCATGTTTGTTTCAAATGCTAACACTTGTACTACAGGTAGGTGGTCTCCTGTACTCCAGCAGCATGAAAGCTCATAAATAGCTCACATATTTGGGGATAATGTAAATAGTCATATCTCCAAAGTCCTAGGGATGGGCATGTGCACCCTGGAAGGATCACAAGATGAAGGAAAGCACAAACAAGTACTTTTCAGACACACCAGTAGGTGATATGGATATCTCGGATCATATGCAGCTTACCTTAATCAGTCATCCTGAGTGCAATCACCAGAAAGAAAAATTTTTTAAAAAAAGTTGGAAAGCAGTGAAAGAAGGAATTCTGTTTTACATAAGAAAAATTTTGCAAGAAACAAAAATAAAACAAAGAAAAAGCCCCACCTATATTTGTATAGAGGAATGATTACTAGACAAGACTGCTCCTCAGCAGATTTCTGAACCTAAAGCATATATTGTCTTGTCTTTTTAAAAATGCATTAATTATTCCATTACTAATTCCCACACTACGGCCTTTCATCTTCACAACTGATAAACACTCAACACTAGAAATTTCCTTTGGATTCTATTCCACACTGATATTCTGTTTCTCAACACAAACATTCACACAAATTATTGTGTAAACTCATGGCAAGTGGAACTTCTTACCCAGACTCTCTTGAGAAAATCTACTTTCTTAGTTCTCCTCGTCTTCTCTACTCAACTAAGTTTTACTCCTTCCGACCACCTACTTAACTTGCCTTCAAGTTTCTCTGCTTTTCCATTTCACTTCATGTATCTTTGACTCTGTCTCCACCGCTCTGTACATGCATTTGTCTTACTCCCTAGTTCACAACTTCTTGCATTTGAATAGATGTGTCACATGCTGTTAGCCTCTTCTAGCCCCTTTTTCTTCCTAACCAAGCTGTTTTCCCAGTCTAGCCTCTTTTCTTTCTCCATCACCCCGTTTTCATGCCTCAGAAGTTCTCTTTGCATACTCCTCTTCCCTTCTGTCCTTTTACCTTACCTCTCTCCTACTTCTATTTCACTGCCTCCAAATTCTTCCAGGTCAATTACCAAATCACTCGATCTGAAGGCTTGATTTCAAGATCCATGAAATGTGCTACATCATGTGCAGAAGCAGCCCTCACTGTCTCAAAATTTATGCTTTTCCCAAAATATATGTATGCACTTTAAAATAAGTTCGATTTTTTAAAAGAGAATCATTTATGCTATGCTACTGTAGAGAAAGATAACAAAGTTATTAAGGAGATAAGACTGTCAATGTCCTTTTGAGACCCTAAATCCATACAGCACAATATGTTTTCTTCAGCAGTGTTGAACGGAAGATATTTGGAGAAGAGTCAAACAAAGTAATACTTTCTGCTCTGTCTTATATTAGGGAGACTACCCCAGTATAGACTCTACCTTGGGCTCATTGGCTGAAGAAGTCTATCTTAGTAGGCTTATAAACTGACTCAACTCTATAAGAGTTCATCTCTCTGTCATGTTACAGAAATTTTGTTTCAGGAATGAACAATAACAGAATCACCAAATCCGATCCTGGCTAAGGGGGAGAAGCTATATTAAGACCTGTAAGGGCGGGTAGATTTCCATCAATATCCAGATTCAGCTGGTTATCAGTAGCTGAGAACAGGCCTCCCAGTGATGCAATGACAGGGAGCTTATGCCTTTTATTTATTCTGATCATAACACCTCTTAATCCTCAGTTGGTAGGTTAGCTGACCTTGGAGCTCTGCTTCATGCTCAGAGGCTGGAGCTTTTGTTTGCCAGTTTTCCAATGGCACTATGCAATCAACAGAGCATCAGGCAAGATTTGCTGCTCCTTACTCAGTTTTTGCTCTACTCAACTTTTTTATCACTGATTTGGGTTGCACTGCATTTAGATCTCTGGAGCTTCCTAAATGTTGAGCTGCACTAGTTACTCTTTTCGATGGCTGTATGAAGGGGCTCAGTAAGTTTCCAGGGTAACAAAAAATTTTCCAATGTCACTTTTGCACAAAGCAGGTAGTTTCATTAAAAGTCTGTGTCTCCAAGTTGGGTTTTTTCCTGTTACATATTAAGCATAAATAAAAGTGAGTTCTTCTTCTGTTTGGAGGAAACAGCTCAATCATTGTCCTCCGGAAGATCCCAGGCAGGACCTTCTGCATAAAGGAAGATTATAAAATGTTTTCAGGTTTCATAACTACCATAAAATGACCATTACTTGCATAAAGACAAATATGTTATTGTGTAGCTTTGAAATTTGCCAGCAAGATGCTTTTTTCTCTCTCTCTTCTCCCATTTTTTCTGTGCCAACTAGTTGTACAGTTGAAAGCTTTTGAATTCTTATTCATGGAAGAGGGATCCAGTTTAAGAGATATGTGGATGTAATGGAAATAGTTGCAGCAAAGATAGGTGATATAGACTTGCTGAATATATATATATATCTATATCTATATCTATATAGATATGTAAATTATGTACATATTCTAACAAAATTTATGGTATACATAAACTACGTGCGTTGTTCTAACGGCAGAATGGCTTGTGTCCCAAAGGTCTTCAATATAAGTAGAAGAAAATGACAGTATTACAATAGAGATTGCATACAAAGTAGCATTAACTAGCAGCATGAAAAGCAATAAGGACAGCACCTCATCCTTCTCAACACTGAAGTATATCAGCACATAGGTGGCACAAGTGTACTTGTATGTCTGTGCATAGGTAGCACAAGTGAGCAAAGATATGAAGAAGGATAATGATCTCTCTTCATTCTTTTTTCTCCAAAATTAAGACTAGTGTATCAGTCCACAGAAAAAATAAATATCCATTTTTTGAAAGTGTTGTTACTCGCCTCATTGCTTCTATGATTTTTGTCTCAAGATCCTTCTACGTGTAACCACTAGTTCTAATTCCATCCTTATTTGTGGGACTTACTCTGACTATAGAAATATTCAGACATTGTCTTTCAGTCATAGTTACTAGCTCTGTCTCTTTAGAAGCATAATACAAGCTTGCTGATAACTGTCATGACAATCTCATTGCCATTACCATTTCATGGTGTATCAAGTTGTTGAGTTGTGAACCATTGATTGTGATCACATACATTTTGAACTATTATGGAAATTTCCACCTTTGCATTTAATTTTGCCTTGGAATTGGACCTTAACAGTTTAGTCTCTTTCTCTGACTGCCTCTGAATGAGGAAGATTATGCTAATTGTGTGTTTTTCACTGATTTCAGAAAAAAGAATGAGACATGGTGATCATCTGTGATAGTTTGTTTGACTTAAACATTAAATGGTATTTGGATTAATCTCCCTTGGTTACTGTGGGCAAGAAACTAAACACAGAATGTTTGTATTCTTTAACATTTTTTTTACTCCCTTTGCATGACATAACTCTTTACAAGACACAGCTCTTTACAACACACCCTTCCTTTCCTATATTTATTGCTTTTGGCCTAACAGTATACATGCGGTCCCTAGTGAGCACAAAACTCAGTTTCTCAATCCATCCCAACAAGAACCATGGGAATTCTTTAATAAGAAAAATTATCCTTCCTTCTACTGAGGGGAATACCTCTGGATGAAGCGGAAATTGTACTTGTCTTGACTGCCAGTCAACTCTATAGTGAGCTTCAGAATGGTCTTCTAAATTTTTGATAGTCCTGTTGCAATCTTGTCGTGATTGGACAGAGAATAATAAAGTAAGATCTTATCCCTCATCCTTGTGCAAGATAATATACTAGACAGCAACTACTAATGATAAAAGACAGGAAAAGTAGGGATGATGGAAGGACTTGTATTATAATGATGCAGTTATCAGGTTGATGATGAAAATAACTGTGTAGTTGTTCTTCCAGTTGGCATTGATCTTATGTCATACTGGGGTAAAACAGACCAACACATACAAACATATATCCACACCAAAAAAAAAAAAAAAA